>OX596288.1:14671155-15271155 GCA_951394225.1 Harpalus rufipes | reverse complement strand
ATTTTTCTTCTAATGTTCTAGAATTTTCTTCGGCTTTTCTAGAACTTTCTGCCATCTCCTGTTTTAATTCTTCTTTTAATGTTCTAGAATTATCTTCTGCCTTGGTAGAACTTTCTATTAATGCTTGCCGCAGTCTTTCTTGAAGTGTTGACTTCCTTCCTGTTGTTTCCACATCTCGTTCTTCTAGTTTTCTCTTGAGATCACCTACTTTTAATTCACTTAATTTTATTTGTTTAGTCGCCATTTTATTTATTTTTATTTACACTTCACAGTTTATTAAGAACCCCACACCTGACACCAATTGTAACGTTTTTATTTATATGGGTGAAGTGTACAAATAACAGATATATTATTAATTAAAAGAATACGTTTATTAAACGGTAAATAAATATTAAAAATATAATTAAAATATAATAAATTAAACTAACACTATGATAAACACATATTAACACTAATTTAAAGACTAAGAATATTATAAGGCACTTAAACACTAAGATTATTTATTTAAACAATTAACTCCACTCTTTATGTCACTAATTACATTTATTTATGTTCACTTGTCGACTGTTGTTTATATCACCAACTATTCACGACGCTTATTTATATCAGACTTCTTTACTCGTTGCTTCTATAATACAGAATGTGTTCGCTGGCTCTGGCGACGGGTTATATACCTGGCGACTGTAGTTCTATAACCTCCTGGAGAACTTCTAGAGGTAAACAGTGTGCACAATAGATTACGTCACCGCGACCTGTCCTAACGAGTCCGCTACTCGCGACACAGTGGCGCCTGCTATGGTGCGGCGAGGGTTACAGAGCGGCGACGTTACAATATTTACTTATGCTGGAAACTGTATTAAGTTCCTTTCCACATAATTATTGTTCCATTTAGTCGCCGCAATATGGTGCTGTTTTTCTATAACTTTTTTGTATCATAAAAGATGACTTTTGTAATTATGTTTCAAAATGTTTATTTCACAATGTAATTTTTTTACGAATTTGTATTTTCTGATGATGGGTGTGTTTTACACCCGAAACGTCCAATTATACTGACTTCATTTTCAATTAAATATGTGAACCTAAAAGCCTAAATAAATTTTTATATTTTATAAACGATAACATTATTATTTGAAATTAGTTCGTTGACAGTGACATATATCTATCAGTTACAAACATTTGAGATATGAATTGTGTAACGATGTGAATGAGTTGTGTTTAAAACGTAGACTCCGGGATTAATTTATGTCCTGTACCCTGTACCTTGCTGTAATATAAGCTCGATACCTGTTTGTCATCTGTACGATATTATAGGAGTTAACAATTACATTTATTTGGTATGTTGTCTACATATGTGAGTTTTCCTCCTATTGAAACATTCTCCGTTTCCCCAAGCACTCACCCTTATTTTCTCAGTTTTAACCTCACCAAAACTGAGTGGCGCCCCTCCTATCACATTTATATTTCAGGTATTTTGAATTGTGCCCAATATACAGTACCTAAGTTTAATTTTTGGATTGCCCTTACGAACCCACAAAAGGTATTTGATTTGCATACCCCCTCTACCCGGTAGCAGTCGGTTGCCGATTTATTCAATTACGATTAAACTCTTAAAAGCTTTTTGTCGCAATAATAATATTAAATGTCAAAAAATAATATTTAACAGCGTTTTTTCAAGAATAACTGTTAAAATCTTCAAATGAGTATACTTTCGGTTGACCAATTTAACCAAAATTTAATCAAGGCTGCATATGGATGTAAAGAAGAGGAATACGTAGAAATTGTAATTTTTGGAATTCTAGTTTTGAAGATATCGCGGCCGAAATTATAGTCACACACACACATACACGCGCGCACACACACACATACAGACATCATCGTAAAAAAATAAATTCGTATTTTTGGGACCCTAAAACGTGCTTATTCATTGAAAACTCACCACCGAATTTTTTGACCAAAGACAATACCTTCCTTACCTACAGGTTACGGAAGGTAAAAACGGAACCCACCACATGTGACGTCTGCAATGTAAGATTAAACGTCTAACACATACTTATAGAATGTAGGAATTATTAATAGGAACGAAGAACACACAACATCCCAGCAACAGTTCAACAAAGTTTAACGAAAACAGAAAATCTTCCAAAAATCTGATCCTATCTGAAGGAAATTAACTTATACATGAAAATATAAAAAATACTAATATTATTGTTACTATCAATGTAAAATTATTATAGAATATAAATATAACTAAGACAGAGCACCAATGACTTAACAGTTGAGGTGCTCAGACAAATAAACAAAAACAAAAATGATGTCGTTTCATGCAGTTTTACCAGTGTTTTATAGAATCAAATATTACTTAACAAATGTATACAAAAATAGAAAATATTTAGTAGTCAAATTAAAATGCATATTATATAGATAAAATCAGTTGAAGATGTTTGTACATACTCGGTGAAATATGAGAAAAAAGAAGTAATAAATAAATAATTTATATTCTTCGTAGGTTTCAAAAAATTAATGAACAGATTCGTTATTGCAATGTCGAAGTTCTTTCCATCATCAAAAGAGTTACAAGAACAGGTTGACATTATTTTTGGTATGGTAGGTCTTGGTCCACAAGATATGGAATTCAGTGCTTTTCCTACAGTTGTTTTTCATAATCATATTTGGTGGGTTCCAACAGCACAAGAACAACTCCGATGGGCAAGTTTGGTGAAAATATTTCAACCATTTGTGTGGTCAAATATATTTATATCAGTTGAAGTCAATGCTTTCGGTTGATACATTTTCGCAAAACATCATGAGACAACAGTTACTTACAAATCTTTAATTATGTGTTTCAAGTCATATTTGTACTACTTAGTTCAAGGAGGAATCAATAGTCCTACGAAACAATCAATGATAATTTTGTTTATATTCTGGATTTTCTTTTCTCTGTTATTTACTACACGATATAAAAAGAAAATTGATACAGAAGAGGAATTAATATATTCGAAACTAATATATGGATTTTCTCTATATACGGTACACAATTTTAGAGATCCGAATGACCCAATTCAAGTTATAATTTTGAACAACTTCATTCTATGTCCTCTTTCAGAAGAACAGCTTTTCAAATAGACTTTCCAGTAATGAAGAATACAGAAGGCTAACTTTATGCCTCATGTAGTAATCTATACCAATAAGGATGGTACGCCTATGTTACTTAGCTAAATATACTACTCGTAAAGGTTTTTCATTTCATAAGAAGTTCAATAATCTGTTTATGTTACTTGTTACGGTCTAAAATTCATTTTAGAACATTTTACTCCAGAATACTATTGCCCTAGATATACGTAACTTCCTATCGTCTAAATCTGGTTTCCCTCGTCGTATTGTTATTGTTATTTTGTCGATCCATCGTGTATCTTTATATTTTTATAGTGTTTCGTCCAATAAATTCTCTCTGCCTTCTTATTGTAATTATATTTAAAATGTTCCTATAGTGTTATTTATGTAAAATATGTTTCACTTCGAATCTATAACTTACCTAAATCCGTTTTTCTGATTATTTTCGACCTATTTCTAATCTATTTCGTGTTTGTTTCAATAGTTTATTCTTTGGCGACCTACAAGGTTATTTGTTTTCTTCGTTTGACAAGTTTTAGTTGTAGAATTGCGACAGCGGCGTGCGTGAATTATTTTTATTGTATTTCTTCTTTTTATTTTGCGGTTGTTTTTTTTGCGCCCTCTTGATCCGGCAAAAACTTCTTGGTTCCGGAAAAAGTTTTGAGCATCGTGGGATTCTGGTACAGGCTGTCTTATGGGGTAGATGTGTTTTTTTTACGAGTGCGTTGGTACGTGGTTGATGGTCGGCGTGACTTAGTTTTGACGCGAGTGGAGTATAGTTTATCCAGGGATCATGTTCCGAAGACTCGTTATCGTTTTATTACGGCAGTACAATGGAGGGTCCCAATAGCCTGGCATGTGCCAGGGCTGTAATGAAAAATTTGAGTAGGGGTTTGAAATATTTCATTTCACACATTTTACTTTTCAAAACAGTAAAAAAAAATTGTTTAATATTTAACTGTTTTAAAAAATATATTGTATAATCAGATTTCCGTGACCACCCAGGAGGTACTAATTGCGGACCGTTAATCTTTGTTTATAGTGGCGATTTCCCCAAGAGGCCTATAACCACATGTCATTTAAAAAAATATATGAATATTTATTCGGACATCGTGCACTCGTCCTCGTCTTCAGAATTGTTATCGGACATATCTGAATCCCTTAAAGATATAATTAATGGATTCACGTCTTTGTAAAGTGATATAAATTTATTTTCTTCTTTTATGATATGTTGAATACAGTTACTCCATTGTTGCTGGCCAATATTTTCAACTTCTTCCCTGAATAATTGAACTACACTAGAATTTAATTGTGGTGATACATTTTTTGATCTAACATTGTTTTTTAGTTGGCTCCAAATTAACTCAATCGGATTGAATATGCAATAATAAGGTGGTAAACGTAATATTTTATGCCCTGCCTGTTGTGCCATATTGTCTATAACGTAAGACTTATCAAAATTCTGCTCTTTTATAATTTTAAGTAAATCATTTTTTGTTGCCCTTTCTGGTATTGGCATATTTTTCTTTACTAAAAAATCTATTATTTCAGCCTTTCTTGTTGCTGTCGTCGGAATTTTATTCTCTTGTCGCGAATGGTAGGTGGCATTATCCATGACTATTACTGAATTTGGTGCAATATTAAGAAGTAAATTATTTTCAAACCAACGTTCGAAGAATTCAGCCGACATATTTTCATGATAGTCTGCAAAAGGTGTTTCTGATAATTTTTTTAACAGTTTTATCACATACCTTTGTTAGTTGGCAAGTTTTCTTAAGAGCAACTGATTCTTCATATTCCTTCCAAAAGTCCATTGTAAACATTCAACACGATTTGTTGTACATGTTCGTGCAAAAAAGGTTTAAATATATTAGGCGATGGTAATACACTTTTACTAGCACTTTCTAATTCTTCGTTTTCTTCCCACGGGCGAAACATTGTTAACGTTGTTGACTGTTGAATTTAATTTAACAAAACAAAAAACACTTTCAGCCTTCGTACACTAGTTAGGAGGTACAAATGACAAGTGAAAATAATTAAACTCACCACCTATTTATATACCTACATAGCCACAAATAACGGTTTTATAATCCTTTGGAGACAAGTTCACAGACCTTATAATAAGCTATAAGAAAATTAGGGAAATTCTAAGTTCAAAAGATTAACGCATTAAAATTTTAAATATTAGCAAATACAGCCCTGGTAATCGGTTTAGAAAATCTGAAAAGTGCAGTCTTGGTCTACAGTCGAATACTGGGCGTAAAATATATACCAGCATTGCAAATACTGAACTGGTCGACTGTACGGACCAAAATATTTTGGCATTGCGGTTTTAGCTATTGTGAACCCATAATAAAACGATAACGAGTCTTCGGAACATGATCCCTGGATGAACTATACCTGATTGTTGTTTTGGACCAGGTTTTTGGTTTCGCCATTGTTGCGGATTTGTACGACATCGGGGGTGCTCGAATGACTTTCCAGTGTTGTGTATTTTGGTGGGTGCTTCGTGTGGTGTCACGAGCATCTTTTTCGAGTTCTGGAAGTCATCTCTCTTCGGAGGATTTGCGACTCTGCCGTCAGCGTCACCATTGTTGTGGACACCTTCCATATTGTGCCCAGTTGCTGTCCCTCCGCCGTCACCATCGCCTTACTTCATCGCCGCCTACGATTCCCCCAAACACGCCGTATAGATAAGTACCTTCATTTAATATCGTTCTTCCTCCTTTTTTTGGTTTATTTTTGTGTTGCGAGGAAAGAACTTAAAGTTTAATTGTTGCTTAGGAGGACTGTTGTTGCAGTGTCCTCACTGTAAAACTTTATTTGGCGCTTCATTGTTGAAGTAATATTGTTTTATGTAATTCTTTGATTGATTGTATTCATGTTTTTTTTTATAGTCAATTTAGAATTTAAATATTTCGTACTATTGTAAGTATTGTTTTATGTAAAGTTGTATTTTTCGATATTTTATTTTGTTGCATTGTTGCCCATTGTCGGGACTTGTAAACTCTGGAACGTGCGTGCGCTCCAACTGGCATGTACCTGCCCGCGCTACGAAGTTGATCAATTTCACGCTGCGTAGATGTAATGCTTGCGCCCGAGACTGGGTTATAGGCCTCCGGGTATAACAATATTTTCTTGTGCATTTACATTCTTTATTATACAATTTTTTACAAATTTTACATTCATTAAATTCTGTTTTATTAAATTTCCTTTTTTTATTTATCAGTCCTAAATCGTTTTCAAGCAACAGTTATGGTAGGTAACTTATCTTTATTTATCGTTTTCGTACCGCCCTTTTCGTAATTTTGCGGATAATAATTACGTGGCGCCCTTCATCCCTTTTTAACCCTTATGCGGTTTCAACCCTGCCCGTCTCCACTGTATAAAAGCTGGCGGCCGCACACCAGTCCATCAAGGGTGCGTTATGTAACCAATCGCGTTGCGCGAAGCACGTTACAAATTAAATGGCTTGGTTAGCAAATGAGGTAAGGAGATCACTAGTCAAGCTCGAATAGTGCTTCAACCAGATATAGTGCGATTATCTCTTATTCATTTTGCTTTTAGTTTCATTGTTTTTATTTCAGGGATAGCTTTATCTAGTATAGTATTTATATGTGATATAACGCGAAAGAATAATATGATATTTAAGTTTCAATAATACTTAAAAATATTCAACGATAAATTATTATAATATAATAATAATAATAATAATAATAATAATAATAATAATAATAATAATACTTTATTGTTCCTCTGGACTATACAGTATAGGAAACGTCATTACAAGAAATGATACAATAAGATAAGCAATATCAGATGTTAAGATATTCATTTACAGTGTAAAACTTATTTTCCATTAAAAATAATTTTAATTTTTTTTAAACAATTTAAAATCTGTTGCGTTTTTTTATATTTCCTGGTAACTTGTTATACAAAATAATGGCTATGTAGTATGGATTAGTTTTAAATTTGGCATGTCTGTGTGATGGCGGTCGGATAAGAGAATTTTGCCTGGTACTATAATTATGAATATCACCTTGTGTTGTTATGTTTAAATTAAATTGTCGTATTAAGCAACAAGCATGAAAGATATACAAACAAGGAAGAGGTAATATTCCTAATTCTTCAAATATTGGTTTGCAGTGCGCAGTATGGGGCGCATTTAACATAATTCTAACAATTTTCTTTTGTATTTTAAAAACTCGTTCCCAATGTGCACTGTTTCCCCAACACAGAATGCCATAATTTAAAACTGAATGACCATGTGCAAAGTAGTAGGTTTTTAGAACAGAGATATGTACTAAGCTCCTTAGTTTCCGAAGGGCGAAGCAGACAGTGGCAAGTTTTTTACAAATAGTGTCTATCTGGGATTCCTAATTCAAACATTTATTGATTTGCATACCCAATAAATTAGTATCGCAAACTTCTTTAATTGATTTTTCATTAATTTTTAGTAACACACTAGTGTCTTTGTTTTTATTCATATACGAAAATGAAAGAAATTCAGATTTTTCTCTGTTTAATATGAGAAAATTATCTCGGAACCATTTAGATATTTGAAGTAGTTTCGCATTCGTATCTTGTACTAAATAGGCGTAGTTAGCGTTATTATTTACTATTGATGTATCATCGGCATACATAATTATTTTTGTAAAATCTGTGTTTAGTACAAAATCGTTTACGAACAAAATGAACAGTATTGGTCCCAAATTTGAGCCCTGTGGAATACCGTACAAGGAGGTATGATAATCAGACTGTACATTATTAATTACCACTGTATAGGTACATAATGTAATTTTAAACCTACCTGTTTAAAAAATATGTAGTTATAATTAAAGTAAGTAACATTAACAAACTATAGAAACTTTCTACTTACAAAAGATGTGTTAATATATCAAACTTTTAACAAACTACTTAGTAAGAATAATTAAATATATTGAATTGTTTGATTCTTGTATATAGCTATATATTTTGTAATTTGGAGAAATACGTAACTGTATTTTCAAACTCCAATGAAGTAACAATATTTCCTGTTGTAATATTTCCTTTATATTAACTCAAGTAAATTTTCTGCAGTGTATTGTCTTTATTGATATCTATTACCTACTTTAAAAATATAACTATAAAATTCAATTTATTTAAAAAGAGTAGAATTTTCTAGTGACTGACATATTTCTGCTCGCTATTACAATATTGTTGTGATATTTATTATAATAGTACCTACAAATCAAAACGAATTTCGAAATAAGAACCAAATCACTATTGATGATGAGAGTTGTTGTTTTATTATTAAATATACTGATTCATTTTCAACTAAATATATGTAACTATGAAGAAAAAATATTGGAAATAGAAAAAAGGACATCATGTATATCAGATTTAAGTGAAAATATTTCTAACTCGACTGTATTACTAGTTGCAAATTTAAAAATTCATTGGACTTCATGGAATCCTTTTAAAACATACATAATCTTGACAAAAATGACAAATAACTTGCATAAATTAAATAAACTTGCCTACAAATATGTTGTAATACATTTAAATTCTGCTTCTGATCTGTCGAATTGGTTAGTATACCTAAGAAAAAATACGTATTGGAATCCTAGAGCTAATTTTATTGTCAATATAGTGAAGACAAAAAATATTACAAAAATATTTGAAATATTCTGGAGTTATTACATCATAAATATCAATCTTATAAAAAGTGATTACGTTTACACATATTATCCTTACAATAATACAGATGGTTCAATAAATTTGAATCCATCCTTCATTTCAAATTGTCGCAATAAGATAAAAGCATATTTTCCAGAAAAAATCCTTACGAAATTTGCAGGACACAAAATAATAACAATGAAGCTTAATAAAACACCGTACATTATAAACTTAAAGGGTAACCCTCACAATCCAAAAGAAGTAGGAATAGAAATGACTCTGTTTCAAACAATTCTCAACAAATTAAACGTAACAAATGTATTTGTGAACCACACATACACTCATTGGGGTGTTCAAAATCCCAATGGCACTTATACTAACATGTACAATGATCTGTATAATCGAAAAGCCGACTTGATAATCGGCAGCTGTCCGTTAGAACAAAATGTGGTTTTTGATTTTGATAATACTGCTTCATTCTTTATAGATGGATTGGGATGGGTTGTACCATCAGCTGAACAAAAACCTCGATGGCAAAACATTGCCAAGATTTTCAAACCATTTGTATGGCTTTTGATTCTTATCAGTATTTTGCTGAACACTATAATATGGTTTTGTATAGGACGAATTAAAGAACGTTGTAATTCATTTATCATGTTTTCTGACAATTTGTTTTCGTCGTTTTATAGTTTACTACAAGGATCAGTTACAATGCCAAAAAATACTACAACAAAAATGGTATTTTATTCATGGATTTTATATACATTGTTGATAAGTTCGGCACTGCAAAGTAACTTGATGAGTGTGCTAACTTCACCGCAGTATGAAACACAAATTACTACTTTGCAAGAAATTGTTGATAAAAAATTATCATTTGCATTCATTCCAACTCTAGTTAGGTTCTTTAATACCGATCCTAATGATGAAATCAGTATGTATATAGCTAACAATTTTATAAAATGCCCTATGGATGGTACTTGTATAAACCGAATAGCTTTTAATAGAAATTTAGCATATTTCACAGGTCGTCGAAACATATTTTATCAAATGAAGCAGAAATTTATCAATAAAGATGGCAGAAGATTGATTTATTTATTTGAAGATTATACTTTAGTTTTCCCTCATATGGCATTTACTAAAGGACATCCTATGTACCACATGTTTGACAATATTATAATGTGGCTTGAAGATTTTGGTTTACTAAAGAAATGGGATAGGGATGTACTACATGTAGTAGATTTTGTTGAAGAAAGTAATATTCTCCCCTTATCTCTGAATAATTTGTCAATATCATTTGGAATACTTATTGGTGGTTTTGCATTAGCTATAGTTACATTTATTGCAGAAGTTATTTCCAAAATATTTATTTTTAAATATTGGAAACGGAAAAATTAAATCATTTTCTAAGTAATGTATAAATTAAATAGTTTATAAAATTATAAATTCAAATTCTGAGTAAATGAAAGCATTAATACACCTATTAGAAACAGGACCGAGCTGTGCTCTGTTAGAAATGACAAAACATTGTATAACATAACAACCAACCTGTACTGTTAGAGATAGCACCGAACCGTGGGGTGTTCTGAACAACACTGAGCCTTTACGGTGAAACACGCCTGGCCTTTGAATAGTCCTTACGTCACAATCTGGCTCCAATTAGTAAATAAATTCTAAATTACCATTTATATTAATCATCACAGAATGTATAATCATTTCGGGTGTTCTTAACTTCGTTCTCTAACACGGCCATACTGACCGGTATCCAGCTCTCGGGATACTTCAAGATCTGTTTCATCTGGAAATATTGTCCACCAGCTCATCCTTACTGGATACTTTGTAAAAAAATCACATACCAAATGAACACTCAATTTAATCACATGGAACAAGATAACAGTTGAATTTAAAGTACCTTAGTTAACGCTCGTACATTCTGACTCAAATTATATAAAATATCAATACAAATGAATTGTCATTGTTACAATTAATAGCCAATTAATAATATTCCAATCCATCCAGACCGCAGTCAAGGATTATTTAGTGTAATCAAATCACTTATACTTTACAAGATTAAGGTAACTAGATCTTATATCTTTCATGCCGACTCAGATATTTTGGGAAATGGCTCAGAGGTCTTGGAACATGGTTACACCAGACTCAGAAGTTTTGGGACATGGCTACAACAGCTCAGAGATCTTGGAACATAGTCACATCAATACTCATTTTAAACCACTTAGACTCAAACTGTCTGCACAGCGCCACATTACTCACGCTAACACAGCTATCATCACAAAATAGCATCAATATCAGGTTCTTGTTGACATCAGAACAAATATCTACATTGGACCTCACACCTCGGTGGTCAATGCCCTAGGATAAAAACCTGGAAACCACTTGTAGTATGTTCTGCAAGGCAGACACAGGGACTACTCCAACCACTTCTTGTGATTATGTCACCACTCTCCGGGTTGGACACAGACGAAACCTAGGCACTGGTGAAAGCACTAAGATAAAAACCTGAAAAATGCTAGGCAGCTCTATTTGGCCCTGCACTTCACACCAACAAAACAAAAATAATATTGCGGATCACGGGTGAATCCCACTTCTGATATTAGAAACAGCACCGAGCCGTGCTCTGTTAGAAATGACAAAACAGTGTATAACATATCAACCAACCTGTACTGTTAGAGACAGCACCGAACCGTGGGGTGTTCTGGACAACACTGAGCCTTTGCGGCGCAACACGCCTGGCCTTTGATAGTCCTTACATCACAATCTGGCTCCAATTAGTAAATAAATTATAAATTACTATTTATATTAATCATCACAGAATATTGTATAATCATTTCGGGCGTTCTTAACTTCGTCTTCTAACATACCTGTTAATAATATAATAAATGATGAAATAAAAACCATTCTAATGTAATATTCGGGCCTATTCTGTAACTCTGTGGTTAACTTTTAGCAACTGGTTAAAAAAATTATCCAATAGATATTTATGTGACAACTAAAAATCTACTTTTTTGTTATATATCAATATATTTGATTGGTAAAAATATTTAACCAGTTGCTAAAAATTAACCACATACACAATAACTTGATTTTTGGCACGGGTGCTGTCGCTTGATTGGACTCAGCCCATAATGAAAAAGTAATTTGGACTCATGCATAGCCAGATTATACGGTAGGCATACTGAATACTGTAATCGTGTCAGAGATTTACGAAAAATTGTGTCAAAACTCAAAATTTTGATTTATTTCAAAGAAAAACTAGTATTACATAAAAAAAATATCAAATATATTAAATATTACATATGTATTTTAGTTGTTGCAATAATGAATAATATTGATAACGCAGTTAGTACTTCTTATTACCTGTGTTAATTCCTTGGATTTTGGTTTTTTTGTTGTATTATTTCTGTTGTCTCCTCTGCAGCTGAAGAATCTTCAGCTGCATTTTCTTTTTCCAATATTTTATTTCAACACAAGTAGCCTGCAATGAAACTAGCTCCTGCCACCTGCATGCACCAGGTAATTATAAGTGTTACCTATCTAAAATTATTACATTATCCAATAAGAGAAAAACCATGATATATAAATAACATACTCTCCTACCTTATTTAAGAAATGGTCTTTATTATTGACGTATTAAAAAATTCTCTACATTTTCTTCACTCGAAGTAAGATATAATATATATATATATATATATATATATATATATATATATATATATATATATATATATATATATATATAATTTTTTTTACTTTATGTCCTTCTCCTAACGTATGGAATGAATCTAGGATATTTACTTATCTATTCTTTCATTTAAATTAGTTGCTGTGTGTGACATAGAGTACTTGGTCCATAGAGAAGAACTTTTATAAGAAATTAATTCACTAGACACGATCGTCAATCGTTTCACTAGATTTGTTTTTAGGCAGCTGTTACATTAAAAGTTATTTTACGAATCCTTTGACAACCCTAAAGAATCACTTTTACGACCGCATTTACTTTATGGCCACTTTAACTTTACGGTCGCATTTACTTTATGAACTGAACTGTCAAACGTTCGTTTAAATAGCAAATAAATTTAGTGTTGTATTACATGCACATTTACAAATTTTAAGCGGGAATAATGAAAATATCGTTGTCGCTATCGCTATTGCCCAACAAATTAATTATTGTAGTTATTTTATTTTTAGGTTGTAAAATATTTTGAGAGTAAGCAAATTGTTCACTGGGTTGTCAAGATGACAGCATATGGCACTCTACAAAAGATATAAATCAATCAGATATAAAATATATTTGTTTAAATAATAATTTATAATTTTGTGCGCTTAAAAAATGTTAAAAGTTCTTTTTACCTTCCGTCATCTTTAGGTAAGGAAGGTATTGTCTTTGTTTTAGGGTCCCTATAATACGATTTTAACATTTTTACGATGATATCTGTATGTATGTATGTATGTATGTATGTATGTATTATGTATGTATGTGTGTGTATTTGTGTGTGTGTGTATTTGTGTGTGTGTGTGTGTGTGTGTGTGTGTGTGTGTGTGTGTGTGTGTGTGTGTGTGTGTATACGTGACGAAAGTTTCGGATCACATAACTTCAATACCACGATTCCAAAATATTTTTTTTCGTATTCCTCAAGTTTACATCCAGAAGAACAAGTGATTAGATTTTGGTATAATTGGTGAACCGGAAGTAGCCTCATTTGAAGATTTAACAGTTAAATTTGATTTATTGACATTTAACGTTATTATAACTTAAAGAATATATTATTCTCTATAAGATTTGATTGCATTTTATACTTCATATTCAATAGATATAGAGTTAAAGAATTTTAAAGAAATTAAATTTTATAAATCAGCCAGCTATGCTAAACATGGAAACTACTATACCCTGTTTTTAAACCAGGAGGAGTAATTTAAATTTTAACCGCTAAAACTGACGCTCCTGATTGGCTAGTGCTTCGTCAGGTTTACACTGTATAAAGATTTTACATTTGATGTATTAACTGTCATAGTTTTGAACTTATCATTTTCTGTTTTGGTTTTTCGCATTTCTGTGACTTTAAAATAAATCAGTTCTTTTAAGAACTAATAATATTGATTGTATCGATATTATTTGTGTTTTTTTTTTTCATTTAGTTTTTTATATTCAAGTTTTGTTTTTACTCGTGTTTTTTTCATTTAGTTATTTTTATATTCGAGTTTTCTTTTACTCGTGATTTTCATTTACTTTTTTATATTCGTTTTTCTTTTACTCGTGTTTTTTCATTTAGCGTTTTATATTCGAGTTTTGCTTTTACTCGTACTGTGTTTTTTCATTTAGTTTCTTTATATTCGAGTTTTGCTCTATATTTGCATTTTGTTTGTACTTATTTATTTTGAATCATGGATGAAAAGTTTAAGTACAAGTACGGAATTTTCACCTCCAAAGAAAAGAAAGCGTCTTGATTTGGGGCATTTATCTGTTACCGAAAAGCAGAGCATATTAAATATGTTCAAAACTTTGAAAAATTCCGCTGATAAGAACATGACAGCTATAGTGGACGAAATTTCTTGTACAATAATAGGTAAGAAAATCAAATAAAATTATGTATTTTAGTGTCATAATAATGATGAATTTCTTTCTGTAGGTGTAGCAAGATCCTACTGTTTATCGGGTAGTTAAATAACATAAACAGACAGTTATTACATCTTCTAATAATTTTAATAATTTTTTTTAAATAAATCTTGTTTTAAAAAAATACTTTAAAATCGATTCAAAAATTACATTTGACGAACTGAATTTTTTATTTAATAAATTTGGTACCATTATAAATAATATATATGTATGTATTGATACTTGAAACGAAACAGAAAAAGTATTTTAATTGAACGTGACCATATTATTCGATGGAGGCGACAATATCTCATAACTATAAAACAATATAGAACACAAGATCGTATTATTTATTACCTGGATGAAACTTGGCTGAACGAAGGTCATACGAAATAAAAAGTTTGGGTAGATACTGGTGTCGAAAATCAAAGACAGGCTATTGAATGTTTATCTATTGGGTTAAAAAATCCTACAGGGAAAGGACGACGACTTATTACTCTACATTGTGGGTCTGAGCATGGATTCGTGGATGATGCGTTGCTACTTTTTGAAGGTAAAAAATCTTCCGATTATCATGAAGATATGAATGCCACTGTATTTGAAGAATGGATTGCTAAACTCCTTAATAAATTACCCGAAAATGCTGTTATTGTCATGTCAATGCCTCATACCATAGCCGAAAACTTCACAAAATGGTATTTAGTGGTAACATCATCATCCAAAAAACAAGCAATGCAAGAATGGTTAGAACCAAGAAATATTACCTTTGATCCAGACATGGTTCGATTAGAACTTCTTCATCTTATCAACCAACATAAAGACAAATACAATTCATATGTGACTAACGAAATAGCAAAAAAAAATAAAAAAATTGTGTTAAGATTGCCTCCCTACCACTGTGAGACCAATCCAATTGAGTTGATATGGGCAAAAATACCACTTTTAAACTAAATGATGTGAAACATCATTATCAACAGGCGGTACAAAATGTCACATGTGCGGATTGGAAAAATTGTGTAGAAGGAAGAAGAAAAATGTGTAAGGTGGACGGAATAATAGACGATTTAATAGAAGCATTCATTATTTCGGTTGGCAATGATAGTGACTCCAGCTCATCGGAGAGTTCTTTTGATGAAGATTGTTAATATCTGTGCACTGAATTTGCCTTGCAGTGCAGCTTGACAAACAAAAAATGTTATCTTATTGATGTTATAATATACAGTTTCAATTTATGTTCAATTTTAAAAGTGTATAAAGTGATAATTAGTGTTCTAAAAAGTGCTCTAGTTTGCTCCTAAGGGTGCTCTACACAACATATCATACGGTTGTAATTCAAACAGTGTAATAGTGATACAGTAACTTAAAAAATAGTGTCACGCTGTAAGGTCGAGTATCGCACAGCAGACTGACGCACCGGTCTGAGCGACAGGTCGCTACATTCCGCCAGCACACAGTCGACCAGCTGAAGTGTTCTATTGCAATTATAAACTAAAATCAATATGGAATACATAATCCAAAGCAAAAAAATCATTCCAAAAAAGTAATCGGGTTGGAAGATCGCCACAGGGCGAAATGCCCTTAACCACACAACTAGTGAATCAGGCACAGTTGCAAAATGTAACCGCACTGCCCATGCAAAATACTGATCAGAATACGTATGTATACGAAAAAGACAAATTTAAAATTACAAGAAGCTTTCGCACTTATCGATCAGCTAAAGAAAGAAAATATTGAGTTGAAGAACGAATTAAAGAACCTCAAACAACCTAACTACAAATTAAGTTGGAAAGAAGAAGAAGAGTTGGTCTATAAAGAGACGGCCTGGCTCCTGCCCAAATCCAAAAAACGTAAAGTGTCTTTCACGCCACCCAAAGAAACACAAAGAAATGAAGTTGAAAAAGAAAAGAAAGTGAAAAAACCGCCACCGGTAATAATAAGCAATCCCACAGATGATATAAATGCCACTGGTATGCTAGCAGAGCATAAAAATCTGAATGTTAACTTCAAAGCGACAATGTTGAACAATAATCAGATGAAGGTGAACGCTACCACACCTGATGACTATAAAACAATGGTCAAAACTGTAAAAAAAACAAAAAAAATAGAATGGCACACGTATGAGTCAAAGCAAACAAGGCTCATACGAGTGGTCCTAAGAGGACTTCACGTCTCAAGCGAAGCTGAATCAATCAAAGCAGAACTAAAAGACAGAGGATATAAAATTACTAACGTACAACAGCGCCTAAAGAAAACAAAAGGAGGGCTTAAAAAACTACCACTCTTCACACTCACTTTTGAATGCAATGAGGACGTTAAAAAAATATATGAAATTAGCAATGTATGTTATATGACAGTAAAAGTGGAAGCATTAAGAACAAGCAAGCTGATTCCACAGTGTAAAAACTGTCAACATTATGGACATACTAAATCATTTTGTAAACGAATAACGATTTGCATTAAATGTGCAGGAATGCACGATTCAAACAATTGTCCAAAACCGGCAAATGCCCCACCGAAATGCTCTAACTGCGCTGAATCACACCCTGCAAGCTTCGGAGTTTTCCTTTCTCTCAGCATCCACATTTCGCACTCGCGATTGGTTACGTGAAGCTTGTTTGGCAGATTCATGCTCCAATGCATATGACAGTGCATCAATTAAAGTTTTTGGACGGGACAATCGCAGTGCTTGTTGAGTTTCGCTGAATCGAACTCCGTAGATAAATGATTGAGTGGCCAAGTACTCCAAAACGCTGTCAGGAGCTGTAGGATGTGCGAGACGAACCAAACGGGCTACGTCGGCTTCAAATTCTTGCAGGCTTTCTTTTGAACTCTGATATCGGTTCCTCAGCTACGCCTGGTATACCTGCTCCAGATGCGCATTGCCATATCGCATATTCAACCGCTTGACTAGTTGGTCGTAGTCTTCTTGTTCCTCTTCCTTCAGCGTTTGTAGGATGTCGATAGCTTCTCCACGTAACGAGACAGTCAACGCTGTAGCCTTCTCCGTGGTCGTCCAGTTATTTGCTTTGGCAGCCGCTTCAAATTGTTTTAAATAATTCGGCCACGAAGACTTCCCATCAAATTCCGGTGTCTTTATGTGCATTTTTGAAGTAGTATCCGATTTTACTACTTTCCTTTCTTCTAGTAGTCCTGCCCTTACTACATCGGAATTTGACATTGATGACGATGTAATTTTAGTAAACTTTTCTCGTAATTCTTCGATCTTCTTGTCATACTCATCCTTTAAATTCTTCAGACCTTCTTCAGTATTTTCCATTAATTTTTGTTCTAAATTTCTAGAATTTTCTTCCAATTTTTCTTCTAAACTTCTAGAATTTTCTTGTAATTTTTCTTCTAATTTTTCTTTTAACTTCTAGAATTTTCTTCTAATTTTTCTTCTAAACTTCTAGAATTATTCTCTAATTTTTCTTCTAATGCTCTAGAATTTCTTCGGCTCTTCTAGAACTTTCTATTAATTTTTGTTCGTTTCGGACAATTCTTCTTTTAGTGTTGTAGAATTTTCATCTGCTTTTCTAGAACTTTCCTCTAATTTTTCTGTCAATTCTACTTTTAATATTCGAGAATTTTCTTCCATTTCTTGTTTTAATTTACCAAATTCGGATAGGTCAAATAAGTAATCGTCAGCATTTTCACCAGCAGCGATTAATGCTTGCCGCAGACGAGACTGTAGAACGCTTTTCAGTCCTGTCGTATCTAATTCTCGTTCTTCCAGTTCTCTATTGAGATCACTTACTTTTAATTCACTTAATTTTATTTGTTTAGTCGTCATTTTATTTATTTTTATTTATTTACACTTCACAGTTTAACAACCCCACACCTGACACCAATTGTAACGTTTTTATTTATATAGGTGAAGTGTAAAACACAGACAAATATTATTAACTAAAGAATACGTTTATTAAACAATAAATAATTAAGGATTAAATATTAAAAGATAATAAAAACAACTAACACTATGATTAAATAATTATAAACACTACGAATATTATTAAATGCTTAAACACTACGATTATTTATCTAACTAACATTTATATCACTACACTTATTTATATAACTACATTTATTTATGTTAACCACTTATAAACTGTTTATTTATATCACTGAGTTCATTTCTGGTTGCTTGTATATATGAGACTGTCCCTCCGCTTTCTTTCGGCCGGTATTTATACCGCTTATAACATTCTAGAAGACTCGGAAGCGACAATGACCTGTATACAAAGGAATGAGGTCACGGCGTAATTAGCCTCTAGCCGCTGCGGCGCCGGGGATTGCGTCATCGCTCTGGAACGTTCTATCAGTGGCGGCGTTGTATACTCTTCTCCCAGGGGCGCACGTCACAATATTTAAGTTAAGTTCTATTTATTTAACTAAAACGTAAGTTTTTGTGAAATATACGGAATTTAATCCCCAAATATTTGGGTTATTATTATTTCATTTATTTTTAAACCGTAAGTTTATGTTAAACATCGATTTATTATAAACCATGTTTTTATTTATCATTTAATTATAAAAATATTTAAAATAATTACTCATATTATAATACATTGATCAAGAGTATTGGTTTACAATAAATGGATGTTTAACATAAATTTTAAAATAATGTTACGGATTGCCTACATTAATATACTAATATTTTACTTTATTTTATAGAATGAGTGCCCGTGAGATGACGCCTGGTAAACGCCCGCACGGTACAAAAAAGTCATCAATACCGAAACCTGTATACAAAGCAGATTGGCACATCCAGCAATGTGTAATATGCCGTTATGATATATTTATTTATTTTTATTTATTGAAGTTACTTTTGTATATTTTGTACTTTGTACCTGTACCTACTGTATGCCTACATATAAATATAATATTTAGTAAATATTGTACTTAATAAGGTATTTCTTTCAATCATAAAGTTATACGTTGTTAAATAATTAATAAAGTGGTACTATTGAATACTAGCCAAAATACAAAATGGTTAAAAACCCAGTTGTAAAAAAATGTAGGCAATATTGAATACATAATATTGTAAGAGAATAAGAGCATATGGTTTTTTACCAATAAAAATAAATCATGAATTACTTATATTATTAACATTTTAATAAACTAAAACACTCGTACTAGATTAATAGTTTTCTGTATTTACATGTTCTCTTCTTAAATATCTATAATTTTTTTCAAACCTATCTATTTCTTAGTTTGAACTACACTAATCCAATTGTAAAAAAAATTCTTTCAATTCATACCGAATTGGCTGAACATGAATTAATACTTATCAGAAAATAAAATCATTCTGGCATAATTATATGTTTTGTATTTTTTGTTTTCATAATTTGACACCATTTTACGGAAGAGAACTGTTTAAAGAAGTACTTTTCCACAAATTATTTTATTTTTTCATGATATATGTTAACTGGTATCATATTAAGCATATTTTTGGGCATAAAGACCCATAAAAACAAAAAACCCAAAAATCCTTAATAAAACCCAGATGGATAGGTTTTTTATATAAAACCCATTTTTTTCAACCCTGTAAATTACCCCCCCCCCCTCCTAAACTATTACGCTAGATCCGCCTCTGACTCAAATATTAATCAAAAATAATTAGTCGCAAATAAAATGTCTATCGGCACATCCAGAAATGGACCCCAAAGATTTATTTATATAAAACCCAGTTTTTTTTAAATATACTGGAAAATATATCAATTAGTTGTAGAATTAAATCACACAAATATAAAAATATAGTGGCATCATCCAATAAGTACCAATGATTGACAATTTGCTAAAATACAAACAAAATAGAAGAAAATTTTAAATTTTGTTTCATTTTATGTTAAAATGACAACTTTATTCAGTATTCACACAACAAGAATAATTCAATAATAGCAACTTACATTTGTAAACAATATAAATAGTGCTATTGTTTCGGTCACAGCACTCTAAAATCTGAATCCATATTCAAATTGTTTCATCCATAGTACACTTATTTTAGCTATATTGAAATAAATCTAATCATGCATTTTTCTCATAAAAATTGTTATCTAAGGGTATACAAATATTATATGATTGTATTCAGAACAAAATTCTCTATCGAATAAGCAAATAAAAAAAATATAATTTTATTTAAAATGACAAAGTTGGTACCCACAGTTTGTGAACAACTGGTTGAAATAATATTTTTTATGCTCATTAAAATAGTCTAGTAAAATACAAATTGTTTGCTAATTTAACCAACTTCGTAGCCCGTATAGTTCTCGAGATAGCAATAGTGGACAAAATATAATGAACATTCTGTATATTTTTGATATGATTTTATAAATAGTATTTTCAAAATGATGAGTGACAGTACTTAGCAGGGTCGTTGTCACGTTGCGCCTCTAGCGGAAAAGCAAGGAAACACGTATCAGTTTCGACACGCGTTTCAAGGAGAGTGGCAAATGACAAATAATTACTGTTCATCTAATAAATTCGGTTTGTACAAATAGTTACCGGGAATTATTAATACTTACCGGGGTATTATTAATATTAAAAAACCATTAGGTTTGTTATGGATAATATTAATAATTTACGGTAATTATTTATACAAACCGGATTTATTAGATGAAGTGTAACATATACATTTATAACTTCAATAACTGTCATTTTTAACAACTTTGTCCAACCATTTCTTTAGATTTCGAAACAGGAAAAGCCATACATAGCCGAATCTTCCGAAAACGGTAAATGACAGACACTAATTATTAGTTTCATAACAATTTGACCACCTTTTGATAAAATTTTGAACTGAATATCGTAAAGCAGTTCATATTTGTATAAAAACATTCCAACCCGGGACCTCGAGCCTATTCATGAGTATGGTCGATTACACGAAAAAAAAAACCGGTGCGGTAAGGGTGAGTATTCCACGTAATCGTGTTTTTATCTAGTAAACCGTGGGCGTCGCTTCCGTTCAATCTAACACTCTTAGTTAGAGCGATTCATTCTCGTATATTACGTATAAAAAGTCATAGTAAAATACTTCTAATCGTAGTGCCACTTCACAGAAATATTCCATATGGGTTGAGGGACTAAATGCCTTAAACGAAATGAACTTCAAAAATGTGTGCTTCCTATAATAAGATTCAAAATAATAAATAAATAAATAAATATTTCATCACGGCATATTACCCAATGCTGAGTGTGCCAATCTGCTTCATACACAGATATCGGTAATGATGGAATATTTGTACCGTGCGGGCGCTTACCAGGCGTCACCTCACGGGCACTCATTGCTGGCATGGAGAGTGCGCCACAGGGGTCAATTTTGTGCTATTAAAATGCAATGTAATTTTTGGCGTCGGTCGGGATCGAACCCGGGTCCCCAGATTAAAAAAATAAAAATATAAAAAATAATAAAATAATACCTTTCACTATTAATTCCCATAGAAATGACTGAAATTAGAGTTTCTAGAAAATCGTAATAAGGCATTATAAACTGTCGCACTATAGGAATATATGAGGACAAAATGGTTCCATAAAACAGTAAATGTGTTAATGCGTTACGTATTTATAGAAAATAAATAATAGTTTGAAATTTATTAAATATAAAATGAATACTCGTAATAAGCAACATTATCATTAACTTACCTCCCATTTAATAATTCTTATGGAT
This sequence comes from Harpalus rufipes, assembly GCA_951394225.1. NCBI lineage: Eukaryota > Metazoa > Arthropoda > Insecta > Coleoptera > Carabidae > Harpalus > Harpalus rufipes. The sequence goes on along the minus strand of OX596288.1, from coordinate 15,249,115 downwards.
ATGTAGCTGATTTACAATGTACAGATATTATTTTATATGCACAGATTATAAGAATAAAAAACTATGAAAAATTGTTCAAGGAAAATATAGTTACAGATTTATAAGATACAATTTTTAAAGGAATCATATTATTAGCATTAAATTACTGTTATTTCATGATATTTGAATTACGAATGTGGATATTAATAAATCTTGTTTTATTTATAAACGACAAACAAAATGTGGGGCTAAACGGATAAATTAATTCAATGAATTCAGTGACTTCTTGAACGTATATCATGTAATATGTACAATAAAATAGAATTTAATATTAATATATTTAACATGTATGACATATTGATAACAAAATTACATTTATTTGCATAAATTAACAATAAATATTATACGTATTTCACTAAAATTGACATACAATACGTATTGATAGATATATAAAAAGAAATATTTAAAATATATAATCACAGTTTGAAAATGTTTGCGATACTTGTGTTAGTAACAGTATCAATTTTACCAATTAAAACCGAAATCATTTTAAACAATTTAGTAAATACAAATGAATCAAAATTTCAAATTATGCAAAAAGTATTAAAAGAATTTAAACAGGATAATATATTATTAATATATTTTTATCAGAATGAAGTTACAGAATACGAATGTGGATAATAATAAATCTTGTTTTATTTATAAACGAGAAACAAAATGTGGGTCTAAACCTCTAAACGGATATATTAATACATGACTGCTTGAGCATACGAGTAGATCATGTAATACGTACTTGAGTAACAAACTAAAAAAATTATATTGATATACAGGGTGTTCATTTTTAATTGGCTACCATTGCGATCTCGAGAACTAGAAGAGATACGAAGTTGGTTAAATTAGCAAAGAATCTCTATTTCACATAGGTATTTCAATAATAAACTGAAAAAAAAATTCAACCAGTGGTTCTCAAAATATGGATACCAACTTTTTTATTTTAAGTAGAAATATATATTTTTTATTTTCTCATTCAATAGAGCTCTTTATTCTGAAGCCAACGATATAAAATTTTCATACCCTTACATTACAAAATTTTCGAAAAAAAATTAATAAAGTTTTGAATTAATTTTTCCTAAATATGATATTAATTAGAGTGCCATGAATGAAAAAAGTGAACATATTAAAAGAAGAACTTTATTTTAAATTAAATGATTTAGTGTTTATAAAAACTGCTCAAAATTATCTCCATTTTTATTAATACATAACTAAATTCTCCATTTTAAATTTTTCCTAACTTTTTTTAATTTTCTTCTGTCAATACCTCATAATGCTTCTTCAATACAATCTTTTAAATGATGTACGTCGGGATGCACAGTGCGATAAACTTGATCTTTTAATTAACCCCACGCAAAAAAAATCCAGTGGATTCAAGTCGGGCGATCTAGCGGGCCATGCAATAGGGTCATTAGTACCAATCCATTGGTTTGGGAAAAATGTGTTCAAATATTCAGTTACTTGGCGGCAATGTGTGAATTGATCCATTTTTAGGTATTAAAAATGATATGAAGAACAATTTCTCATTTGACAGATGTAGCAATAAACAAAATATTTACTTTTTTCATTCATGGCACTCTAATTAATATCATATTTAAGGGGAAGTAATTCAAAACTTTATTAATTTTTTTTTTCCAAAATTTTGTTATGTAAGGGTATGAATATTTTATATCGTTGGATTCATAATAAAGAGCTCTATTGAATGCATAAATAAAAAAATATATGTTTCTATTTAAAATAAAAAGTTGGTATCCATATTTTGAGAACCACTGGTTGAATTTCTTTTTTCAGTATATCTTTAAAATACCTATGTGAAATAGAGATTCTTTGCTAATTCAACCCACTTCGTATCTCTTCTAGTTTTCGAGATCGCGATGGTAGCCACTTAAAAATGAACACCCTGTATTCAACATATATGACATATTGACAGCAAAATTACAATAGGCCTTTTTCTACAACCACCATGGAAAGTAGGCTTTTCAAATTTCGTCTCCATAGTTACGAGTATTGAAAATAGGTGTTTGCCGAACAAATGGAATTTACGTGTGGAAAGATCTTTTCAACACGTAAATTTTGAGTGTTGAAAGTTCTTTCAACATGCTAGAGCAAAATCATGGAAAACCTTTATTTTAATAAATACAAGTAGTGTTATATAAGTACAGACTAATTATTAACATTAAAATTAAATGTAAATGACGTACAATTGTAAATATTAATGCTTGGCGGCAAGGAATTGAACAAATTGTGATTTCTTGTCACTGTAGTGGTAGGGGAATCGGTGGAATCCGTCAATGGTTGAGGAAATACTGAATTGTCGAGTGTAGTGCTAATTGAACAGTTACGCTTGGAATTGAACAAATTTTGATTTGTTGTAGTGGAATCTGTCAGTAGTTGAGTTTGGGGATGTGTTGAAATCTCAATTGATTTACTAGTTGAACCGTTAGGCTTTCCAATGATGTTTTGGGCATTTTTTACTTTATTTTGGACGCTATCATCTATATAGCCTTCTGCAACTGTAGAAGATTTCCATCCCTCATGTCTTTTCAAATAAAGAATGTCTGCTCCGGCATTAGCAAGTAACGTTGCAGATGTTCTCCGAAAGCAGTGGCCGGTATATGCAGAAGGATTGGGTAAATTCAAGAATTCGGCAATTTTTTGAGGGATTTTTCCAAAAGTGTTGACACCTACTGGTTGGCTGAGGCACTTTCCTTTTCTATATGTCAAAAAAAATCGTCTATTCTCTACAGTTGACGGACGAAGAGCAGCGTACTTTCTAAATATTGTCAACCAATCTTCTTGTCCACTAGTTACTGTAAAACTCCGGGGTATATGTGTCTTAGTATCAGGTATATTAACAATTAACAAGCCATCTTTTTCTTGTAAATCGTCTATGGTTAATTTCATAAGTTCATCTCTTCGACAAGCTCCAGCTACTCCCAATATTAGTGCAATCTACAATAAATTTTATTGTTAATGGAAGATATAAACCGTAAGTCATAATGTTTACCTTCATCATCAAAAATGATTCATCTGGTGCTTCAAGAAGAAATCTACTGATCTCGGTTCTAGTAAAAATGCGGGATTTTTTTGCTCTATAGCCCACATATTTTCTTTTTAGGAAAGCAATTAATTTTGAAAACTTTGAAATATCTACATTATCTTGAACTATCAAACAAGTTTTTAGCATGGAGTACGAAGACCAAAGTGTGGATGATTTCATTTTCTTGGAATTTTCGGCAAAATAAGCCAGAAGTACACTTTCCGTAAATTTCTTAATATTTTTCTGTTTACACCATGTGACAAATATGCTGCGTTCTCTAAAGCCTGTTTTACATTATCATAAATTTACATGCATTTTTACAACTTCGTATTTGATCACAAAATTTCAATGATTACACGGTAATAAATTTACAACTTCTTATGGTACCATACGATGTTGTAAAAAAATGTCAAATAGGGCATGTTCTAATTTTGAAGGTCATTTGCTTCACATTTTGGTGATATTTAGGGTTTTCATTAAACAAAAGTTTACATTTCATGTGTAGTTGCACGTAATTGGCTACTCTGTTCTATGAACTTTTCACAAAACCAAACGTCAAGTTCAAATGAAGAACAATGAATAGAAAAATTAAAAATATATTTGTAATTGTCGCAGTTGTTAATGCACGAAATAATATTTTGAAGCGTAAACGAATTTGGGACAAGCCGTGGATTCAAAGGCGACAAAATAGAAGTGTACTAAATTTAGTACTAAATGAATTGTTGCACGAAGACACTGAAATATAAAAAATATATTTTTGCACAACAGTTACGCCACAACTTAGTTTACAGAAACGAGCGCGACACACAGATGAAAAAATCAGCTGTAAACATTTGAGAAGTTAGTAAACCGTAGTAGTAAACTTACCAACATATAAAAATGTACTTAAGTTGGCAACAATCAAACATGTCACAAATATTTGGCCGTGTAAAACGAAAAGATTTTGATCAAAATTTATTATGTAAAAATGAAAATATTTTGCATGTAAATTTAATTGTAAATATATGATTGTCTAAAACAGGCTTAATATACCTTATTTTGGATTTCTCTGGTAGTAATTCCAGAGATGCAGCATTTGCAGCTTCAGCAACATCCGGAGGAGTATTCGGGAAATCTTCACAATCACTTTCATTCATTTTGAATGGTTTTTATAAATTATTATTATGTATATCAAAATTATGAAAATCACAGTTTGAAGGATTTGAAAATTTATAACAAGCGTTATTTGTCAGTCTCCCTAGCAATGAAACAAATTCACTCACTTCAATATAGAGTAGTCTGCGATTGTGATTTTAGTTGTTACTTTTTTAAGAAATGTCATAATGACATTTGATGTATATAAGATTTTGCAGAAATATTTAATTTTTTTATGAAAATGTGGTTGCAGAAAAAATAGCGTGTAATACATGTGCTGAAAGCTCTCTGCTACACTCATGTGTTTGCAGCACTCACTATCGTTCGTGCTGCAAACTTCACATTCGTGTAGCAAACCAAAGCTTTCAACACTTGTATTACAATATACTATTTGAATTTAAAGGGATAGAAGATATGCGCAATTTTATTCTGCGCATAGTAAGCCAACAACTGGCGGGAGTCATGGTTATGCGCTTGTCATGAGATCTGTGTCGTTTGTTCTTCAAAAATGTATAACTAAAATGAGAGGAAAGTGATTGACTTCAAAAAAAACTTCTCGAAAGAAGTTACAAAAGCTTTTATTGAAACTAAAATGTCTAACGATGCTAATTTTCACCGAGAATATAAGTATTTTTGTGGCCGCAATATTTTTGACGTTTCGTTTGACAGCTCAGTTAACAGTTGCAGGCGCCATTTTACTTACTACGTGCAGAAATAGGAAGGATAGTTGTTAAATTGAAAAGGTCTGTTATTTACATTACCAATATATGTTACATTTATTTTACTAAAATTAACAGATAAAATAAATATTGACAGTTACATGAAAAGAAAATTTAAAAGGTTTTATCAAAATTTGAAAATGTTTGCAATACTAGTGTTGGTAAAATTATCAATATTACCAATTAAAACCGAAATCGATTCCACCAATTTGATAAATTATTATATATTTTTATCGAAATGAAGTTAGGTACTGAACGAATATAAATTTTCTAATTTGAAATCATGTCATTTTGCTACAATTTTGAAACAAGATTTCAAATTATACTTACTTTTTTATTAAGTGTTTTAATTGCTGAAAATATTAATTGCCAATTTACACATGTTTTTGGTTACAATATTTTTCCATTGATCGTATCTTATTAAATTAGAGCAAATCTAATTTTTATTCCATGACAATTTTTTAACATTAATTGTTTAACAGTGGTATATATCTATGGTTACCTATTTATACAAAAAATCGTAATAGAATATCAAAATCATTCATTAACAGAGGTCGATAATAAAACATGTATTAATGAAACCCATAAATAAGCGATCAACGGATATAATTACTTAACATATTGTAAGTGTTAAAAGTTAAATGCATGTGAACTTTAAAAATATGTGCTCCCTATAATAAGCTAATATACCTTATGATATATGTAAGTGTTAAAAGTTAAATATATTTTATTTTGTGAGAAAGAAATTTGAGACACGATGCGAAACCAATTGAATGTCAATAGTTCATCAAGCGGTTGTCAAGGCCAGAAGAGGTTTTTCCGAAAAATCTAAAATTAAATGAGTTTTTATCGGTTACATATTTAAAACAATGTTCTACTTATTTTGTTAAAACAAATATTTATTTTGATTTTATATACGTATTTATTGGATATTTTTTATTGATTTGTCCGTAATTATCAGATGTGCTCATAGTTTTGGACTGTACTTGCTGTACAACAAACTTTAAGTTCAATTTAACGAACATTATCTAATTATATAGCATTAAGTAATTTAATTATCTATTAAAATGCAATATTTTCTGTTAATGATAACCATTGTAATATTGTAAAATAATCATATTCACTACGTTATACACTGAGAGAAAAAAACCTCTAATAGTTAACAAATGCGAGGTTTGGTTATAGTTTCTTTGTATTTAAAACGATAAATTAAATAATATTCTAATATCTGAATTAAAACGTTATTATTTTAAATACTAAAATTTCAGTATATTACTATATAATGAAACATTTGTTTACAAGTTATTTTGTTCTATGTATCACACAAATTTAACAAGGAAATAATGACAAATTTATATTTTATTTAATATATCAAATATCTTATTATACTCATCTGTTTTTAGGGAAACTTAATCTGTTATAATAGGTAAAGTAGTAATTTAACAGTTAACGAATTATTTTTACATAAAAATATGATATATTTAATATTATGTGTATTTTAATTAGAACTTATGTATTTTCTCTTTGATTGTTTAATTTAAAAAATAGGAAACACAAAAATATAGCAACTACTAGTTGACACTGGTCAGCAAGACATACATAATGTACTTGTTTGCAGCGACAGCGTCAACGTGTGTACCATTGATTCAATGTGTTTTATTAAATTCTGTTGAATAAATAGAAAAATGAGTGATATCCCTCATTCATTAAACAAAGAGAGATTTTCTTCCTATGTGTGCTTCTTCGAAGGTAAGTAAAATACGTAAACCAACGTTCATCAATGTATAACTATTATTATTTTTTATTTCAGCAAACAGCTCTTAGGAACAGTGGAAATTTTCACATAAATTTATTCCAAAAAACCATTTAAGGAAAACTTTGAATTTAGTTCCAACCAAATACACTTACACAAATAAATAGAAATGAGTATGGAGATTCCTAATTTGATACTATAAATAATATTACGTAGACTGATGAAAGAATGATTTACTTAAACAAGTTTATAGGCATCGATAAATAATTTAAATTATACAATGTTAGTAGTTCAAAAATATGATGTAAGATGTGTGTAGTATCTAAAGTCAATACTGTGTTACTGCTGCATGTGGTTCAGAATTTAAGTGATTTATAGTTTTGTAATTATAAATATATTGTATACATATTGTGTATTATAATAAATGTATTTACCAAATGTTTATAATTTCAATAACGTAGATTCAGATCCTATATCCAGACAATATATTTATAAATTAATTTATTAACTATTAATAATATAACTCACCTACAGGTAATATATAATATTATAAGATAATGTAGCGTAAACGAGGAGAGGTTACTTCGAATAACTGGTAAGGAGACTGAAATAAAACAAAATGATTACCTGTACCCTGACTTTTATTACCTAAATTAATAGCATATTTCCCAAAAAAAAAAGGAAACTAAAATAGTAGTTGTCGTCTACCCGGGCTGCTCCGGTACCACCTAGTTTGCCTGTAATGAAGAGAACTACCTAAGTATTTGCCACTTAGTGAAGTCATTACACACACACACACATTCATACAACAGCGTCTAACAGAACAGGGAAAATGGAATTAGTCACCTTATGCGAAACGCATACCTGCTACTCAATAGCAGCGTGGCCCAGGTCTTACGCTTACGTATACTCAACTGTACCTGCCTCTACCACCCTGAGCAGTGTGGTTTATCCCGGCACCGAGACATCTGTCATTACCACCCCTGGGAATAGGGAGCTACCCTAACCCGAATTCTTCTCAGTTGCTGATCCACCCTAGTGGCTTTACTTCGGCCTTGGGGGCATGGTTACAAAACCAGGATAAAACCATCCCTACGGTTACCACGCGGTGAACCAGCGAAAACCCACGAGGCTAGCAATCGTGGACACATAAATCGCATTCCTGGTTACCCTTATAGCTCTCTCACACGTCTTAAACCAAAGACCAGAGGCTCTACCGGGCGCGACCAATCAACAAGGATTAGGATAAGGACAACGCAGTAAAGTAAGAGAATACTCATACAAATCCATGTATATTACTTCTCGCTCTAAGGAACTAAAAGTGCGTGTTAGACTCAACTCACCTCTCTTAAAGTCCTGTCCAAAACGTAACAATCACTGTTCACAAGCACACTCTAAACACCTCAAATGCTAGAGAAAGACTGACTTTTAAATATCTATTAGCAGTAAATTAGAGTATAAAGTGATTACCCAAGACAAATAAACAAAACTCCTACCAGAGTGGGGAGTAAGAGAATTAAATAATTACCATTGAATAATGCCCACCTACACATCCGTGACAATATTCATGTATAAGGAATTAATATGTTAACTATTAAATTCTGTATTTATTTGAAAATATATTATTTTATTTAAAACAGTAATTTTTTAACTGTAAAATAGTCAATAGCTTAACAATATCGTTTGAAAATTAACAATTAACGTCATGCTTTATCAATTAAAATGTAAACATTAATAGTTAACTAATAATATTTTACTGAATACCGTTATTCAATGTTAAAAAAATTATATACTTTAACTATTAAAGTATTTATTGTTTGATTTTAATAATTATAAATTTCCTTAAAATGTTGTATACTCGTATTTTTTAAATTTATAATACGTTACTTGCAAAGCTTAATTCGTTCCGCCATATTCAAAGTGATCATACATTAATTGCTAATGATACTGTTTACTTCCAAATATTCCTTTCTCTCAGTCTCATTATAAAGTATAATATTGTAATTTATAAATAATTTTAATGATCTGTATCATGATCATACAATATTAATAGAGACTTAACGAATAAATAATATTACTAATGATAAATACAAGGTATTAATGTTTTAGAATAATGATATGGTTGAATACTATGGGTTGTGAATGGATTAAGATTTGTATATTACGACAGCATGATGTCGAGGGATGACCAATTTAATTAATCATTATTAAACAGTTGTAAAACCTTGAATTATGAATGAGGGAAATCTAGTTGATCATTCATAAATATTATCTATCCTTCTTCATCTGTTCTTAATGGCTTATCGTTCATCCGTGCATGAAACCACAGGGCAAAGTCCTGCGAACATCTTATTTGGGCGTGAGTTGCGCCTGCCATGTGACTTGGTGTTCGGCAGTAAACCTGGGGAAGATCTGGCCGGGGAAGATTACGTAACGGACTTACGGAGAAGAATGAACGACATTCATGAACAAGTCCGCACAAACACTCAAGCTGCCAGCGACCGAATGAAGGACCAGTATGACATCAAGGCAGAAAAAGGTGGATACAAACCAGGGGATTTAGTGTGGCTTTACAATCCTCAAAGGCGCCGAGGTTTATCACCAAAGCTACAAAGAAATTGGGAAGGTCCATATGAGGTCGTTAAGAGAATAAACGACGTGATATACAGAATTAGAAAAACACCAACAGGGAAGCCAAGAGTAGTACACTTCAACCGGCTAGCCCCATTCGCTGGTGACAACAATGAAGACCATCATGGAGCAACGGTTCGTCGGATCATAGCTCAGGAACCAACTTTTGAAGACTTCATGGAACAGTATTCCTTTGGTCACAAGGCGCGGTATGGCGTGACGACGGAAGAACATAGAGATCTGTTCACCGTGTCCTCAGATTATTCCCTCGGCCACTGCGTATCGGAAGACTTAAAGATGTCACGCGGCATAGCGTCAGTCTTTAAGACAAAATTTGGACGACTACAAGAATTGGCCAACCAAGATCCATCCGTCGGGAAGACGCTACGACTGAGGGATAACAATGCAGAACAGCAGCGGTATATCTACTACCTGGTCACAAAACCACGCTCGTACGAAAAGCCGTCATATCACAATCTATGGAGCTCGCTGTGTGACCTGAAGGATCATCTGCTAGAGAATGACATTTTGAAACTAGCAGTACCGAAGTTAGGCTGTGGATTAGATGGCTTGGATTGGAGAGTGGTTAGGAACATGTTAGAGATCCTCTTCCGCTATACCGGTATTGAAATTCTCGTCTGCAGCTTTAACCCTAACAGACAGAAAGGAGAACCCCAGCGGACCATCGACTGTCACTTCTTCAAGACTTCAAAGTGTACGAAGGGCAATGCATGTAGATTTCGTCATCAAGAACTGTTCCGGGACGAAACAGTCTTAAGGAGGGGGCAATGTGACGTGCGCCCCCGAGAGAATAGTATACAACGCCACCACTGAACGAATATACGAGAACGATGACGCAATCCCTGGCGCCGCAGCGGCTGGACTCTTAATTGCGCCGTGACCTCGTCCCTTTGTGTGCCGGTCATTGTCGCTTGGAAGGCTTCTAGTGGCTTCTAGACTGTTACGCGCTGTATAAATATTGGCCGGGAGAAGGCGGAGTCTCAGTCTGATATATACCAGTAACCAGATATGAACTCGGTGATATAAATAAACAGTTTAACAGTTTACATAAATAAATGTAGTTATATAAATAAGTGCAGTGATATAAATGTTAGTTAAATAAATAATCGTAGTGTTTAAGCATTTAATAATATTCTTAATGTTTATAATTATTTAATCATAGTGTTAGTTGTTTTTATTATCTTTTAATATTTAATCTTTATTTAATTATCGTTTAATAAACGTATTTTTTTCGTTAATAATATTCGTCTATGTTTTACACTTCACCCATATAAATAAAAACGTTACATTACCTTTTTTAAAATCATAGAAAGCCATGTAAGAATGTGAGTGTAGGTAATCAAGGAAACACAAATCTGGTTACTTTTTTATGTAATAATAAATATTCTACTTCTACATGGAGATAAATATATACTATTATTATATATTTTACTTAAAACAAAATGAACTATATTGTAACATGACTGCAGGCCCGTAGCCAGGGAGGGGCAGAGTGGGCATTGCCCACTTTGAAATCCTAGTGTCTTTTTTATTACCGTTTTTACCTTCCGTCATCTCTAGGTAAGGAAGGTATTCTTTGGTCAAAAAATACGGTGGTGAGTTTTCATTGAATAAGCACGTTTTAGGGTCTTTACAATACGATTTTACTATTTTTACGATGATGTCTGTATGTGTGTGTGTGTGTGTGTGTGTGTGTGTGTGTGTGTGTGTGTGTGTGTGTGTGTGTGTGTGTGTGTGTGTGTGTGTGTTAGTGCGTGCGTGCGTGTGTGTGTATGTGTGTATGTGACCGCCGGGTCGTCAGCGATATCTCCAATACTAGAATTCCAAAAATTACAATTCTTGCGTATTCCCCTTCCTTACAACCATATGCAGATTTGATTAGATTTTGGTTATAATTGGTCAACCGGAAGTACCCTCATTTGAAGATTTTAACAATTTTTCTTGAAAAACTCAGTTAAATGTTATTATAACTTAAAGAAAAATAATAAAGATAAAAAAAAATTCATATAAATTTCATAATTCAGCCAGCTATGCTAACTTAACCATGGAAACTGCTAATATATTCAGGTAATTCAAATTGACAGATGTCAGTATCAATAAAAAGCAAGGAATTGAATGAAAGAATAAGGGAAGTAACGCTAGTGTTAGAAGTTTCTAGATATTTATAAGAGAGACGATTACATTGGTTTGAACATGTCATGAGGAGAGATGAATATATTAATAGAAGGTGGAAGAAACATAGGAAGACCAAATATAAGATGAAAAGACTGTATTGCAGAAGACTTGAGAGAAAAGGAACTGAATGAGGACAACACGCAAAACAAAAATGAGTGGAAGAAGAAAATAAAAAATAGCGACCCCCTAGCGAATGGGAAAAACTAAAGAAGAAGAAGATGTTAGGGTCAAGTGCAATTTGCATAGTTTGTTTATGAAATAACTTTACTGGAAATATAGGATCTTTTGCAAAGAAAATTATGTATAGGGCGCGTGCAGTGACATGACTTTGCTGACTTTGGCAAACAGATATGGGGACCCATGTCAAAGTGACAGAAATTAATTATGTCCATAACTGACAAGTGTTATAATTTTTCATTCAAAATTTCATAATTTTCTTATTTCATGTGGTTTGTTTGTTATCAGGAGTATGGAATTCAGTTGCCGAAAAAGGGAATCACATAATACCAAAAATTTAGAATCTTTTGCAAGAAAATTTATGTATGGAATTTGTACATAATACACAGGATTGACGGAAGGTATTGTGCTGGCCACATCAGATTTTTTATAATATCTATTGTTTTTTTTAAATCGTAGAAATTGACTTGATAGATCAAAGAGTTTTTAAATAAACGAAGAAAGAAATTGTAAAAAATTCATGGACCTCGCTGGGACTTGAACCCAGGGCCTTCCTATATCTACAGTAGTAGTAAGCCCATTTCTACGATTTAAGTATTTAGGAAAGATCCAATTTTTTTTTTTGGATTTTTGGTTTAGTGTTTTTATTAAGAAATTACTGGTTAACTAGATCTTTTTTGGAATTCGGTTCAATTTTGTCTTCAAGGGATGTAAATAGTGAACTGGTGGAGTTTATGTTTGTGTGGCTGTTTTAATGTTTGTCTTTAACAATTTGTATTCTTATTTAAGGACTGGTCATACGGAATATTGGGATAGATGGTTCTCTCTTACTGTACCCCCATTCTTCTTCTTATACATTAATAAAGCAAGTGTATTATTTATAATTTATTTATTTTTATATAATTTTATTGTAAGTTGGAGCACTATTATTCACTAATAATTTATAGTACCTACAAAAATGTTGCTATATTGCAAAAAAGTCACGCTAATAATATTACTAGAGGTACTTTTCTCAAGTGACTTATATAATTAGCATATGTGTGCCATACAAAATTGTATCCAAAACTTCTTTAAATAGTATAAAATAGGTGCATTTTTATTTTATTTGACATTTCAAAATGACATTTGACAAAAGCAGTAGATCATGTAGGTACAGTTATTATGATGTTAATAGATGAATATGTATTTATATGCTGCTGTGTCATACTACATTCGCCATCAAATAAGTATGAACTGATGCTCAATTTTCCCCTCTCCGCAGCTTGTCCCTTGCCCTGCGGTGTCGCCGCTTCTTCATAACATAGTATTCATGATCAGTAAATTGGTAAATAGTCTAGAAATCTCCAGTCCATACTTATTTGACGGCAACTAAAATATTATTGAATTCAGTATCATAATGAGCAATAGCAATGAGATACTTGTTTACAAGTAAAGCAAAAGCATCATATCTACCTACTAGTATGATTTTTTAGATTTATTTTTTTAGTGTACCTACTAAATAATATATTTTATTTTGTCATTGATTTATACCAGCAGATACAATTTTGTGAGTAATACGGGTAGTAACATTATGATACTAGTGCAGAAACAGGACACTACGATCCTTATAATCTACAATGCGGAAAATAATAGTCAATTTTGTAATTTTTGTGAAGAAATTATCGATTTTAAAGATACACTAATTGTACAGTGTTACGGGAAATGTAATAAAAACTTCCATATGGCCTGTGCTTCCCTTAAAAAAAGTGAATTGTCCGTAATATTCGGTAATTTGCAAATAAAATGGGTTTGTGAAAATTGTTTAAAATCATGTGATACAAAAATTGAAATTGATGTAAATAAAATGGAAAGTGTACATACCTTATTACTAAATTGTTTTGATATTATTAAAAATCAAGAAATAATAATAAATCATCTTAAAGGAGATGTCTTAAATTTAAAGTCAAGTATACTTGACATAAATAATAACCTTAAAGATTTAAAAATCATGCATGAACCAAACGCTATCCAACTAGCAAACTCCAATCAATCAGATCCTAACTTATCAACTTTAAACCAAGAGGAGATAATGCAAAAGATTAATACAGGTGACACTACCAGTTTAAAAAACATTAAAAAAACGTTTTCTGCTGCAGCAATCAACAATCAATCCACTGTTAACAATATTAAAACAAGATCCCAATCCCAGTATGAAAATAACAATGCAAATATAAATGCAAGTAAGCCAAGATCCAATTCGGTTTCTGTGCCAATAAACCAAACTGCTGAGGAAATTATCTCCAGCAAAACTACGGATGAAGATGGTTTCACCGAAATTAAAGGTAACAGAAACAAAAACAATAAAAAGCGCAGTTCTATTACAACAGCTACTGGTACGGGATTAAGTACTAAACTTAAAGCAGAGCAAAAATATATTCATGTTTTCGTATCAAGACTATCTCCTGACACTGATGTCGGCTCTATTAAAATCGGCATTTGGGCAATTTGTGTATTATGAACTATTCTTGTGTCAAATTAAATACAAAATACGACTCTTACAGTTCATTTAAAATAAGTGTCCCTGCAAATTTTAAAGATACCGTATTGGATGCTGCAAACTGGCCGTGTGGTGTAATCCTTAATAATTTTTTTCAAAGAAGTGGAAGTGTGAAGAAGAATTTTTTAGAGGTCTCTCCAACATCCCAAATGTCAATATAACAGCTCCCATTATTGGTTGTAACAAATCAAGTAAATGTATCAATTGTTATTATCAGAATGTCTGCAGTTTGAAAAATAAACTTAATCAGTTTTATTTGTGTACACTAGATAATGAATTTGATATAATTATATTAACTGAAACATGGCTTACTTCTGATATTAATAATTCAGAATTTATTAATTTAAGTATGTATAATGTTTATAGAAAAGATCGTAATTTTCAATTATTAAATGTAACAAGGGATGGAGGTGTTCTTTTAGCTATTAAAAATTATATTACTGTTGAAATTCTAGATCTTAGTCAATTAACAAGCGTCTTGCAATCATTTGATATTTTAGGATGTAAATGTTCAATTAATTCATTCATTTTATATATACTGGTAATTTATATTCCTCATACGCCCACTATTCACGACTTAGAGTATATGTTAGATTTTCTTGAAGATTTATTAATGTTCAATAAACATGTGCTTATAATTGGAGATTTTAGTATACCCACGTTTAATGATAGTGCCCAAAGAGATCAGCTAACAAATACATTAATAAATTTTTCAAGTATGCTTGATTTGATGCAATGTAACAATATTGTAAATGTTAACGGGAGGCTATTAGATCTTGTTTTCACAAATATAAAATGTACTGCTTCTCGAGATACGCATCCATTTGTTGATGAGGATTTGCACCACCCATCATTAAAAATTGATTTACAAGTATTTTTCATGGAACCTTCTAAATTCCCGAAAATGAAAGTCAACCCACCATACAACTTTAGAAAAGCTAATTTTAAGGAATTGTATGTACAAAGCTTTATTAAATACATCTTGGGACGTATTAGAAAAGTGTACTGATATTAATTCAATGTGTAACAAATTCTATGATATTTTATATTCAGTTATGGATTTGTATGTTCCAAAACGTAAAACCAAAAGCCAGAAATATCCTCCTTGGTTCAATAAAGAGATAATTGACAATATCAAACAGAAAAATAGATTTAATTTGTTGTATAAACAAACAAAAAATGATTTAGATTTTTTAGCATATAAACGTTTACGATCCTTAACTAAATATCAAATTAGAACTGCATATAATGCTTATTTAGTAAATACCGAACAATCGGTAACTTCGGATCCAAAAACATTTTGGTCCTTTATTAATAATAAAAATAATAAAAGTATAATCCCTGGCGCAACGCACTTAAATGATTCCATCAAGAATAACCCTAAGGATATACTAAAATTATTCAAGGAATTTTTTAGTAGCGTATATACAGATCCTTGTAGTAATGGTACTAATGCAGTAATTTACAATGAAGTTCATAATAACTTTCCAGCGGTAATACAGTCATATTTTACAGAAGAGGACATCAGTCTCGCTATAAAATCATTAAACAACAAGTTATCATCTGGTATAGATCAAATTCCATCCTTCTTAATAAAGGATTGCTCAAACATATTAATATGCCCACTATTAAAAATTTTCAATCTTTGTTTAAAATCAAGTTCCTTTTCAGAGATATGGAAAGAAACTAAGATATATCCTGTTTTAAAATCTGGCGATGATTCTGACATACAAAATTATAGGGTCCGTGAAGTTGGAGTTAAACATCGCGTTGCCACATCTTGCTTCGCATAGTAATTTTTTGCTCATTTTTTGCTATTGTTTGCTGTATAGCTTGAATTTTTTGCTGAATCCATTTTTAAGTTATAAACAAATTAAAAATGTAACTCCAACTTCACGCTGGAGTTACAAATAACTTAAATCAAAAATGTTTTAATACTGTAATTTTTTTCTCATTTTTTGCTATTTTTTGCTGTATAGCTTGATTTTTTTGCTGAATCCATTCTTAAGTTATACACAAATTAAAAATGTAACTCCAACTTCACGCTGGAGTTACAAATAACTTAAATCAAAAATGTTTTGATACTGTAATTTTTTGCTCATTTTTTGCTATTTTTTGCTGTATAGCTTGATTTTTTTGCTGAATCCATTCTTAAGTTATACACAAATTAAAAATGTAACTCCAACTTCACGCTGGAGTTACAAATAACTTAAATCAAAAATGTTTTAATACTGTAATTTTTTTCTCATTTTTTGCTATTTTTTGCTGTATAGCTTGATTTTTTTGCTGAATCCATTTTTAAGTTATACACAAATTAAAAATGTAACTCCAACTTCACGCTGGAGTTACAAATAACTTAAATCAAAAATGTTTTGATACTGTAATTTTTTGCTCATTTTTTGCTATTTTTTGCTGTATAGCTTGAATTTTTTGCTGAATCCATTTTTAAGTTATAAACAAATTAAAAATGTAACTCCAACTTCACGCTGGAGTTACAAATAACTTAAATCAAAAATGTTTTAATACTGTAATTTTTTTCTCATTTTTTGCTATTTTTTGCTGTATAGCTTGATTTTTTTGCTGAATCCATTCTTAAGTTATACACAAATTAAAAATGTAACTCCAACTTCACGCTGGAGTTACAAATAACTTAAATCGAAAATGTTTTGGTACTGTAATTTTTTGCTCATTTTTTGCTATTTTTTGCTGTATAGCTTGAATTTTGTGCTAAATCCATTCTTAAGTTATAAACAAATTAAAAATGTAACTCCATCTTCACGCTGGAGTTACAAATAACTTAAATCAAGAATGTTTTGGTATTGTAATTTTTTGCTGTATAGCTTGAATATTTTGCTAAACCCATTCTTAAGTTATAAACAAATTAAACATGTAACTCCATCTTCACGCTGGAGTTACAACTAAATTATATCAAATATGTTTTAATACTGTAATATTTTGCTAATTTTTTGCTATTTTTTGCTGTATAGCTTGAATTTTTTGTTTAATCCATTCTTAAGTTATAAACAAATTAAAATGTAACTCCATCTTCACATCGGTGTTACCTACTGTTACAACTAAGTTAAATCAAAAATATTTTAATGGCATTATTTTTAATTTTTTGCTGTATAATTTGAATTTTTTGTTATAGTTAATCTCAAGTTATAAATAACAAACAATTAACTTAAATAGAAATCATGCCGCTATAATACCTTGTTAAATTCATAGTTGGACAAAAGGTGAAAACTATCAAGCGCAAATACAAGGGGGGGGGGGGGGGTTACATATATTTGAATAGCTAATTAATGGTGAAAAATCTGATGTGACCAACACAATACCTCCCGCCATTTAATTTTTATTAATTTAAATACATGTACCTATCGAGTCTCGAGGCCGCGTGCCTGAGGGTATAGTCGCGAATCTGAGGAACCGGATGCAATCCCTACCAACACCAAATTTTTCTAATTTTAAATGGCACAAAATTGATCCCTGTGGTGCACTCTCCATGTCAGAAATAAGTACCTGCGAGGCGACGTTTGGTAAACGCCCGCACGATACGAATATTTCGTCATCATTACCGAAATCTGTGTACAAAGCAGACTAGCACACCCAGCAATGGGCCATATGCCGTGATGATATATTATACCTTCCGTCACCTTTAGGTAAGGAAGGTATTGTCTTTGGTCAACATATTTAACGATGAGTTTTTAGTGAATAAGTACGTTTTAGGGTTCATATAATACGATTTTACCATTTTTTACGATGATGTCTATATATTATATATATATATATATATATATATATATATATATATATATATATATATATATATATGTATGTATGTATGTATGTATGTGTGTGTGTGTGTGTGTGTGTGTGTGTGTGTGTGTGTGTGTGTGTGTGTGTGTGTGTGTGTGTATGTGTGTGTGACGAAACTTTTGGATCGCATAACTTCAATACCACGATCCCAAAAGTTATATTTTTTTCATATTTCTCAAGTTTACATCCAGAACAAGTGATTAGATTTTGGTTATAAATGGTCAACCGGAAATACCCTCATTTGAAGATTTTAACAGTTTTTCTTGAAAAAACGCAGTAAAATATCATTTATTGTCATTTAACGTTATTAAAACTTGAAGAATATTTTATTCTCTATGCGATTTAATCGCATTTTATACTTCATATTCAATAGATGCGAGCAAATCAAGCAAATGTTACGCTAGCAAAGTCGTTCAACAAATTTTACTTCCGATTGCTTGTTTTCCTGGGGCTTATTGAACGCACCTAATGAAAAGTAAATGAATGTGGCAGGGATGAGGATGTTGAGATAGATGTTGGGGAAGATACGGAAAGATACGGTAAGGAATGAAATAATAAGGGAAATAACTCTAGTGTTAGAAATTTGTAGAAAAATACAAGAGAGACGGTTACATTAGTTTGAGCATGTCATAAGGAGAGATGGAGAATATATTAAAAAAAAGAATGAAGAGCTGAGAAATAGAAGGTTGAAGAAACAGAGGAAGACCAAAGATATGTTGGTAGGAATGTATTGCGGAAGACTTGAGAGAAAAGGAACTGAATAAGCAGCGCCGGATCTAGAACAAAAGTTAGGGTAGGCAAGATCTAAAAAAGCCTCCCCCCCTCCACCCACACCGTAATATACAGGTGTTCATTTTAAATGGACTACCATTGCTATCTCGAGAACTATAAAAGCTACAAAGACGGTTAAATGTGCAATTTCTATTTCATAAGACAAATGTAAAGAAAAGAAAAATATTTTTTGGTTAGTGGTTCTCAAAATATGGGACGTAACTTTTTTATTTTAAATGAGAACATATATTTTTTATTTCCTCATTCGTTGGAGAATTTAATTCTGAATTCAGTGATATAATATTTTTATACCCTTATGTCACGAATTTTTTGAGAAAAAAGCTTATAAATTTTTATACTAATTTGATTCAAATATGGCTGTAATAAGAGTGCCACAAATAGAAAAAATAAATACAAGTTATATTTTTACATAGAATTACGGTGGATTTATACAGCGTAAGCTGTAACGTAACGTACCGTGCCGTGGCGTACTGTGACGTATAGTAACGCGTGAGTTTTTTAAGCTACTTTATACATGCTCTGTCGATACAAGTATATGTCAGATTTGTATTTAACAGGTTATTTTATTCGTAATACACTATGTTTCATTATATTCCCATAATTTCCATTTAATATAGTAATCTAAACTTTGACACTTGACACATGTCAGTCACAGTCACATAAAACAGACTATTCGTAAGTTATTATCACATCAAATTGAATAACAGTGGTTATTATTTACATAATAAGTATATATTTTAAACTTACCTTTTAACAATTTAAATGTTTGTGCTTAATATTGGTAATTTTTATGTGTTTTCAATATTGCCACTCATCGTAGTCAGTATCTCAAGAAAATATACATATAAATAAAATAAAAGTATTACTTACACTTTAAATAAATATTAGAAGTATATTTAAATGTGTTTTGCATTAAAATAAACAAGTAGCCACGAAAATACATAATAATTTGCGCAACAACAACGAATATGACAGTGGCCCTCTAATGGCGGACGAAACGCGAGCACGTCATGGCCATACCCTGAGTATGTAGGTACCCTACACGCTTTTAAACTAACGTTCCCCCTGTGTTGTCAGTACTTCATATATTTTCACTTTAGGATTTATTCATTAGCCATCTATTGTCATCAAATGAAACTAAGTGTGGTGACATCTTGTGACGACTAGCGAAAATCGACCATCCAAGTTGGTCTGCCATTTTAGTAATTTTTCAGTCATGTTTTATGGACCTGTTTAGTGTGATGTCACGAAGGTTTCCAAACAAGAAAATGGCGTCTTCGTTACTAAGGCGGTTGCTATGCTACTTCAGGATTTGACGTATGAGACATAACATAACCTATAAGTTATAGAGTTTGTTTGTTATTGAAATGGCTCAGAAACATGTAATAAAAGTTTTCTTCTATTGTAAATTATTTTATAGACGATAGAAAATTAATAGGACGTGGTGAAAATCATCAAATAGTCAGTATGACATATAATGATAATTTAAAAATAATAACAAGCACTGTGAATACCAGTATGAGAGATCGAACGTACAAAGTTGAGGTATGTAAAATAATTTCATATGAATATTGCTCATTGTGACTGAAAATTCATTGCATATAATTTATTTGCAGATTAATATTACATTTACATCCTTGCGGATATTTGGGAGCCAGTCCAGACAGATAGGTAGGCGAGGACGCAATTTTGGAAGTGAAATGCCCCTATAAATTCAGAAACACCGACATAAGGGTCGCACTGAAATGTGATCATTCTTACATTTGTAAATACGATGTGGATAAGGAAGAATTCGTATTAAATAAACATGAATACTACCACCAAATGCAGGGACAGCTTCATATAATGGAGAAATCATTGTGTTTTTTAGTTATTTGGACTCCGAACTGCACTATAATTATTATTATATTTATTAAAATAATGTATATTTTTAAAACAATAAATAAAATTTTCTATTTAACAATATATATGTAATTTGTATAAACTTACTGACTACCTATTTACTTTATAATACATTTCAACTTCTTTGATTAATGGGTATTGAAAATTAGTCAATGCAGCGCATACTTGAAAAATTTTAATTGAAATTGGGGCAAAATTTTGAGGAATACTATTTCAAATTTGAAAGGCTTTTATCCTTCTTATTGCTCTTTCCACGTGAACTTTTGCACGAGCAATGTTTCTAGTAACAGCAGCTTGCTCCGGCGTGAATTGCATTTCCATTAGAAATGGTGGAATATTTAAAGTTACCCCGGGCGGCAATACATTTTTTATTAAGAACCCTTTGTTAGCTATGATTAGATCTCCAGATTCAAATAATTTTAAAATTCCACAATTTTCAACAATCTTTTTAGCAGATATTGATCCTGAGTATAGTTTACTAACGTAGGTCACAACCCCATTTGGCGCTACGCCAATTAAACCCTTTAAAGAGCCTAAAATTCTAAGAAAGGGAAAATTCCCACCACTGTAGTTTCGCGGTCAGTTTTCAATAACATAGCAACGGTTACCAAGGTGGCAGCCATTTTCTTGTTTGGAAACCTGGCCTACGTCATCACTAAACGGGTCCATTGGAGTTTGATTTTAAGCTCGCAGCGCCACAGCGGCTAAAATTGAAAACCTTCTATGCTACATACTGTTTTGAAAGTTATATGCGAACCAATGCGAACATTTGTATTCAAGTATTTTCGAGGGTTTTAACAGTGTTTTATAAACGTTAATTATTATAATTTAATAGATCAGTTCTATACTGTACAAATATTAAGTGAGTACTGTCAAATAATCGTGTATTTAATACTGACAAATGACATTTTTGCGTTGTAGGTTATGGATTCTGATACAAGATTTTCAATAATCAGTTATTTACAATACGTAAATGGAAATGAAAATTCACGAACTGTGCAAGAAGGGGAACAAGTTCTAAATGCTGGACATTTAATTTTATGTGGTCTTACTGAAGAAAATGATAATATTTTTAAAAAATTTGCCCTGTGTTTACAAACAAGCGCTCTGCAATCATCACCTCATAAAATTGAAATCATTTTCAGAAATATGGACATGGACAACGAGCAACTGTACAAAGTAGATAGTGCAGTTTGTTCCTGTAAAGCCGGCCAAAGTTCCAGGTGCAAACATGTGTCTGCGGTGTTAATATTTTGTACCAGGTGTATTTAGTTTAAAATTATTTAGGCGCTTATCATTGCCATGTGATTTTTTAACATTATGATATCTGGCTTATTTAGTTTTTCGTGTTTTGCTTTCGTTTTGTGTTTGTTTCAGAATACCACTGAATAAATTAGAGCGAATATCGCAAACAGACATCGCTTGTGCCTGGTCCACTCAAAAAATAAGTACACAGGAAAAGTACAAAGCTTTACCAATTGAAGAGATGCGCTGTTTTAAAATAAAAGATAAAAAGGAACAACTGAAAATAACCAGTAACAAGCTAATGGATATTAAAAGCAATTTTATATCTGGCTTGCCCGGTTCTGCCTTGGCAATTCATAAGTATACGCGGCGAACATAAGTAATTTGTAAAATTTTATTGTTTTATATTTTTTCAATTTAGAACTAAAGAAAGAACTCAGCAGATCATAGCTCCTAGTACTACAATGATCGAAAATCCAGATGCTACGAATACCATAATTTTAAACCATGCCTGTCAGTCAGTTTTAATGATGCAATTAGCGCAATTTTCATTTAACTTTAGTTCCGAATGTTGCGAAAAATCTTACTTTGAAAATTTTTCGGATATTAGTGATTTAATAATAAAAGATACAAAAAATTCTAAATCAGAATGGCTAGCTAAAAGGAAATTTAGAATTACAGGGTCTCGAATACATGAAATTTTAACTTACAAGGGTCAAGATTGGCATAAAAAATGTAACAAATACTTTTTTCCAAAATCTTTTTCTAACAAGTTTGTCAGGCATGGTTTAGAACAGGAGGCAGTAGCACGCGAAGTTTTTGAAAAAACAACTGGGTTAAATGTAGAATGTGGTCTAGTTGTGTCGGAATTTAATCCATGGTTGGGATTTTCACCAGATGGTGTAATTTTGAATAAGGAATATCCCTCTTATATATATAGCTCTTTTAGAAATAAAATGCCCCTTTTCAGGTAATTTATTCGTTTTAATCAATTATAAACAAAACAAAAATTATTTTTGTTTCAGGTTCATCCGATACTTTAGGAAATATTATAAATAATTTACAATATTTAGAATTTAAAGATGTTTATTGTATCAAACAAAATCACTCCTATTATTCCCAAATACAATTAGGAATGGCAATGTTAAATTTGCAGTATTGTTATTTTGCAATATTTTGTTCATTCGACAAAAGTATGGCAATAATTAAAACAGAATACAATTACAATTTTTCAAAATCAATAGTATTTAATGTAAAAAATAAATTTTATAATAATATGTTACATGAAATATGTCAGTCAAGCAAATAAAATATAAGTACAGAAAATTTGTTTTTATTTTAAGAATTTATCAGCCGCTAAAATTGGAGCAGATAAATTAGTGATACCGCATGCTATTATAAATATATCTTCCACGGATTGTACAAGTGACCAAGGTAACTTTCCTCCCAATATTTTAAAAGTTTTAACCCTTTGATACGTTCGTTCTACATGCACACGAGCTGCAGCAATTTTTGTATTGTATTCCGCATCATTTTTGTCTAACTGTTTTCTATGGCGAAGAAACGGTGGCCGGTATAATTTAATGTTATTTTGCTGACATATATTATCAATTAGGAATCCTTTGTCCACCATAATAGCCGAGTTCTCTTCCAATTTATCTATTAAATTACAATTTTCAAATATAATCTTATCTGAAGCTCGACCTCCGTAGGCTTTACTTATAAAGGAAATTAATCCAGCAGGTGTTACACCAGTCATAATTTTTATTGTCTGTGTACTTTTGTAATGTGAATAAAATCTTATTCGACAGCATACCCAAGTAACACTGACCGACGGTCGACCAAAAAGTGACGTCGATTTCAGGTTGAATTTAAGTCATATACTGCCGTCTAATCCGACGTCTATACGACGACATTGTGACGTTGATTTTTGGTCTGAAATAGGACTATTTAGACGTCAGATTTGTGGACGCTATGACGTCCATATGACGACTTTATATGGTCATAATTAGGTCTATTTAAACCTTTTTTACACGTCTAAGTTGACGTCTTTATGACGATTATTTTTACTTTATTTTTAATATTATTAAAAATTCATATTTTAAATTTATTTAATTTGGAAATTAATAACACACGAAGGGATATATTATTTTTATTTATATATCAATTCAATATTCAAAAATATATAACAATATATTGTTTATTATAATGATTTTTTCAAATTAGAACAAATGTAATATAAAACTTAATTTATATTTACATATATGTATAATATAAATATTTTTATTTATTTATTGTCATTACCAAAATCTACGAATAGAAGCAGATTGGCACACCCAAATATGAGTATGCCGTGGTGATATTTATATTTTATTTATTTAAAACATATTACATGTTTACATAATTATTAATGCGAAACGGAATTAATTTATATCTGTTATATTTTTTGGTATAAAAATCATGGACATATTAATTTTCAACAATTTAAACAAAACCTAGTAGTGCTTTAAAAAACATTTTAAGAAATAAAGGGAAATATATAATATAAAAACAAAGATTTATCTATATACCTAGTTTCACAGTTTTACCTGAGCATTTCCTATAGCTCCAAAAATCCCACTTTCCTAAGTTTTCCAAGAATCTTTACATCTTCCCTTTCAAGCTATTCTAGAACAATTGGATTTAAGTAAACCATCGACAAAGAGACATCATAGTGATTTTTAATACATATTTCGATTCTGCTGATCTTGACCAAGTTGCATTTTTTTTTTAATGGAAACTTAATTTCTAATTTCTCTTTTGTATAGTTTGGCAGTTGCTGTAATAGAATTTGTTGGTACAAATTCTATTCAAACTGCCGAAATGTTGGCTGCGTAATAAAAATAAAATTTATTGCGCTTGGCCCGAAAATTTGAAATATAAAAAAAATTGGTTCGGGCAATTAACAATTATTACCAGCAGGCCAATTCTGAATATAAATTATACGAGATGGAGATTTTAGAATAATTTGGTAAGTCGAAAGAATTATACTTTCATTTTTGTATTTACAACTCTTTTCTAAAATTAAAAGAAATTACAGCAAAATAAAAATAAATCAAATAAAAATTTATATATGCTCAGACTACTGTATATGTATGAACGCACTCTCCGCCATTTTTGTGTTGTGTCATGTCCAGCCAGAGATATTTACTGTATAAACATCTCTGTTTCCAGCATTTTAATTACCACGGGAGAATACTGAAAATAACATTTCTTAATGCGAACATTGAAAATATAGTATATTGTAAGTAGATAAAATTGTGCTTATATTGCTTATGACAACATTTTTTTTTATGGATATGGTAAGACACGAAACGAAGTGCCATTATGAAGAATCAACAAGCAATGGTGAACTAGTTGAAATATGCACCACACAACAACGTGCAAATAAATACACATTTTTCTTGTAGATATAAGATGCATTTATTTATTTAATTTGTATTTTTCGTAATATTTTTTTTAAATACTTTTTGTTTAATATTTATTGTTGATATATTGTTTTGCATTAATATTTTTTTCCGTCGACCGTTTATTAATAGGCTATTTTAATGTATAGAAAATCATTCATTAATGACCCCTATTAATGCATGATTTTTTATTAATAAACGATTTATTGGGTGCGTTCACCACATGGAACACAGCATGTATTGCTAACGCTAAGTTGTAGCAAAAAGGTAGACAGAATTAAAATTCATGCTTTTGACACTTACTAGCTAGGTATATTCACGTAGCATACCTTTAAAATGAATTTGAAAGAATAAAATTACTCAAATAACATAAAATACCGCTTGCGTTGTATTAAGTAAACTGAACGCACCCACTGAAAACAATTGATGACAAAACTTATTAATTTTCTGACATAAAATTTGACGTTCGGTCAACCATTACTAACCTAAAAAAAATTGTCATGGAATAAAATTAGATTTTGCATTTAAGTAAGTTACTGTCAACGAAAAAATATTGTAACTAACACGTGTGTTAATTGGCGATAAATGGTCTCAACAATTAACGCGTTCGCTACGCTCACGCGTTAAAATGTCTCGATCATTAATCGCCCTCATTAACACACTTGATAGTTAAATAACTATTATATTATATAGTATAAATAAAACTAGAATTACATTATTTATTTTTCCTACCACCATTTATGTTCATACCATAAAATTTACGTCGAAACAATGCCCTAAAACGACGTCGAAACAACGTCTTATAATGAGATCGATACAACGTCTTACAATGACGTCGAAACAACGTCTTATAATGACGTCGATACAACGTCTTATAATGACGTCTAAACAACGTCTTATAATGACGTCGATACAACGTCTTATGATGACGTTGATACAACGTCTGAAAATGACGTCGATACAACGTCTTAATATGACGTCTAAACAACGTCTTAACATGACGTCGTACAGCTCCACGCTGAGACGTCTACAGGACGTCTATGTGACGTAAATTAGGACGTCACAGCGACGTCGATTTTAGGTCATTTGTGTTACTTGGGTAGGCATTTAGGTTTTTCTGTAAAAATTTCCGTACAGTCCAATATAAATTGCGTATCTTTAAAATCTTGGAAACAAATTGGCATATTATGTATAATTTCATCCATTGATGGAAAATCAATCGCAGCTTTACTGGATAAAATGTTTAACATCTGTACAATATAAGTTTTACACAGAGTTGGAGTCAATCCAAAAAACACTGCTAATATTGTGAAACTTAAATTCCACTTCATTTTGACAAATGTTAAAATAATTCTTTGGCGAACTGATAATTTATGGACTCGCTTGTCTTTATACACCAAATCTACATTTGCAACTATTAAATTAAGCATTTGATGACTATTTAAACCAGTCAAACTTGTTAATGATGTATCATTTGTAATAAAATCACATAGCGTTAATTTATTTGGTGTATTTACTTGGACTTGAAAGTCACGAAATGATTTTTGGGCAGAAACTTCAACATTAGCTTGTCCCTGCATTAATGATAATAAGGTATTTGCGGCTTCCACCTCATCTTCATTTCGAAGTTCTATATCAGCTTCGTCTTCTAAATCCCCAGTACACAAGTTCTCTGTAAGTGGTAAAGTAATTGTATCTTTCATTTGATTTCTTATGGACAAACGTTCTTCACGGACTGATACAGAAGTAGAAGGTACCGTAGAAGATGCACTGCCGTGTATAACTTTTGGCAAATTCATTGTCGGAACTGCTGTTCTTTTCAATTTTTTCCGTTGCAGAACTGAAAAGTACAAATAAGTATATTTAGTTTCAATAAATATTAGATATTATTGCAAATTTACCTCTGAAAAAGTCATATTCAACAAAATGAAGAGAACAAACTCTCATGTAAGGACTAACTTTCTTGCCTATTTTTAATTTATTAATCCAGAGTTTCCGTCTACTCGTAAACTAATATTCTCCGAGTTGATTTTTTATTTTAATTTTCTCTTCATTAGAAGGAAATTTATGAAAAGTAATATCCAGATTCCTTTTCCTTAAAGAATTGCACAATGGCACGCAGCAATTTGAAGCCATTATTTTAAGAAATACGTAAAAGTCAAGCAATAATTATGATAATAACAATAACGGTCCTCCTTGACAATAACGATAATGAAGAAAAACAACAAAATAACACTAAAATATTAGGCGAAAACTTAACAAATTATTCTGATCACGTCTATTAACATAGGACAGGCATAGGACAATCAAACTACCATGTAGCATACAAGGTTTCGTATATTTGCAGCTAGGTGTCATGTCGCTTAGCTGCAATCTCCAATAAAAGTCACACTTTTAAAAAGCAGTGTTTTAAAAGGCAGGATTTTAAATTAGAGATTTTTGAACTTTCCCATTATTTTTAACAAATGAATAACGTTAATACTAATAAATTTGGCATGGTCGGAAAGAAAACAAAGAATGTAATCCAAATTTATAAAAAGTAATAATATGTGTTGTATTTAAATTTACAAAATTCATGTCACTTCCGGTTATACCGGAAGTTCCACAATTACAATTTTCACAATTCAATCACAAATATTGCACTGATTAAATCATGTAAGCAATATGCGTATGTGCAATAATAAGCGAGGAAAAAGGTGTATCCACGTTTTCAAACACACTGTAAATAACACATTACTGCCATTATAACAACAAAATGGAAGATAAAACAAAAAATGAATGTTTTTTTTTTTAATTATTCATAAGATAGAGTAGTTTACTATTCTCGCATATCGATATTATTTTTTGTACAGGCATCCCTACAAGATGCTGAGTCGGGCAACAGACAACTCTATGCTATCTTGGACTACCTGCTCTGCTTAAGATAATGTTTTTTTTTTACATGTAGTGTACCTTATACAGTTAAACCTCGCTTTCAGTGGGAGTGTACCTTTCTCTCCGAAAACGAAAATTCAGGCACTTGGCTTGTATTGACCAGGGGGGTGAAACTGCATACAGAAACGTGATAACAAGTTTTCAATCTAGTAGCGTTTGGAAATACTTCCTGACCCTTTCATAGATGGCTTTAGTAGTACAGATTTTACAGGGATTCTCAAACTTTAATATTAAAATACTATAAAAAGGTACAGTGGCGTAGCTAAGGGGGGTTTGGGGTTCAACCCCCCCCCCCCCCCGAAATATTCGGAAAGTCTTAAAAATTGTTTCAATAGAAAACAGATATTCTTTGCAATATTCAAAATCTTTTACCAAAGTCGATCGTGAGTTTATCTGAAAACAAAGTAGAAGCCACTGTAAACGTACTCTTAGAATTTTATCCAAATGATGTGATTACGAGCCATAATATTGTACTGAAAGAATGTATGTTATGGAAACAAAGATGTCACCGATTTGACGAAGAATATCCATCTTCATTCATAGACTCGCTGAATGACTGTTCAGAATCGCTATTTCCGAATGTGTATCGCTTTTTGAAAATTGGAGCTACTTTACCTGTAACTGTAGCGAGCGTTGAGCGTACCTTTTCAACTTTGAAGCGAGTAAAGCAGTACTTGCGTAACTCAATGGAAGAAAATCGTCTGACCGGGCTTGCGTTATTAAGTATTCACAGAGAAATAGATGTGAATGCCACAGACGTGTTGAATGTTTTCGCGCAAAAAAAAGAAATATGTTATTATAAGTTTTGTTCACACCACGTATCGCTTTAAATACAATGTTTTGCATAGTTACGAATTTTAGTTGATGTTGAATTATTTATTGAAAATATTTATCCGAATTTTTTTTTATAAAGATGGAAATAATTCAAATTTTATATAATTGAGTGACTGTAAGAATAAATAAAATACCTCTATAAAATTAATCTGAGTTTTTTAATGGAATATAATAATATGCATGAAAAAATATTCTTAACTCGCAATGCGCATATAGTGCATGTTTGACACGCTAAATACGATGAGGCTAGGACCCCCCCCTCAAAAGTAAGGTCTAGTTATGCAACTGTGAGGAACCCCCTCCGAAAGTAAGGTCTAGCTACGCCACTGAAAAGGTAACATATGTTTGAGAACTGCTGTAAATTTCCCACAATTCTCTATTGCATCGTTCGAAATTCTTTGACATTTAAAACTGTTATTTGTGAATTTGTAACTTTATTGCAATATATTACTTTATCATTCAATATATTTTCGGTAAGTATATTAGTTTTCATACTAGCATTATTATACGGGGGTGATATAAAATATAACAACAAATTAATAATATTTCAGAAAAAAAAAACATGAAATATTTGTAACTCCTGCATAGTGAAGACACATTCTTGCAGGCTTACAGTGCCCAATAGAAGACATGGTTTATGTAAGTGGACCAGGAGAATTTACATCATGGTGGTGCTCTTAGATATTTACACCGTAGAAGAGCAGCAAAATATTACATGATTAGGCGAAAGGACGTGAAGCTTCATAAGATTCATCAAAGAATGTTGAAATAGTATGGGTCAGTTTTGAGAAAATATGAGTATAGAAGAGGGTAGATTTGTTAAAAAGTGGACGAACATCGGTAACGAGGTCAATGAAGCATTGCATTTCTGGCAGACATTTAAAGTAACATCCCTTTTTTGAAACAATATTACCTCTTGTAATGATAATAATTCAAATTTTTGATTCCTTGAGTAGTATGTTCTTATATTTCAATAGTTGTCGCCGTGTGGTTTGAGATTTGTAGTTATTTATTTATTATTTGATTTAAATAAAGTAATGTATATATTTTAAAATAAAGACATTAACATATTAAGTACTGTATTTTTTTATAGTTCAACATATATTTCACATTTCTTGATAATAAAGAAATAAAATTAAAAGTTTCGAATAATTCAAAATGAACTCATATTTCCCGCGACTTTCTCGGCTGTCAAATTTAGTTCTCTGACCTTTTCATAGATGGCAATAAACTTGTTATCACGGTTTATAAGGGAGATACCCAATCTTCTACTATATATTTTCCTTAATCTATGGTATTGACTACAAGAAAGACATCTAACAATCATTTTGGAACTAAATTTCTCGTTGCCAATTCTAAGATGTGTCAATCTGTTTACGTTAGTATATATCCTTGGTATATTTAATCAATGACCACACGAAACACAGTTGAGCGTTGTTTTGGCGTGTGGAAAAGAAGATTTCCATGTCTGTCAAATGGTTTAAGGCTGAAATTGAAAACAACGTTGACAGTAATCGTGGCCACGGTAATACTGCATAATATGGCAATTTCCGCAGATGATATTCTACCAGAAGATTTCATGTTTTTTGAGGATGACGATGTTCAAGGCCCTGCAGTACAAGCGCAAGACAATAATTCCATACGAAATGTTTTGGTAGCAACAACTTTTGCAAGATAATCAAACTATCAAATAGTTTTATTTAAATAATGTGTTATGTTAAAATTTCCTTACTTGTATTAATCATAATCACAACTTTGCTAGGTTATAATTCTCATTTCTTCTTATTCATATTGTAGTCGCTGTAGTTTACTGACGCATGGGTATTTTTAACCCGCGAACTTAAATTATGATGTTAATATGTTTTATTTAAATAAATGATATTTAAATCTTATATTTACTAACATTTCTTATATTTTTATAAAGTAACTATTTATTTAACTTATCCTATCATATTTAATTATTAATTATTCTAGTAATTTCTCCAATCTCTTAATTTGTAATTTTTTATTTTTTTGTTCATATTGAAACAATATTTTTTTAGTTTTTAATTCAAATTTCGCTATTTCTAATTTGGTTTTAAAATAAGCCCGTTTATATTGTTCCGATGCTTGCAGTCTTTTTCGTTTTTTATCCCTCGGACCTTTTGTATGGGTTGCGGAAGAAATGTTTAAAATTGCTGGACCACTCTCACGATTGGTAGAATCGGTGGAAACGGGAAGTTCTGGTGTAGGAGTAGGATGATTGGAACTTGATAAACAAGGAACGGGATCATTGATAACTATATCATCTACAATTTATGCAGTTTAATATTGAATTATTTGAAAGTGGTATATTTATATGTGATTACCAAAAAATATTGCAGCATCGTCAAAGGGATTTGTTAAGGGTTCAATTTGTGGTCTAATTATCCAAAACTCTGGCACCCGATTCGCTTAGTATAGGCGTATATGTACCGCCTCCTGTTTTTTTTTGTTCTCTCTAATAAAATAATAATAGATAGATAGATGTTTATTTGTTCTTAGAATTATACAATTCTTATCCAAATAGAATGACAACACAAGTCATTGCACAATATCAACACAAAGAGCAAAAATATCAAAACTATCATAAGTCTGAAAAATATCAAATACAGGATGGGGCAGAAAAACCTATCCGATTTCAAATCCCTTTTTCTCAAAAGAGGGAGCAGGTAGAGTAGTGGGGTAAAAACCGTTAGAAAGCCGGTTTTATGCCATTTGTCAGTAGTCAACATGCCTTGGTCTGGTGAACATCGTGCTTTTGTTATTGAGCGGTTTATCGAATGCGGCGGTTCGATAATTGCTACACAACCTTTGTGGTGCCGTTAACAGGCAGAATTTTCGATATTGGAGTGACGAAAATCCTCGAGAAATCCATCAGGAACCCCTCCATAGCCCAAAAGTGACTGTGTGGTGTGCTCTTTCCCGCCTAGGCGTCTGGGGGCCTTACTTTTTTGAAGAAAATGGGCAAACCGTAACGGTCAACAGCGAGCGCTATTGTTTCATGCTGGAAAATTTTCTTAGACCCAAAATGGAAGAAAATGGCGTGGAAAATGTGTGGTTTCAACAGGATGGGGCAACCGCCCACACATCGCGACGATCAATGGACATTCTCAGGGAACTGTTTCCCGGTCGCCTCATTTCCCTGAGAGGTGATCTTGGCTGGCCGCCGCGCTCACCGGATCTCACTCCATGTGACTTCTTCCTTTGGGGTTACCTCAAATCGAAGGTTTACCAGCATCGACCAAGGACCCTTCTTGCTTTACGAAGGGAAATTGCTCGGGCAATTGAAGAAATTCCTGTGGAAATGACGGTGAAAGTCATGGAAAGCTACCGCGAGCGCCTAAATCAGTGTATCCGCTCCCAAGGACGACATTTGAGTGATGTGCTTTTCAAAACTTAAATTTAAAAATGGCATAAAATTTGCGATATGTTAATAAAAAAAATTTTTGACAAGTTGAGTGGTTTTAATTTTATAACGTTTTGAAATCGGATAGGTTTTTCTGCCCCACCCTGTACAAAAGTATACCAAATACAAAAGTAGTGTTTGAACTACATACATTACAGTACATCACAAATGCGAGTGCGCATCAATAACAAGAAGGCCAGCCTCCCACTTTAGCAAACAAACAAACAGGATATTTAAAAATGAATAAATATCCAATGAGTTTTCATTAAGTAAGAGAACTGAATGATTATTATACAATGTAAATGATAAACCCAAGTTTATAAAATTATGAAACTAAAGTGATTGACTTTTCTTCATTACATCATTCATTTAA
The DNA here is from genome assembly GCA_951394225.1 of Harpalus rufipes. NCBI lineage: Eukaryota > Metazoa > Arthropoda > Insecta > Coleoptera > Carabidae > Harpalus > Harpalus rufipes. Next base: position 15,216,130 of record OX596288.1, on the reverse strand, counting down.
GCAAAAACTTCTTGTTTTTAAGGCACTGATTGTGAAATAATACAATTTATTGATTTTTTCCTTTGTAAGATAGTTAAATAATTGAAAATAATTTGCTTCATTAAAATTTGTTAAATTATATTCAGAGAGATAATGTTCTCTAATAGAGGAATAAATGGGGCAGATAATAAGAAAGTGGTAAAGGTTTTCCGGACTGTGTAAATTGCATATAGTACAATTAACAGAGGTGTCAAATGTGTATTTTATTTTGTTAAAGTAGATTATAATGAGTTTCTTACTGGGAACTCTTAGTTGAGTGATTAATCTCAGTTTAGCTATGGCTATATTATATGTCAAATATTTTGAAATACTATATTCTGTTTTTATGTGTTTAAAATAAAGATTATAATTAGAAATTCGGCAATTTTCTATATCCCTCTCTATTAAAAGAGATTCATATTTATCCGTGATTTCACTTATTAGGTTTTTATTGATATTTTGGTTTTCCCAGATATGCTCGTAGCCGACCGTGATCAGGAATTTTTTTAGTTGGGTACACCAATTATAATCTACTTTGTTAAAATCAGATTTGTTAAGAACTACTAAGCGATTATACAAAAATTTTTGCAGTCGGTTGTCTTCCATGCACACAAGCTTTTGCCACCAGGACAATATTCTTTTCCAAACGATTGTTTGTATGTGACAAATACCTGTTTCCATTCTCACCATGAAATTAGGGGTAGAGCGGGGACATTGAAGGATTAATTTTAGAAATCTTAACTGACATTTTTCTATTAGTTCTAATTTAGCTATGGCCCATGTTTCTGCACCGTAAAGAGTGGTAGCATTTATTACTGAGTTTAGTAACTTATGTTTTTCATTCCAGTTGTTAGATTTTCCCCTACACAGTAAACTTAGCACTTTGTTACTGGCAGCTACACCTTTTTTGTAGTTATTATTGGCTGCAGGCCCAAACTTACCCGATGCAGAGAAAGTAATACCTAAATATGTGAAACTGTTAACTGTTTCGATTGGAGTATCTTTATAAAAGAATTTATGTTTTTTTGAACGACCACGATGAAATTGTAAAATTTTTGTTTTTTCCGTATTGACTGTCAAAAAGTTTTTATCGCAATAATCCTGTAAAATTGATAGTTTTCTTTGTATATCTACTGCGGAATGCCCAAGTATTACGATGTCATCTGCATATCCAAGTAAAATTACATCGTTTATCCCGTCTATGTTTAGACCTCTTACCCCAGAATTACGAAATGTTTCCTCTAGATCGTTTAAGAAAATGCAAAAAAGAATAGGACTAAGGATCTCACCTTGCAGGACACCCTCGGTAATAGAAGATGGAAGAAACATAGGAAGACCAAATATAAGATGAAAAGACTGTATTGCAGAAGACTTGGGAGAAAAGGAACTGAATGAGGACGACACGCAAAACAAAAATGAATGGAAAAAGAAAATAAAAAATAGCGACCCTCTAACGAATGGGAAAAACTAAAGAAGAAGAAGATGTCAGTGTCAAGTGAAATTTGCATAGTTTGTTTATGAAATAACTTTACTGGAAACATAGGTCTCTCGCAAAAAAAATTATGTATAGGGCGCGTGCAAGTGACATGACTTTGCTGACTTACAAGCAGATATGGGGACCCGTGTCAAAATGACGGCAATTAATTATGTCCATAACTGACAAATGATTTAATTTTTCATTCAAAATTTCATAATTTTCTTATATCATGTGGCTTGTTTGTTATCAGGAGTATGGAATTCAGTTGCCGAGAAAGGGAATCACATAATACCACAATTTTTGAATCTTTTGCAAGAAAATTTATGTATGGAATTTATACATAATACACAGGACTGACGGCAGGTATTGTGCTGGCCACTATTTTTTCCATTCAAGCAAGGCAAGCAGTGTTTGCCTTTATATTTTATAACTTTTAATATATTCGTATTATAACGATATATTTATTTATAATTATTTATTTGGAGCAGTAGTACATCAAAACTTAAAAGTAAACAAAAATACACAAATGTATTTGTTCTTGTCTAATGTCTACCACATCACTACTCTAATACCATACGAACTATTTCGATCTTACACTACTTTACATTTACAATAAGGTAAAAACATGCAAGCAAAACATTGAGTGCATTCATCGCCCATACCTACAGTATACCGAAAACCGAACATTGTCGAACATGTAGCCTTCTAAAGGTTCGTGAATTTGGCAGCAACATATTAAAAAAAATTAATACAAATGCACTTAATCTATTGTATTTCGTTTATATTTCTTTGTATTTTACTAAATATTATTTATATTGCGCAATTAATGTTAATAAATTACATTTTATTTTTATGTTGCCAAGTTCACGCTAGCAGCAAAGTTTGCTTATTTTTTTTTTAAATTTCACAAATCGTTTGTATTTCGTTTGTATTCCATTGTATTTCTATTAATAATTTTGAGAAAAAAAAAACTACGGGAAGTTATGAAGATATCATTTTTATGCTGCCAAGTTCACGCTAGCAGCAAAGTTTACGTATTTTTTTTTTTTAATTTCACAAACCGTTTTTATTTCGTTTGTATTTGATTGTATTTCTAATAAAAATTTTGAAAAAAGTTTCTACCGAAAGATATGGCTATTTCATTTTTATACTGCCAAGTTCACGCTAGCAGCAAAATTTACGTAATTCCTTTTAAAAATTTCACAGATCGAAAAAGAGTAACTAACAACAGTCCTATGGGTTAGCCAGAAATTCTATTGTGCTGTGGAGGTTAAAAGGACTCCGAGCTTCCTTACTAAACATTTTTTCAAGGGTTACAAATAAACAATTTTTAATAATAAATTATTTCATCCGCGAAGAATATAATTCTAACGATTAAGGGTAACTGACAACAGCCCTACGGGTTAGCCAGCAATTCTATCGTGCTGGGGAGGTTAACAGAGTACCTAGCTTCCTTATTAAATATATTGTGAATTGTTACAAATAAACAATTTTTAATACTAAATTATTTCATCTAACATTATAGGTACTTCTGACGATTAACGGCAACTGACAACATCCCTTTGGGTTAGCCAGCAATTTTATTGTGCTGTGGAGGTTAAAAGGCCCCTAGCTTTCTTATTAAACATATTCTGAAGTGTTATAAATAAACACCCGTACGGGTGTTGTCAGTTACTCTTAATCGCCAGAATTATAATCTTTGCGGATGAAATAATTTATTGTTAACAATTATTTATTTGTAACACTTCAAAATATATTTAATAAGATAGCTATGGGTCCTGTTAACCACCCTAATACAATAAAATAACTGCCTAATCCGTAGGGGTGTTGTCAGTTACCCTTAATCGTCAGAATTTTATTCTTTGCGGATGAAATAATTTATTATTAAAAATTGTTTATTTGTATCCATTGAAAAAATGTTTAGTAAGGAATCTAGGAGTCCTTTTAACCTCCACAGCACAATAAAATTGCTGGCTAATCCGTAGGGGTGTAGTCAATTACTGTTAATCGTCAGAAGTACCTATAATCTTAGATGAAATAATTTATTATTATAAATCGTTTATTCGCATCCCTTGAAAATATATTTAATAAGGAAGCTGTGGGTCCTGTTAATCAAACCAGCACAATAGAATTTTTGGCAACCCATAGGGGTGTTGTTAGTTACCGGTAATCGTCAGAATTATAATCTTGGCAGATAAAATAATTTATTATTAAAAATTGTTTATTTGTAACACTTCAAAATATATTTAATAAGATATCTAGAGGTCATGTTAACCAAACACAACACAATAGAATTTCTGGCTAACCCGTAGAGGTGTTGTCAGTTACCCTTAATCGTCAGAAGTACCTATAATCTTAGATGAAATAATTTATTATTAAAAAATGTTTATTTGTATCCCTTGAAATATATTTAATAAGGAAGCTAGGGGTCTTGTTAACCCCCCCCCCCCCCCAGCACAATAGAATTATTGGCTAACCCGTAGGGGTGTTGTCAGTTACTGTTAATCGTCAGAAGTACCTATAATCTTAGATAAAATAATTTATTATTAAAAATAGTTTATTTGCAATACTTCATAATATATTTAATAAGAAAGCTAGGGGTCTTGTTGACCTCTCCAGCACAATAGAATTGCTGGCTAACCCGTAGGGGTGTTGTTAGTTATCCTTACTCGTCAGCATAGATGAAATAATTTATCATTAAAATTGTTTATTTGTAACACTTCATAATATATTTAATAAGGAAGATAGGGCTTCTTTTAACCTTCCGAGCACAATATAATTGCTGGTTATCCAGTAGGGATGTTGTCAGTTACCCTTAATCGGATGAAATAATTTATTATTAAAAATTATTTATTTGTAACACTTCAAAATATAATTAATTAGAAGGCTAGGGGTCCTGTTAACTACCCCAGTACAATAAAATCACTGTCCAACTCGTAGGGTTGTTATATTTCTCTATTATATTTATAAGTATATGGAGGAGATATTATTCAACTATTTTATAATTTATTAAAATAATTAGCTAATATATGTATGTAGCTATCTAATTTGACCCCATACATCACAAATTTGGGCACATAATCTTTTACATTACAGTACAATAGAATTGCTGACTAACCCGTAGGGGTGTTGTCAGTTACCTTTAATTGTGAGAAGTATTTTTCATATTGCCTGACGGTTTTACAGAACAGTAGACATACACCGCTGGGCGAAGCATCGCTAATTTCACTCCCGAGAGAATTTTTAGCAAAATAAAAACACATCTGAGATGACCCCTCAAAGACGTACCACATGTCCCATTTAACCAAAGTCGTATCTCTTATAATAAATGTCATCGAGAAAATTATATAGTTGTCAAATATAACATGTGTATCTCTCATATCCCATTTATTGGTCTGTAAAGTTATACAAAATGAATTTATATGTAGGTACAGTTATTTGCAGATAGTGGAATTAATTTTGAACAATTTTTTAGGTTTAAGAAAATATTTCAAATTTAACAATGTTATGAATATTCATCACAAAACTTTGAAAGCCTTTTTGACATGTAATTGATATAAACACACCATAATATGAGATAGAAACAGTACAAGTTAAATTCATATATGTATAATTTGCATTTACCCCCATTATATTTCATAAGTTAGCAAGACAAGCGAGAAATTTGGTGCTTGGATTGCTCGCGAGCAAATCAAGCAAATGTTAGGTTAGCAAAGTTGTTCAACAAATTTTACTTCCGATTGCTTGTTTTCGATACGGTAAGAATAACGGAAATAACTCTAGTATTATAAGTTTCTAGAAAGATACAAGAGAGACGATTACATTGGTTTGAACATATCACGAGAAGTGATAAAAAATATATTGGAAGAAGAATGAATTGCTTAGTAATTGAAGAAATAGAGGAAGACCAAAGATAAGATGGAAGGACTGTATTGCGAAAGACTTGAAAAAAAAGGAACTGAATAAGAACGACACGCAAATGAGTGGAAGAAGAAAATAAAAAATAGCGGCACGTAACGAATGGAAAAAGGTAAAGAAGAAGAAGAAGATGTCAGTATCAAGTGCAATTTGAATAGTTTGTTTATGAAATAATTTTACTGGAAATTTAGAATCTTTTGCAAGAAAATTTATGCATGGAATTTATACATAATACACAGGATTGACGGAAGGTATTGTGCTGGCCACAACAAATTTTTTGTGTAAAGTTGTCAGAAATATGTCGTATTTGGTATAAAATGAAATGTTTTCTGAAGGGCAGGCATGCAAAAATGTCAAAATTTGACAGCAGGATTTGCTATTATTTTTTGCATAAATTTGTAAGAAATATGTCGGGTTTGGTATCAAATTAAATGTTTTCTTAAGAGCTTCCATGGAGAGATCTCAAATTTTTTATAGCGTACGGCTTAATTTTAATTCAACATGAAACTAGAGAAACCTCGGCAAGAGCTTCCCTTTTCCTTAGGGCTTCGTCTATGGTGTTTTTTTTACACGCATTCATGATTTGTTTATGCACATTAGTAGATCAAAATGCAAACACTATCATCATTCCTACTGGGTAAACTCGACCTTACGGTCAAATTCCGCAAAATGTCAATTTGATTCTACTTAATTCCAACCTTAAAGTAAGTTGCGAAACTTTAAAGTATTTTTTTATTATTAATTAATGTAACCACCCGTGTGAATTTTGTGCGGTAAATTACGTTGCATTAAAATATTTTTTTTAAAATTTGTTAGCGAAAAGTACGAAAATATCACATTTTTCACAAACACAGTTTAGGTAATGTTACACAGCTAACTTTAGGTTTGGCCGCAGAGTCGAGTTTTACCAACAAGACCTTTCATTTGATACCAAACACAATGACCGCTAGTATGAACAAGTGATTAAGGGTGATTATCGAGCATTTGACTAGCATTGTTTTATCCCTGTCAATCGTTTATTTATTATTTTAGAGAAAAATATTTCCAATAAAAGTTATAGAAAAATTAATTGCACACATCTTTTATTTGAAGTACTTTTCTCTAAAATAGTAAATAAACGATTGACAGGGATAAAACAATGCTAGTCAAATGCTCGCTAATCACCCTTAATCACTTGTTCATACTAGCGGCCAATATATTTCAGAAAACAAAGGTCGATCGATTTGTCAAATTTTTGATATTTCTGCATAGCAGCCCTTCAGAAAATATTTCATTTGATACCAAACGACAAATTTCTGACTATGCAAAAATTAAAAGCCGATCGAGTCAAATATGTAACATAACTGCATGGCAACTCTTCATAGAACACTTCACTTACCAAACACGACGCATTTCTGACAATTTTATGCAAAAAATAAAAGCCGATCGAATTGTTAAATTTATGGCATATTTGGAAGGAACCCAAAAAACAAGGGTTGATCTAGTTGTCAAATATTTGGAATTTTGGGCATGGTAGCCCTTCAGAAAACCTTTCATTTGATACCAAACATAATATATTTCCGACAGCTTTGGTCAAAAATTAAAGCCGACAGAGTTTTGACATAACTGTATGGCAACTCTTCAGAAAACATTTCATTTGATCAAATTAGGCTTTTTCTGCATAGTTGCCTTGATAAAACGTTTCATTTAGTACCAAACACGACATATTTCTGACAACTTTAGGCAAAAAATAAAAGCCTATCGAGTTGTTTTTGACATTTTCGCATGACGTCTCTTCAGAAATAATATCAATTCTAAACAAATGCGACACATTTATGATAAACAGAAATCTTTTTTATATGATATCAAGTACGACATGTTTTTTACGCAAAAACATTGGCTAATAGAGTTGTTAAATTTTTGATATAATGGAAACCCTTCAGAAGACATTTCATTTGATAACAAACACGATATATTTCTGACAACTTTATTCAAAAATAAAAAGTCGATCGATTAGTCAAAATGTTGATATCTCTAAATAGCAGCCTTTCAAAAAACATTTTATTTCATACCAAAAACGACGTAGTTCTCAAGACTGTATGTGAAACACAAAATGCGATCTAGTTGCCAAATTTCTAACGCGGCTGTAAGCAAGTCTTAAGGAAAAAATTCATTTGATACGTAACGGCATAGCAAAAAATAAAAAGCGATCAAGTTGCCAAAATTTTGACATTTCTTCATGGCAGTCCTTCACAAATAATTTGAATTGATTGTGACATATTTCTGACTTTGTAATTATATAGCAACCCGCCCTTAAACAATTCATTTGATACCAAAAACACATTTCATTAGATAGGGTAACGTGCGCCCTTGACTTAAGAGTATACGAGCGCCGCTACTGGTAGAACATTCCCGAGCGATGACGTAATCGCCGGCGGCGGAAAAACCCATACACCTAGACGTATTTTTGTATTCAATGTCATTTGGCGTCGCCAAAGCCAGCAAACGAGCAATGAACAGGGGGTGATATAAATAAAGTCTACGAGTTGTGGACATAAGTAAATGTAGTTATATAAATAAATATAGTGACATAAACATTATCTAAATAAATAATCTTAGTGTTTAAGTATTTAATAATATTCTTAGTCTTAAATTAGTGTTTATATTTATTTAATCATTTTTATTATCTTTTAAATATTTACCCTAATTATTTTTCGTTTAATAAACGTATTATTTTAATTAATAATATTTCTCAGAGTTTTACACTTCACCCATATAAATAAACGTAACAATATATTTCTGATAATTTTATACAAAAATAAAAGGCTGATCGATTTGACAAAATTTTGTTATTTCTAGATAGCAGCCTTTCAGAAAACACTTCATTTTACACCACAAACGACATAGTTCACAAGACTATGTAAAAAACAAAAGCCGATCGAGTTGTCAAATTTTTAACATTACTGTCTTGCAACTCTTTAGATATCATTTCGTTTGATACCAAACACGACATATTTCTGACAACTTTATGCAGAAAAACAAAAGCCGATCAAGTTGTCAAATATTTGACATTTCTGCATGGCAACTCATCAAAAAACGTTTGATTAGATAACTAACGCGACATATTTCTGACAACTTTATGCAAAAAACAAAAGCCAATCGAGTTATCAAATTTTTGATACCTACAGTTTTTTCAAACAATCAATCATAGAAAAATAGCTATGTTCATTTGGTCGCATCATTGTGATATAACTATATCGTGCTGGTACGATATTCATATCATGCGATATTCTTAAGTAGGTTACTGTCGCGATATTTATTATTTTCTGGTGGTCATCTAAAAACATTCTTTTAAAATAGTTTAAATTTTATTTACTTTTATTTTAAGAAACATTAAGTTTAGTGAAAAAATATGTACACTGACTGACTGAAAAGTGTATACAAAAATCGTATACGTCCGTGGCGATTCGTCGGAGGAGGCAAGGCAGGCACAGCCTCTTCTCAAGAAATAAAGAAAATGTGTAAGATGTAACATACAAGCTAAACAGGGAGAAAACATAGTATGCTACAATCATTTCCACTATCTTTGGCGTAAAAAACAACCAATGTTATTTTTTTATGTAATCATCTAAAAACTCTATATATTTATGTAGCAAAACAACTACAATCTAAGGAACCTATAGGAAATGGCATTCAATATCATATCATAAAACAACACTTTGTACATTTTGTAAGCTGGAAAACCGAATTTTTATAAATGTTACTTCTTATAGCGATAACTATAGGATTGAAACAAAATCACAAACAAATGTAATGATATTTTACCTGTCAGAAAAACTCTGAGTCATCATTATTGGCAATGAAGCATTATTCATTACGAAGAAAATGCACAAATTATTACATTTTTGTATGCCATATTATTTCAATTGTATGGTTAACACTATAAAAAATTATGTTCTATAAAAACATAATTTGATTTTCTTGGTTACAAAATATTCTAAATAAAATATGAGATTGAATTGTATGCAGAATTTAATTCTCTAAAACTCTTAATTGGAGTTTTATTGTTTAATAGGCAACTTTTGTGCAAGGAAAAACTGTTTTCCTATTTTATACACCTATGGTCTACTTTTCATGCTACATCCGGTATATGCATACATTACCCTATATACAGTACAAGTACCTAGGTACACAGACTTTTAGATAACAACTGTATACTTTAGAAGTAGAAGAAAAAAAACTCATTAGATTTTGCAAGTTGTATGTACACTTAAATTATAATTATAAATTTCTTATTATAATTTTTTGTTGTAGTAACATGAATGATAGAATCGTACCATGGTTAGATAATATACAACTGGGCGACACCGAAATCGACCAAGGACTGTCGACCACAAAATAAGGTAAACGAGAAGTGCAAGTCAATGTATCAAGTAGGCAGCACGAAACTATTGCCCCCTGGGTGTCATTGGGTACACTACTTTTGACATATGTCAAATACATGTCAAGTAAATGTCAAATATATGCCATATGAACCTGTCAACGTTCATTTGTTTAATATACAGTGATTACTTAATTTTATAATAATAATTTTTAAATTGTACAAATTACATTATTTAAATTCAATATTGTAACGCTATTTTGGGAATAGCGGTCAGAAAGTTGGCGTGAGATTGCTCGGGCGCCAACGGTCGGATAGCAGGTTTGGAGATAGGGTGAAATATGAAGAACACAATTGTAATAAAAGATAAAAGACAACTTTATTGTATGGTAGTTCGTTGTACAAAATAGTATGATGGTCGCTGATGGGTACAATAAGATGCTGGGTGTGCGAACTATGCGATTTACCGGTTTTCGGAAAAACGACGCCGGGCGTCGCGACGGCGATGATGTCGGTGTATGAACGGTAGATGCACGGGTATCCAAAAATGTAGATGGAAATGTGTTCGGACGGTTTCGGTGTAATTGACGCTAGGCGTCGTGACGGCGGTGACGGTGGCGGACAAACGGTAGGTACGGTGATCTTAAGGATCTGTCTAGGAATGTATTCGGATGGTTTTAGTGTAATCGACGCCAGGCGTCGCGACGCTGAGGTCGCGTTGGTTCGGCGGTTAACGGCAGTAATGACGGACGAGGTGTAGCTATGCAATTCTGCAATAATCGGCAGATCGACGCCGGGCGTCGCGACGCTGATGTCGCGTTGGTTCGGTGGTTAACGGTAGTTATGACGGACGAGGTGTAGCTATGCGATTCTGCAATAATCGGCAGTTCGACGCCGGGCGTCGCGACGCTGATGTCGCGTTGGTTCGGTGGTTAACGGTAGTTATGACGGACGAGGTGTAGCTATGCGTTTCTGCAACAATCGGCAGTTCGACGCCGGGCGTCGCGACGCTGATGTCGCGTTGGTTCGGTGGTTAACGGTAGTTATGACGGACGAGGTGTAGCTATGCGTTTCTGCAACAATCGGCAGTTCGACGCCGGGCGTCGCGACGCTGATACTTGTAACCGGTTGTTCGCGGAGTACGTGATGATCGATGATACTGCGTACGATGAGAAAGTCGACCCAGGCAAACCTCACAGACTCTAGGCCTCGAGTACCCCGGCTTACGCACTGGGGCGTCGCGACGCAGAGTCGGAAAAACGCACTTGGGTCGATGGACGCTAAAATACTTGATTTGGAATAACGGGCCGTTTTACAGTAACTCTGGATAAACACGCAGACTTGACGTCTGTAACGCCCGGGTTTACACGCCGGCGGCGTCGAAACGTCACGTCGGTAAAACTCGCAACGAGTCACTGTAAAATGGCTAGACACACGCAACTGGTGAATTTACTCTACGGAGATGATTACGGCCGGCGTCAGTCGTAGTGTCTCTGGATGTTTTCAATACGCCCTTCGAAGATGCTTTGGCTTACGCACAACAAGCGTTGCGACGTTGGGCGTCTGAAGCTCACAACGAGACACTAAGACGGACTCTCAACAAACAACTGAACAACTCGGACGGAGAGCTCACGGTACGGGTTTCAAAGAAAAATGAAAATATTGCTCACCTGGAGATCGGTTTGGAAGTCTTGATGGAATACTCGCAATCAAGAATCGCAATCGGCTTCAGTTGTCGAAAGGAATACTCGCAGTCAACAACTGTCTTCCGCAAACGCAGGCCCTGCTTTTATACAGCCCTACTAATTAAACCAGCTTAAGTTTGTTTACTAATAGCAAAACTGCATAGAAGAACAGGGCAAATAGGATAAAAATGGAACACGGTGTTGTCGACCCTTTATGTGGTTTGTTTCCCGGTCAAATTACGCGCCTTATCCCAATTGTCGGGAAGAAAAGTTTTCGCGGTTCGCGGATTAATAAGGGCTGAGTTACACGGCTTTGAACTATTTAATCCGCAAAACTTGTGACAGATTCACATCGTCACAATATTTTATAATAAAATCATTTTCTTCTCATTCTTGATTACTTGGAATAGCCGGGTGAGTTCTTGTTCATATTGATTACCCATTATTTCAACATGGTCTCGTTATGAACGTTGTTCTGCGTGGATTTTTCAAATGATCGTATGCATTTTCGGGATGTAGGTTCTTCTATTTTCTACCTGCTCTGATTTTGTCTTGCCGGCAGTACTTTAGTCTTCCGCCGAGACGTTGACTTCCAAGACAGATGCAATACGGAATACGTACTGTACCACTCGAATTGCTTTTCTGACATTTTTTCATTGATCATGTTGTTGCTTATAGTTAGCAAGAAGATGTCCCCATGGAAGTGACGCTCAGCAAATTTAGTGATTGACCATCATTTTATATCACACATCACCATCAAAAGTCGACGTTGAAATTAGTTTCGAAGTTCTCGGTTTTCCCATTATTTGGACGAAGACCATAGAAACTAACACAATCACATCAGATCTATAGCTGTTGTTCCAATTTTCTTCACAAGAACATTAGGATAAATCCTTGAAATTTTGTATTCTTCCTGTTGTCAATGTCCGTGAAGAGATTCCTTGAAAGAATCCTTTAACGTAAGCTTGTCTCTTCCATAATGGCCGTAAGTCCAATTGGTAACAATTGGCCTTTTTGTTGATTTTTTTAAAAAATTAAAATCAATGAAACAAAACAAAATAGCAAAACCCAACTGCGACCATACATACACATACAAATACGAATACGCACAGAAACACATCACAAAGATAAATGCATTTATAGATTCCTTAAAGACATTGCGCTCATTGTATTTGGGGGAAAAATCATAATATTATAGAGATAAAAATCATCATACTCTAATAAGTGAATATTATTTTGCCAAGTTCTTTAAATAACAAATAAAACTTCGTCTAATACATACTGGAGCACCAATAATTAATTCTGGCAAATTCTCAGTCTGTTTAAGTTCTATTACGATTCTTGAAACTTTTAGGCCTACCGACAATATAAATGGTTATTTACAAGTGAGAAGCTTTTGCAAAAACAATCATATTCCATTTTCTTGAATTTGAGATAATCAAAGAAAAAATTCTACCTTTTGTTGAGTATGCATATTATGATGAATATCCTTCAATAACATTAATTAAATATAAAGGTTAACGAATTTATAGTAAGCTAACAAAATTAACGCAACCATGATTACTATTTAAAGGAAGATTATATACAAATGATATTCGCAAATGAAGGATTTTTTGACAAATTTTCATCTGAGTTAATATTAAAAAAAAAATCCATGTCACATCGAGCCGTATTTTTTAAAGGAAATCTATAGAAGTGTTTATTCTGTGAATCACTTACATTCTTATATTTATTCTCGCAGTTGGGATGCCGACATTTAAATTTATAACGACGATTAAAGCTGAAAATGTTTGTTATGTACATTAGAAGAAATAAAGTAAAATTAAATTATTAAATTATTTACTTATCATAAGCCATAATATACATTTTTTAAACCAGTGACTTATACTTGACAATGCAGCAATGATAATATCTTCGAACAATATTTTTTACTGTTGACAAATAATTTTATAATTTTTTATTTCATAGATTACTTAATTCATTTTAAACCACAAAACAATAAGGTAAACGAGAAGTGCAAGTCAATGTATCAAGTGGGCAGCACGGAACTATTGCCCCCTGGGTGTCATTGGGTACACTACATTTGACATATGTCAAATACAAGTCAAATAAATGTCAAATATATGTCATATGAACCTGTCAACGTTCATTTGTTTAATATACAGTGATTACTTAATTTTTATAATTTCGGTATATTTAAATAAAAAAAATATTTATTTTCATTATTTTTATTATATGTACAAATTACATTATTTAAATTCAATATTTTATAATAAAAGCATTCTCTTCTCATTCTTGATTACTTGGAATAACCGGGTGAGTTCTTGTTCATATTGATTACCCATTATTTCAACATGGTCTCCTTATGAACGTTGTACTGCGTGGATTTTTCAAATGATCGTATGCATTTTCGGGATGTCGGTTCTTCTATTTTCTACCTGCTCTGATTTTATCTTGCCAGCAGTACTTTGGTCTTCCGCCGAGACGTTGACTTCATGACTTCTAAGACAGATGCAATACGGAATACGTACTGTACCACTCGAGTTGCTTTTCTTACATTTTTTCATTGATCATGTTGTTGCTTATAGTTAGCAAGAAGGTCCCCGTGGAAGCGACGCTCAGCAAATTTAGTGATTGACCATTTATATCACACATGTTCACCATCAAAAGTCGACGTTGAAATTAGTTTCGAAGTTCTCGATTTTCCCATTATTTGGACGAAGACCATATAGGCTAACACAATCACATCAGATCTATAGCTGTTCTTCCAATTTTCTTCACAAGAACATTAGGATAAATCCTTGAAATTTTGTATTTTTCCTGTTGCCAATGTCCGTGAAGAGATTCCTTGAAAGAATCCTTTAACGTAAGCTTGTCTCTTCCATAACGGCAGTAACAATTTTTATTTTTAATTAAAATCAGTGAAACAAAACAAAATAGCAAAACCCAACTGCGACCATACATACTACACATACAAATACATCACAAAGATAAATGCATTTATAGATTCCTTAAAGACATTGCGCTCAAAGTATTTGGGGGAAAAATCATAATATTAATACAGATAAAAATCATCATAAGTGAATATTTTGCCAAGTTTTTTAGATAACAAATAAAACATCGTCTAATACATAATGGGGCACCAATAATTAATTCTGGCGAATTCTGTCTGTTTAAGTTCTGTTACGATTCTTGAAACTTTTACGCCTACCGACAACATAAACGGATATTTACAATTGAGGAGCTTTTGCAAAAACAACCATATTCATCATGTTTAAATATTCAAAAATTATTACTGGGTGTTAAGTAATACAAAAATAAACGTTGGTAAGCAATTACATAAGTCATTTTTAAAGTACATTTTTGTAGAAACACTTAAACCTAAATGTAAATTATTTGAAACTAAGCTACTTTTTGCGAGAAACAGTTTTACCAAACTGTTTGGCATCCTCGAATGTAGATGTAGCTCTAGATAATTCAAATTTACAATATTTGGAGTATGGTTGTTTGTGCCCAAAAGCTCCTCAATTTTAACTTTTATATACTTTATAAATCTAAATTACATGAACCGTTTAAAACCATTAACATTATAAAAATGAAGAAAGTCAAAGAAAACTAATAAAAAAAATATTCTTCATTTGTAAAATAAGTTTGTTGTAAGCTAACAACATTAACGCAACCATGATTACTATTTAAAGGAAGATTATATACAAATGATCTTCGCAAATGAAGGAATATGACAAATTTTCATCTGAGTTAATATTACATTTTTTTCCATATATCACATCGCGCCGTATTTTTTAAAGGAAATCTATAGAAGTGTTTATTCTGTGTATCACTTACAACATTCATATATTTATTCTCGCAGTTGGGATGCCGACATTTAATTTTATAACGACGATTAAAGCTGAAAATGTTAGATTAGAAGAAATAAACTAAAATAAAATTATTAAATTATTTACTTGTCATAAGCCATAATATATAGTTTTTAAACCAGCGACTTATACTTGACAATGCAGCAATGACAATATCTTCGAACAATACACAGGAACAATATTTTTTACTGTTGACAAATAATTTTATAAATTTTTATTTTTTATTTCATAGATTACTTAATTCATTTCAAACTATAGCAGCGACATGAACCGTTTAGTGACATCTCTGTTACATTGGGTACACTACTCTCACTGCCTACTGTTTGCTGCCAGTTTCCCAATACAAGTTGCACCGGGGTGGTAAACGTCGACAGTTATTGTTAACTGGCTTGACATACGATAACGTCGAAGAAGTAGAAGGAAACATATTTGAATGTGACGAGTCGTGGCTTTGGCCCACAGCGTTGCTCAAGATTTAGCAATTGTTAACTGGCTTAACATAGTCCGGTCGATTAACCATCCAAAAATCTCAAGTGAAGATTATCAGCAGCAAACCAGAATCAGTGACGTCCAGGAATCATACGATAACGTCGAAAAAGTAGAAGGAAACATATTTGAATGTGACGAGTCGTGGGCTTTGGCCCACAGCGTTGCTCAAGATTTAGCAATTGTTAACTAGCTTGACATAGTCCGGTCGATTAACCATCCAAAAATCTCAAGTGAAGATTATCAGCAGCAAACCAGAATCAGTGACGTCCAGGAATCATACGATAACGTCGAAAAAGTAGAAGGAAACATATTTGAATGTGACGAGTCGTGGGCTTTCGCCCACAGCGTTGCTCAAGATTTAGCAATTGTTAACTAGCTTGACATAGTCCGGTCGATTAACCATCCAAAAATCTCAAGTGAAGATTATCAGCAGCAAACCAGAATCAGTGACGTCCAGGAATCATACGATAACGTCGAAAAAGTAGAAGGAAACATATTTGAATGCGACGAGTCGTGGGCTTTGGCCCACAGCGTTGCTCAAGATTTAGCAATTGTTAACTGGCTTGACATAGTCCGGTCGATTAACCATCCAAAAATCACAAGTGAAGATTATCAGCAGCAAACCAGAATCAGTGACGTCCAGGAATCATACGATAACGTCGAAAAAGTAGAAGGAAACATATTTGAATGCGACGAGTCGTGGGCTTTGGCCCACAGCGTTGCTCAAGATTTAGCAATTGTTAACTGGCTTGACATAGTCCGGTCGATTAACCATCCAAAAATCTCAAGTGAAGATTATCAGCAGCAAACCAGAGTCAGTGACGTCCAGGAATCATACGCCAACATCGAAGTTGTAGAAGGAAACATATTTGAATGTGACGAGTCGTGGGCTTTGGCCCACAGCGTTGCTCAAGATTTAGCAATTGTTAACTGGCTTGACATAGTCCGGTCGATTAACCATCCAAAAATCTCAAGTGAAGATTATCAGCAGCAAACCAGAATCAGTGACGTCCAGGAATCATACGATAACGTCGAAAAAGTAGAAGGAAACATATTTGAATGTGACGAGTCGTGGGCTTTGGCCCACACCGTTGCTCAAGATTTAGCAATTGTTAACTGGCTTGACATAGTCCGGTCGATTAACCATCCAAAAATCTCAAGTGAAGATTATCAGCAGCAAACCAGAATCAGTGACGTCCATGAATCATACGATAACGTCGAAAAAGTAGAAGGAAACATATTTGAATGCGACGAGTCGTGGGCTTTGGCCCACAGCGTTGCTCAAGATTTAGCAATTGTTAACTGGCTTGACATAGTCCGGTCGATTAACCATCCAAAAATCTCAAGTGAAGATTATCAGCAGCAAACCAGAGTCAGTGACGTCCAGGAATCATACGATAATGTCGAAAAAGTAGAAGGAAACATATTTGAATGTGACGAGTCGTGGGCTTTGGCCCACAGCGTTGCTCAAGATTTAGCAATTGTTAACTAGCTTGACATAGTCCGGTCGATTAACCATCCAAAAAGCTCAAGTGAAGATTATCAGCAGCAAACCAGAGTCAGTGACGTCCAGGAATCATACGCCAACATCGAAGAAGTAGAAGGAAACATATTTGAATGTGACGAGTCGTGGGGCTTTGGCCCACAGCGTTGCTCAAGATTTAGCAATTGTTAACTGGCTTGACATAGTCCGGTCGATTAACCATCCAAAAATCTCAAGTGAAGATTATCAGCAGCAAACCAGAATCAGTGACGTCCAGGAATCATACGATAACGTCGAAAAAGTAGAAGGAAACATATTTGAATGTGACGAGTCGTGGGCTTTGGCCCACAGCGTTGCTCAAGATTTAGCAATTGTTAACTGGCTTGACATAGTCCGGTCGATTAACCATCCAAAAATCTCAAGTGAAGATTATCAGCAGCAAACCAGAATCAGTGACGTCCAGGAATCATACGATAACGTCGAAAAAGTAGAAGGAAACATATTTGAATGCGACGAGTCGTGGGCTTTGGCCCACAGCGTTGCTCAAGATTTAGCAATTGTTAACTGGCTTGACATAGTCCGGTCGATTAACCATCCAAAAATATCAAGTGAAGATTATCAGCAGCAAACCAGAATCAGTGACGTCCAGGAATCATACGATAACGTCGAAAAAGTAGAAGGAAACATATTTGAATGCGACGAGTCGTGGGCTTTGGCCCACAGCGTTGCTCAAGATTTAGCAATTGTTAACTGGCTTGACATAGTCCGGTCGATTAACCATCCAAAAATCTCAAGTGAAGATTATCAGCAGCAAACCAGAGTCAGTGACGTCCAGGAATCATACGCCAACATCGAAGTTGTAGAAGGAAACATATTTGAATGTGACGAGTCGTGGGCTTTGGCCCACAGCGTTGCTCAAGATTTAGCAATTGTTAACTGGCTTGACATAGTCCGGTCGATTAACCATCCAAAAATCTCAAGTGAAGATTATCAGCAGCAAACCAGAATCAGTGACGTCCAGGAATCATACGATAACGTCGAAAAAGTAGAAGGAAACATATTTGAATGTGACGAGTCGTGGGCTTTGGCCCACACCGTTGCTCAAGATTTAGCAATTGTTAACTGGCTTGACATAGTCCGGTCGATTAACCATCCAAAAATCTCAAGTGAAGATTATCAGCAGCAAACCAGAATCAGTGACGTCCATGAATCATACGATAACGTCGAAAAAGTAGAAGGAAACATATTTGAATGCGACGAGTCGTGGGCTTTGGCCCACAGCGTTGCTCAAGATTTAGCAATTGTTAACTGGCTTGACATAGTCCGGTCGATTAACCATCCAAAAATCTCAAGTGAAGATTATCAGCAGCAAACCAGAGTCAGTGACGTCCAGGAATCATACGATAATGTCGAAAAAGTAGAAGGAAACATATTTGAATGTGACGAGTCGTGGGCTTTGGCCCACAGCGTTGCTCAAGATTTAGCAATTGTTAACTAGCTTGACATAGTCCGGTCGATTAACCATCCAAAAAGCTCAAGTGAAGATTATTAGCAGCAAACCAGAGTCAGTGACGTCCAGGAATCATACGCCAACATCGAAGAAGTAGAAGGAAACATATTTGAATGTGACGAGTCGTGGGCTTTGGCCCACAGCGTTGCTCAAGATTTAGCAATTGTTAACTGGCTTGACATAGTCCGGTCGATTAACCATCCAAAAATCTCAAGTGAAGATTATCAGCAGCAAACCAGAATCAGTGACGTCCAGGAATCATACGATAACGTCGAAAAAGTAGAAGGAAACATATTTGAATGTGACGAGTCGTGGGCTTTGGCCCACAGCGTTGCTCAAGATTTAGCAATTGTTAACTGGCTTGACATAGTCCGGTCGATTAACCATCCAAAAATCTCAAGTGAAGATTATCAGCAGCAAACCAGAATCAGTGACGTCCAGGAATCATACGATAACGTCGAAAAAGTAGAAGGAAACATATTTGAATGCGACGAGTCGTGGGCTTTGGCCCACAGCGTTGCTCAAGATTTAGCAATTGTTAACTGGCTTGACATAGTCCGGTCGATTAACCATCCAAAAATCTCAAGTGAAGATTATCAGCAGCAAACCAGAATCAGTGACGTCCAGGAATCATACGATAACGTCGAAAAAGTAGAAGGAAACATATTTGAATGCGACGAGTCGTGGGCTTTGGCCCACAGCGTTGCTCAAGATTTAGCAATTGTTAACTGGCTTGACATAGTCCGGTCGATTAACCATCCAAAAATCTCAAGTGAAGATTATCAGCAGCAAACCAGAGTCAGTGACGTCCAGGAATCATACGCCAACATCGAAGTTGTAGAAGGAAACATATTTGAATGTGACGAGTCGTGGGCTTTGGCCCACAGCGTTGCTCAAGATTTAGCAATTGTTAACTGGCTTGACATAGTCCGGTCGATTAACCATCCAAAAATCTCAAGTGAAGATTATCAGCAGCAAACCAGAATCAGTGACGTCCAGGAATCATACGATAACGTCGAAAAAGTAGAAGGAAACATATTTGAATGCGACGAGTCGTGGGCTTTGGCCCACAGCGTTGCTCAAGATTTAGCAATTGTTAACTGGCTTGACATAGTCCGGTCGATTAACCATCCAAAAATCTCAAGTGAAGATTATCAGCAGCAAACCAGAATCAGTGACGTCCAGGAATCATACGATAACGTCGAAAAAGTAGAAGGAAACATAGTTGAATGTGACGAGTCGTGGGCTTTGGCCCACAGCGTTGCTCAAGATTTAGCAATTGTTAACTGGCTTGACATAGTCCGGTCGATTAACCATCCAAAAATCTCAAATGAAGATTATCAGCAGCAAACCAGAGTCAGTGACGTCCAGGAATCATACGATAACGTCGAAAAAGTAGAAGGAAACATAGTTGAATGTGACGAGTCGTGGGCTTTGGCCCACAGCGTTGCTCAAGATTTAGCAATTGTTAACTGGCTTGACATAGTCCGGTCGATTAACCATCCAAAAATCTCAAGTGAAGATTATCAGCAGCAAACCAGAGTCAGTGACGTCCAGGAATCATACGCCAACATCGAAGTTGTAGAAGGAAACATATTTGAATGTGACGAGTCGTGGGCTTTGGCCCACAGCGTTGCTCAAGATTTAGCAATTGTTAACTGGCTTGACATAGTTCGGTCGATTAACCATCCAAAAATCTCAAGTGAAGATTATCAGCAGCAAACCAGAATCAGTGACGTCCAGGAATCATACGCCAACATCGAAGAAGTAGAAGGAAACATATTTGAATGTGACGAGTCGTGGGCTTTGGCCCACAGCGTTGCTCAAGATTTAGCAATTGTTAACTGGCTTGACATAGTCCGGTCGATTAACCATCCAAAAATCTCAAGTGAAGATCATCAGCAGCAAACCAGAATCAGTGACGTCCAGGAATCATACGATAACGTCGAAGAAGTAGAAGGAAACATATTTGAATGTGACGAGTCGTGGCTTTGGCCCACAGCGTTGCTCAAGATTTAGCAATTGTTAACTGGCTTGACATAGTCCGGTCGATTAACCATCCAAAAATCTCAAGTGAAGATTATCAGCAGCAAACCAGAATCAGTGACGTCCAGGAATCATACGCCAACATCGAAGAAGTAGAAGGAAACATATTTGAATGTGACGAGTCGTGGGCTTTGGCCCACAGCGTTGCTTAAGATTTAGCAATGTTAGGGGCATTGCAGTACAATTCAAGTACGTACCTATGTTAAAAATATTTATTATTATCTCTATGTTTAATATTTACGGTACAACTTACACTTTATTTTATTAATTACAAGAATTACAGTTGTTACAGATTGACAGATGACATTATAATAATATTATTTTTTCACACTTCTTTTTTTCCCAACGCTATCGCGTTACTTCTAAACGGTCGACCAGTGGCGGGTCACCCGAATTTTCTACATCCTCCCCGGGCGGAAGATTTTCGACCTTCAGTGGATACAGAAGCTGTATCGGTCTTCGCAATTTCGTCCCGCTGCTAGTTTGGACTTCATAGGCTCAAACTCTGCCTTCTCGACCCTGAAACATATCTACTATCCTTACCATTTTCCAGTGGAATCTTGGCAGCTGATGATCATGTAGTAGTGCAATGTCTCCTATTTTCAGATACTTCGATTTCACTTTAGAAGTGTGGTGTGCAGAACGAAGTTGTTGCAGGTAATCAGTAGATCATCTAATCCAAAATTTCGTTATTAATTTTTCTCGTGCTTTCCATTTTTCAAGTATGTCGTTGTGTTTTATCTTAGAGTTCTTGATATCTATACTGAATCCATTTTCTTTGCAACCCATTAAGAAATGCGATAACGTAAGAATCAATAAATTCAAGGGATCATCATCAATGAAAGTCAACGGTCTCGTATTTATAGTAGCTTCAACTTCAGTTAATATTGTTTGCAAATCGTCATAATTAACGTGTGCTTTTCCTAATGTTAATTTCAATGCGTCTTTTACTGATTTGACTAAACGTTCCCAAAAGCCACCCCACCAGGCCGCTCTTTCAACTATGAAACGCCACTCGATTCGATACTTCTGTCCCAAATTTTGCACTTCTTCAAACGTTAAAATTCGAGAGAGCTCTTGTATTTCTTTCGACGCTCGTCTAAAAGTTTTGGCATTATCGGAATAGATTACCGTTGGTACTCCTCTTCTAGCGATAAATCTACGTAGAGCTCTTATGCAACTCTCCGCTGTTAAATCAGGAACCAATTCTAGATGAACGGCTCTTATCACCGCACATGTTAATAACATTAAGTAAGCCTTGCTTTGTTTATTATCTATTGTTATAAACAAAGGGCCTGCAAAATCCACTCCTGTATATTTGAATGGATTTGCTACAGTCAGTCTATTTTTTGGCAAGGGAGCAAGTGGCGCATTGGCCGCCTTACCATTTAATCTTCTACATTTTAAACATCTCCCGCATACCGCTTTGACTTGTTGTCTTCCATGCAGAATCCAATATTTTTGTCGTACTTGATTCAATGTTGCATTAACTCCAGAGTGCATGACTTCTTCGATGACTTCTTATTATAACCTTAGTAGTATATAATGTTTTTTAGGTAATATGATTGGATGTCTTCTTTCGTAGGATATCAAAGCTTCTTGAAGTCTTCCTCCTAATCTCAAAATTTCGTTCTCATCTATGAAAGGAGTTAACGTTAAAATTGAAGAACTATTAGTTATTTGCTTTGAATTTCATTTGTGAATTTTTCATTTTGTGTAAATTTTATCCAATAAATTTCAGCTTCTTTTAATTCTTCTGTTTGTATCTGCCCTTTTCTTCTCTCTTTCAGTCTGCAATATTTTGCAAATCTTAAAACATATGCTGTAACTCGTAAAATCTTCTCCAATTTTTCGAATCTTTGTAAATCAAAAATTGGTTCCTTATCTCCTTCAATTTTGCTGACATTAATAAATGTATTAACACTTTCGATCATAGAATCTTCGATTTCGTTTACTGGCCAACTCCTATGGTCACCCTTTAGCCACATTGGTCCTTGCAACCATAATTGTGTTTGACACAAGAACTTCGCGGATACTCCTCTGGTGAGCATGTCTGCAAGATTATCTTTACTTGGGCAGTATCTCCATTTTCCTTTATTTAAATTTCGAATTTCGATAAATCTATTACGTACGTACACTTCTTTCTTCGTGATTTCTCTTTCTTTCTCGTTAACGTTTATGCCGATTGTCTCTAAGTCCCAAAATTTCTTTAACTTAGAATCATCTTCCGAAATTGCTTCTTCTTTCAAAACGGACACTAAATTAACATTTACTATGAAATTATAAATGTCATTTACATCACTTGAACCCAGTAATGTCCAACCGAAATAAGAGTTCACAGCTGTTAAATCTTCTGTTAATTTTTTGTTTCTCCCGTAATTATTTTCCAATAATTATCAACTCCAATAAGTATAGCAATTCCATTTTCTGGACATTGACCTTGCGAAATATCTGCTAATTTATGGTCTCTTGAGAAATCCTTATTAATTGGATTTTTTAATGATGGAGACTTCAGTGAATCAAAACAAATTTCAGGTATTTCAATTG
This sequence comes from Harpalus rufipes, assembly GCA_951394225.1. Taxonomy (NCBI): domain Eukaryota; kingdom Metazoa; phylum Arthropoda; class Insecta; order Coleoptera; family Carabidae; genus Harpalus; species Harpalus rufipes. The sequence continues at coordinate 15,192,722 of OX596288.1, read as the reverse complement.
ACGTTAATTTGATTGAATTTTCATTATATTGCCCCTTTAGTACCACTTCGACACGGTTGTATAACCTAGCCGGGGCACTTGCCTTTTGACCAAACGTTTGAATAGCTATTTTATGTGTTCCAATTACAGGTAGTCCTAATAATCTCGAGAGACTTTCTTTTATAAATGTTAATTGACTACCACCATCTATTATCATCCGTATTAACGTTTTGCGTTGTGTATCATTTGATGCGATATATGTATGTGCAGGCAGTTTTCAAGTAAACGTTATCTACCTTTCCATTTGTTAATAAATTAGTAGAATTATTGCTTTCCGTGCTACTCGAAGCATTCACGTGTGTTTTTGAATTTTTTGCTGTTCACGATATGCAGGATCACACATTGACGTTGCATGTTGTTTTTCACATTTAGTACAGACTATTTCCCTGCTGCGACAAAATTTTGAATTGCGATTCGGTTTAGTGCAGCGAAAACAAAGACGTTTTTGTTTTAAAATATCCTTCTTCTGATTGATACTTAAAGAACTATTACAATCTTTAGTTGGATGTTTTTTAGACTGACAAAATAGAGCTGCTGTGAATTGTTTATTGTTTGTGTTATTACGATAAGAGTATGGTTGTTTACTGATGAATTCAGTCGTACATTGGGCTTGGTCCATAGATTCTAATTCAACTTTTATAAATTGAAGCAAATCCGTAATTTTTTTTTCATAATTTATGGAATTATTAGTATTATCGCTATTCGTAACATTTGCAACGCTTTCATTTAACGTAGAGTCATTTAATTTTTGTTCATTGAACGCGATCCTCATATTATATTGCAAAACCTTGAAAATGATCGATTTTACTAATAAACCATATTGATCAGGTGAAATTCCAAGCGATTGTAAAGATTTTGTTCTAGCAGCTGCCGTATTGTACAATTTTCTTAAGCTAGATATATCCTTATCGTATTTTATATGTGGTATTGCTAATAACTTTTGAATATAGATATCTACAATACGCTCAGGATTGGCATACTCTGCTTTTAATAATTCTATGGCATTATTGTACGATGATTGACTCAACATTAAACCAGATATTGATATAGATGCTCTGCCTGTCAGGTATGATCTTAAATAAGCGAATTTTGCTGCATTGTCTAATTTCGAATTATTATGAATAGAAGTACTAAATTGTTCCCAAAAAGCAGGCCACTTGAGTAAATCACCATCAAATTTAATAATATCAAGTTTTGGTAAATTTACCGACATTTGTCCAGTGTTCGTTGACGTTTGTAATTCTTGATTTGGCGGCGCTTCAGATTCCGTTCGGTTTTCATTCTGTAATTCCCTCTTCTGTCGTTGTTCCAATCTCGTTACTGCTTGTACTACTTTATCATTGTATTCCAATAGTTTTTCACATTCGCGTTCAATTTGGTGCAAGTCAATGTATCAAGTAGGCAGCACGAAACTATTGCCCCCTGGGTGTCATTGGGTACACTACTTTTGGCATATGTCAAATACATGTCAAGTAATTGTCAATTATATGTCATATGAACCTGTCAACGTTCATTTGTCTTATATACAGTGATTACTTAATTTTTATAATTTCGGTATATTCAAATAAAAAAATATTTATTTTCATTATTTTTATTTTCAGATTTGTTTAATATTGTATATACGTTACACAGTTTATTTTAATGTTAGTTACGTTACTAATTTATTAATTATGTTAGTATAAAGAAAATATTTCGCTGGACATGTTTTCTACATGATATTTTAAATTTGTTAAAAAATTTACTTATTGTCTACTTTGACAGAGTGTAAATAAATATGGGAAATAGATAAAAAAATATATATATATTTTTTTTATATGTACAAATTACATTATTTATTTTCAATATTTTATAATAAAAGCATTTTCTTCTTATTCTTGATTACTTGGAATAGCCGGGTGAGTTCTTGTTCATATTGATTACCCAATATTTCAACATGGTCTATGGTCTCCTTATAAGCAAAGAATAAAATCTGATGTGGCCAGCACATAACCTCTCGCCGTATATTTTACCTGGCTGTATGCATAAAACAAAGAATATTTTTAGAAATACAAATAATATATTCATATAAGTCTATGACGTATAAACTTTTTTATTATTCAATAAGAGCATGTCTCAACATAAAACAATTTTCACATATATTTACAAAATCTATAGGATATTTTACCATAAATTATGTACAATAAATTACAAAGTAGAGTTTACCATATATAAATTTTAGGCTGGTACAGGGATTTTCAATTCGCACAACGTTCTTGTTTACTTTCTCTTCATATTCTTCTAGAAAAACATTAATTTTGGGCGGTCTAAAATGTATATATCTGGACTGTACATCTATTCTTATATATCTTCTTTAACATTTTATTTTTTCATACATGTTGCATCTGTTATAGCTGCATCTAGCAGCCATGTATTTTTATATGTTATAGCTGCATCTAGCAGCCATGTATTTTGATAAAATGTTCGATCAAGCTACCAAAAACCAGTTGAATGTAGTAGTAAATAAATAAATAAAGTGTTTTTAGTTTTCACCATTCCAAAATTCAAGTTCGTCGTTATTTTTATTATTATAGATTATACAAGTTTAATGTTAAGGTTATACAGAGTATATCAAATATTATATACATATTTCCTATACTCTACATAATTGGTGACCCCGACGTGATATGAACACGCAACCTTCTGATAATCTATAATAATAAAAATTCATATATTTATTCTCGCAGTTGGGATGCCGACATTTAAATTTATAACGACGATTAAAGCTGAAAATGTTAGTTAGATTAGAAGAAATAAAGTAAAATAAAATTATTAAATTATTTACTTATTATGATAAGTGGCTTGAGCCATAATATATATTTTTCTATTTTGCATCTGTAACAAAGCTGTAACAGCACCCAAAGGACTTCATTAATAGCTCGTTTGAGTGTTTTAACAGCCTAGTACAATTTATTTTTATAAAGTTGGTAGCATAGCTGAAATGTCATAAAATATCAAATTTCAAACCTTACTGAATAAACGGTACTAACGATTGTTAAGATTTTTATTTTTGTTTATATATATTTAGGGCATAAATAGTTCAAAACAGTATTAATTGTTGATATTTAAAATATGTAATTTATTTTTATTTATTTATGAACTCTGTCGGTAAATTAGTTCAAGCTTTTTGGCGCTGATGTCATAGCCAAACTTACGCAGAGTAGTTCAGACAGAAGCAAAATGGCGGTGGAGGAGAAATGTCAACAAGAATTAAGTGTTTATTTATAAGAAAATAGTGTTTTAAATATAAGATGTGTATAATTATATAGTTTTACACTTTCCACATCCTTTTCAGTTAATTTTATACAATAAAATGTAAGTAACTTGTAAAATTTTTATATTTAGTTATGATTATGAAACCTGACTTTTTCATTGTTTGTTTTTGGAATTATAAAATGTATTTTCCGTGATTTCACGTATTTCAGATGGAGTACACAAAAAATCGTCTGTATTATATTTATTTTGATATGAATTTGATTGTCGAGACAATTTTAAATTCAAACAATTGAATTTTCAAATGTCACATTATTACCAACTAACACAAAATTCCCTAAATTTTGAATTTACTATTTTTTATTTAAAAAGATCATAAAAAGCGCAAAATAGAAAAAATAGTATAAAGAACTCATGTCATAATTGTCGATTATTTTGTTCGAAGGTTTGGGCAACTCCGCTACGCGTCTCCTTCCTTCCTTCTCACAAAATAAAATGACAATTATGACATTCGTTCTTTAATATACTATTTTTAAACTAGCGACTTATACTTCCGAACAATATTTTTTACTGTTGACAAATAATTTTATTAGTTATTTATTATATAAGTGTGGAATGTATCATATTAGTCATGCAAGAAAAAGTTTAGCCACAAGGCCGCAGGCCGAGTTGCTAATTTTCTTTAGTGACTAATATACATTCCACACGAATGTAATACAACGTTTTATCCAACAATTTCTTTAAAACTTCTTAAATCATTTTTATATTTTCGTTTATTGTTTGACACTGACAAGTCATTTGTCATACTTTTTTAAATTACAAAGTAGCCGTTGAATGGTTGTTATGGTTTTACGTGATGTGTTTGTTATATTGTTATTGAGAAAATTTTCTCTGTAAGAATTGTCTGTCAATTGTGAATCATTTGAACCACAATTTGAACAAGAAAAACTTTAAAATAGGTGAAAATGAGAACATTGCTCTAAAAGAAATACAAAAAGAAGCACAAGAAGCTTCTCAGAATTTAAAACCGAAGAAGTCCAAGGAAGTCTACGATAAAGAATATACTGAATTCAACCTTTGAAAGGAAAAAGAGGCGTTAATGTCAAAAATGAAGTCGTTTTATTAGCATACTTCTTTAATGCTCGAAAAAGATGTGCATCTTGCTCTTTGTGGAAAAAATATTCAATGCTAAAATCTACATTGAAAGTTTATAAAAATGTTGATATTTCGATGTACGGGAAAATAATTGCTTATTTAAAGAGCGAATCCCGTACTTATAAGCCGAAAAAGGCAAAAATTCTAGAGAAACAGCACATTGAAAAAAATTTTGAAAGAAGCACCAGACAGTACTTTTTTAATGATGAAGGTATTTTATAGATATATATTTTTTTACAATCAATATTAATTTTTTATATTTGTAGGTCGCATTAACAATGGGAATTTCAAGTGCATGCCGGTGCAATGAATTCACAAATTTATGTATCGACAATATACAGGACAAAGGATTATATATATACGTTACAATACCGGACACAAAAACAAATGTGTCACGTAGTTTCACTATGATTGAACATGGGTACTCCGTTAATGTTCTCAATCTATACAGAAAATATGTATCTCTGCGGCCTACCCATACTCCTCATCGTAGATTTTTTGTAAAATATTCTCAAGGCAAATGCACGAAGCAGTGCGTAGGAATAAACACTTTGTCTAAAATACCGACAAACATAGCATCTTATTTGCATCTGCCCGAACCAGAACGTTTTACTGGTCACAGTTTAAGACGTTCATCGGCAACATTACTGGTCTAATGGTAGAGGCGATATTTTAAGTCTTAAACGACATGGGGATGGCGATCATCAACATGTGCAGAAGGCTACATAGAAGAATCAGTGGCTGACAAAATTAACATAGCAAAAAAAATCCAAGGAGTTACAGCATTGGATGAAGCCGCACCCTCCACTTCGGTTAATATTAGAAATGATGACATTGGTTCCTCTTCGCATTCTATAGCTTCAGTCTCCAACATCAACATACCTGTTCAAACGGATCAGCATACAAATAAAACAATATCTTTAAAAATAAATGTAAACATAAATTTAAATAAATCATAATGTTAAATTGTTAAATTATTTTCATAATAAACTAATTTTGTAATTCTTTTTATTTATATTAAAAAAAAAAAACGCAAAAATCAGTAATAATTCCTCCGTGACCTCAATTATTCTCTCGCGGAGTGAGGAATATAGTACATTAGTTATTTCAAATAACCATAGTAACAAGTAAATTAAGAGTCTATGTTGGATAATAGTATATTACGTAATGAGAGATGTAAGAAGCAGATTATGTACGAGTAAAATGATTGACACACGAGACGCGCAGCGTCGAGTTTGTATTTTTACGAGTGAGTAATTGCTTTTCATCTCGAATTATGTACTATACTTTTTCTACGACCACTCATTAATATTTCTAAATTGGAGCAAAATTCAGATACATAGTTATAAATTAATTATTTTTTTATTGCATTACTTACAAATTACAAATAATATTATCAACTAATTTTGTTTATAATAATTATTGTTACCTCGGTATATGTATTTCAGCGGCGGCTTGTCAGGGTAGGCAGGTGAGGCAGTGCCTCACCGGAAAAGAAATAAAGCTGTAAATAAAGTAAAGTAGTATGTAAATTAAAATTTAACTTATTCCGCTAATGCTTGTCTTTATAAATTTCAAAATAATTTAAGCCACCACCATAACTAATATGTAATGCAGTTCACCTAATTTACACCCTATAAAGTGCTTCTCGAAATGATAGTATACTGCCTAATGTTTTTGATCCAGTTAGTAATTCCGATAAGAAATACGTGTGCTAGAGAAAGAGCTGGTTTTACGGCATGCCTAAATGAGAAATGCAATGAGTGCGTAAAGGATAAAAGATAGCCACTTTAATTTCCACGCGATCCTACAGAGGCCGTTACCATACGTTCAAGACATCTATTATCTATTTCATTTTGCATTAATTGTATATTCTATAATATTCTTGCAAATAAGACTGAAGATTGAATAATAATTAATACTAATATTATTTACTGCATTGTGAATTCAAATTCAACAATAAACAAACAACTTGCATTGCAGTAAGTATTTATTTCTTTTATTTTTTTCGTTGTTTTTATGTTTTACGTACGTAGTGTTTTTGTATTTTAAATTTTAGTTAAAACAAATAAAATGTCTTCAAATTTGACTGGAACTTCTGATACTGATAACATAAGGCATTCCGATGACATTATTAACATCTTAATTCACAAAAATCCATTTAGTAAATTATCGTGCGAAGATAAACTATATGAAGTAAAATATTTATTCCGCTATTGATAGTGCAAGAAAAATTGAAATTCAAAATTTAAATTTGAAAGTGGAAGAAAATAGGGAAATTCTGAAAAGATTAATTGAAATTTCAATTTTTTTATGTACACAAGAATTACCATTTAGAGGTCATAATGAAACCGAAGAATCTTGTAATAAAGGTCATTTTAAAGAATTAGTTTTACTAATGAGTAAACGAGATGATAAATTAAAAATATTTTTGAAGAAAGATATCAATAATAAATCGGTATTTTGTGGTACGTCCAAAACTATTCAAAATGATTTAATAGATTGGATTTCATTTTGTTATAAATAAAAAAATAGACTACGAAATTATTAAATCCCCTTTTATTTCTTGGAAAGTAGACGAAACTACCGATATTAGTTGTAAATCACAATTATCAGTAATTTTACGTTATGTAAATGTAAATTCCGGTAATGTGAATGTGGTAGAAAGATTCATAGGATTTTTTGACGTAAGCGCCGGACGCTCTTTCCTAAAATGTTTTGTGATCAGGCAATTTATTTTTGTACATGAAAGGGGAAAAATACGCATTTGCACATCCCTTGAAAAATGTAACTTTCAATTATAAGGCATTTGACCTTGAATGAAGAAAAAATTTGCCTCACCAAAATTTTAGTGCACGAGCCGCCACTGATGTATTTGTAATCACACAAAAAAAGCAGCAGTTCGAAACGTCAAAAAGTTTGGTGGGTTTTATTTACAAAAATAAAACTGCGCAACGATGTTACCATGGTTACTGCTAAGCGTACGGATATACGATGAAAAATAGTTCCCTACTGCAAATTTGATTGAAATGAAATACGTATTGTTGACATAATATAATATTAATATAATAACCCAAAAAATATGTATTTATATGTATATGTCTGATAAATTTCATTCTATTATATTTAAATATTAAATCTTTTTTATCAAATTTTTATCATTTCTTACAGTTTGACAATCAGTCCTGCCAACTTAAATTTGCTGTTCATTACGTAACACTATTCATAAGAACGAACTTACATTGTTAGTAGTCTGTTCAGTAATGACACTCTTACAGTAGTGGTAGTAGAAAAAAAAATTATTTCATAGATTACTTAATTCATTTCAAACTATAGCAGCGACATGAACCGTTTAGTGACATCTCTGTTACATTGGGTACACTACTCTCACTGCCTACTGTTTGCAGCCAGTTTCCCAATACAAGTTGCACCGGGGTTGTTGTTACAGATTGACAGATGACATTATAATAATATTATTTTTCTTCAAACGTCATAAAAGTAGCATCTTTTGTGACTTGATTCACAAGGTAGAAGTTTAATTTCTACGCCGCCGGAGTAGAAATAGCTAAGTTCTACGCCGCCGGCGTAGAAATAAAATAAATAAATATCCATAGAAACTATACAGAATCAACGAATAAGAAGTTGTCTCAATAAAAGAAACCTGTAATATCGCCCTAAATGTCACTATAACACGCTTGGTAACCTAAGAATAAAGTTACTAAATACGATTCATAGCTGTCAAATTTATATATATATATATATATAACCTGTAGGTAGGTAGGTATTATATTATCTGTGCTGTGAATTGAAATATAAACAGAGTTTACTTTTGAGGAAATAACATTATTAAAGAATAGCAGACTTACAGATTACAATTACAGGGACGGTAATCAGCATAAGAATACTTAGAATTAAAGTGATAAGAAAATATTATATTGATTTGCAGTGATTCGTGGACATATCTTTCAGCCACACTATTAGATTTCCAACCAATTGAACTTCAGGCGACTTACATTACATTATAACCCTTCAAATTCCGACATAATTGCACACAAGGAGGATATAAAATTGCACAGATTTTATGTAAACGTCAAAACGTGAAAAAATTCATTACAATGTTTATAACCAAAAGGGAACAAATAAGTATCCATAGCTACAGGGCAATTGAAATCGCAAACGTAATTTACGTAAAATGTAACGTCAGTAGTAGATATTTTTCTTTAAATATTTACGTTTGAAGAAAAAATATAATGTGTCATTCGGAGTAAAAGTGTCTTTGTGTGCCTCGCGTGCATTTATCCGACTCGCTTCGCTCGTCGTTTAAACTACCACGCTCGTCACACAAAATCTCACTTCTACTCCTAATAACACAATATACTATTTTTCACACTTCTTTTTTTCCAACGCTATCGCGTTACATCTAAACGGTCGACCAGTGGCGGGTCATCCGAATTTTCTACACTATATCCCTTAATAGTTATCATATGTATGCATTACATTGTTCCACAAATGTTGTCACATTTCTGATTCGTATCTTTCAAAATCCCATAATATGCGTATGTTACAGTAAAAAAAAAACAATCTTTCACTTATGAACTATTTTTTAAGGTAATCACTTAATACACATCATAATAAATTATTTATTCAGCTCAAATATTTTAAAAAATATGTTCTGTACAATGAAATTTGTATTTATAGTATGAGATATCGACGTTGTATTGAACGCGGACGCATTATGTGGCGGTCACCACTATTGTCGTTTACAAAAACATATTATAACTCGGTTAAAAAAACTTTAGATGGTAAATTTTAAATTAAAATTACAATATAGTACCGTCTAAAAGTATATATAATATATAATTGATAATTGTTCGAACATTTTTCAATAAAATACCAAATTTTCTTTCTTGCCGTAAATTAAAGAGCCACGGAGAAAAAAGATAAATGTCACAAAGTTTGAAACCCAATAGAATGTTTTTGAAGTGACATAGTGGATTCAATCTTAGTCCAAAACTCAGATTGGTCATTTATTACCATTATTATACCCACAGATGGGTCGAGTTTCCACTTATGTCGGACCTAATAGAATTTTACCAATCTAACTACCGAATCTACTATGGAAAAATAAATTGACATAATTTCGAAATTAAACGTTATGCTAGTTTTAGTAAGAAAAAACGAATTAGCTACAAAAACCTAATTTTTTACTCAAATTTAAGAATATTGCAGTAACAGAAAAAAATAGACATAAAGTAATGATGCAGAAGTTCGAAAGTTTTTGAATTTGCATATGTTGTCTTCAAATCGATTTTAAAACGTTGATGGAACATTTCAAATGTTTACATGAACAATTTTCACTAGTTTCATTTCTTTGCAGTTTGAACTTTTTCGCTACATCCATCACTTGTCCCAACTTTGGTAGTTTTATTAATGTTACCCATAATTAATAATAGATATTATCATCAGATAGCCAGAAATACCGCTCATAACTTAACAAATCTCGTACTGAAAAGAAATCATTAACCAAGCAATTGCTTGCGCATATCGATGTACAGATGGACATTTATCATTTTATACTCTGACGCTTGGACCTTCATCCTTTTTACCCCTGTTTTGCAGTTTCTAAGACCTGTGTCGTAGAACTGTTATCGTTTTTACCTTCTTTAAATATTCCATTTGAAAGCCCCACCTTAAATCTATTAGTAGGAAATAGGACCAATTATCTCATTTTACTAGAAAATGATTATTCATTCTTTTTCTCCTGGCTCTTCAGTTACTTACTCCAATATTCCGAAAAAAAAAATCGTTCTTTATGTCATTTTTCTTATTTTGAATTTTATTTTTGAAATTTTGAATAAATTTAATGCTTTAATACTGAAATCATTATAACGTGTATAAATATTTTTTTAATCAATAATAATGCAATAAATTCAATTTAATAATATTAATATTACTTAACAGTGGCAAAACTATAATAAAATGTTAAATTTTATTGTGCTTTTTTAACTTTTATTATGAATTATATGAGTATAGTGATTTTTATAAATGGTAGTGTCTACTGCACTGTCCAGACAGAGTCGCAAAAATAAAATTAGTGAACTGTCGTACATGCGCAGAAATGGACCAAACGGAATCTAGCGGTCACTTCTCGAACAGAAGCTAAAAACCATTGGGTATTGTGGGCGGTATTCAGAATAGGATAGTCGAATATTAGACTGGCAATCCGCCGGAAGCCAATCACTCCGCTTCGATCCATGTTGACTCTCATCGATGCTTAATACAACATCCCTAACTTTTCAAGAACTTCATTAACCGTTATTTTAACTGTGATGAAAGAAGGGCTGGAATTTAATGTTAGACAAAAATTAGTTTTGTTGGATCCTGAACCCTAGTAAATATTTTATTATTATTTGAAACAATGAAATTAGTAGTTGCGCGAGTCTGAGGCTCCAAATACGTATAAAACACTCTAATTGCTTATACAAATCTATATCCTTATTTGCGAATGTGCAACAGCTCACTAATTTTTATTTTTTTGCGGCACTGTTTGAACAATACAGTCGAAATTTCCTTTATAAATTAGCAAGTGTACCCGTATTTTGTACTATATACTGTATTAACTACAAGATCTTTTACAACTAACAACATCAACGTTAGTGGCTAATATAATAGTTTTTATCTACGATAGTGCGTAAAATTGATGTTTAGATGTTAGTTTTAAGGTTGTAAAACGGTTGTTTAGTAACAAGGTTTCCTTAGTCACGGGTTGCCGAGCAACGCGTGATTTAATTTTTTAAACACAGTAAATTTGTAAAACCAGGGTGAATATTTTGTTATCATTGTAAACTTCACATTTAATATTGTGATCCTGATTCATAAATAAAAGTATTTTTATATTTATTGGGTGTTTTCATTATATTGTAGATAAAATATTGTACGATACATATATGTAAAGCATCTTTAGTCACTCAGGGGTCTTAAAACACGAGCGTAGCGAGTGTTTTAATTGTGATCCATTCGTAACTAAAGACTAACTTTACGCACTTTATCGTAAATAACTATTTGATATACTGATTTGGGGGCCTATTCTAATTCATATAGCGTGGGGCAAACATAGCCCAATCCCGCTATTCACTTTTACTCGAACTTATATTAATATAGCGTGGTGTGGCTATATTCGTAGCGAAAGCTCCAGTGATACCGCTCCGAGCATAGTGACACGCTACAAGTTGACACTGGCAGTGATTGACAAGAAGTTTGAATTTTTAATTTTATTTAATAGTCAAGTGTTATATATATATATATATATATATATATATATATATATATAATCATTTTAAATCTCTTTAATACCCTTTCGGGTGTCGAGATTAGTTTCTTTTTATTACTCGATTTTGTTTATTGACTCTTTCCATTCTTTCCTGTTCTGTGCTATCCTTTTTGCTTCTTGCCAGCTGATTTTGTTTTTATTTAATATTTCCTGTATGTTGTTCGCCCATATCTTAGGTGGCCTTCCTCTTGTTTTCTTTTTTGTCGTTCTTGCTTTCCAAACCATTTTTGTTTGATTGTCTTCTGCCATTCTTAATAGGTGGCCATACCATGCGAGTTGTTTTTTCTCTATGGTAGTTTGGATACTTTCTATTTGTAGTCTTGTTCTGATTTGATCGTTTCTTATTCTGTCAATCCTTGTTACCCCTTGTATTCTTCTCAAATATCTCATTTCTGCTGCTTGTATTTTGCTTTTTATTCTTTGGTTTGTAGTCCATGTTTCGCTCCCGTACAATAGGATTGGTCTGTATATTGTTTTGTACAGTGTCTTTTTAGTTTCTTTACTTACTTGCTTATTGCTTAGGATAATTTTGTTCATTGCGAAGTAACTTTTAGTCGCTGCCAGTATTCTGTTGTTTATTTCGTGTTCTAAATTTCTTTGTTGTTCAATGTGTGTCCTAAGTATGAAAATGTTTCTACCTGTTCAATTTCTTTTCCATTTATTTTTATGTTCGTTGTTACTTCTTCTTTCGATATTACCATTATTTTTGGTTTGTTAATGTTTATGGTCATATTGTGTTTAATTAATTCCTCATTCCACAAGTTAATGTTATGATGTAGATTTTCTTCATTGTTTGCCAATATTGCAAGGTCATCTGCGAATGCACATTCTACTATTGTAATTCGGCTTAGATTGTGGTGACCTACTTCCATTTTATTGACCTTATTTTAAATCCGTTTCATAATGCTGTCCAGGAATATTATGAACAACAACGGGCTTAATGCTCCTCCTTGTCTTAGTCCTTGTGACGTGGTGAATTTGTTTGAAGTTTCATTTCTTGTTCTTATGTAATTGGTTGTTTTAACATAAATACTTTTTATTGCATCTATTAGGTGACTGTTGACCTGTATTTCCTTCAATATTTTCCACAACTTATCCCGCGGTACCCTGTCGAATGCTTTTTCCAGGTCTAAAAATGCTATGAATAGTTTACTGTTTTGTCTTAAGGTATTTTCTGTGAGCTTTCTTATTGTAAAGACATGGTCCTGTGTCGAATGCCCTTTTCTAAAACCACTTTGTGCGTTTTCCATTGATGCATCTGTTGCTTTTCTCAATTTGTTTTCCAATATTGCTTCATAAATTTTGGCGGCTGTACATAACAATGATATACCCCTATAGTTACTGCAAATTCTATTATCTCCCTTCTTGTGTATCGGTAATATCACTGCCTTTTCCCAATCTTTTGGTACTTGTCTCTTTTCCCAGATTTTATTTATTATTATTAACAGGATTTGCTCTCCTTCCTCACCCATGTATTTCAGTTGTTCTGGTTTTATACCGTCATGTCCTGGTGCTTTACCGTTCCTTAGTTTTTTGAGTGTCTTCATTTCTTCTTCCGTAATTTTTTCTTCTTGTTCTGTTTCTGTGTTCCCCAGTTCTGTATTTTCTTCATCTCCCTTTTCATTGTTAGTATGAGTTTCTTCTAATAATTCTTCGAAGTGTTCTTTCCACCTTTCCATTAATTCTTTGTCCTCTTTTATTATGTTTCCTTGTTTGTCAAACAGCTGCTTCAATTTTACTTGTTTTCCTTTCTTGCAGCTTTTCAGGGTACTATAGAATAGTTTTTGATTCTCTTTGAAATTTTCTTCTAATCTGTTTCCAAATTGTTCCCATGTCCTCTGCTTTGATTTTTTAATTTCTTCTTTTGTTAGTTTTCTTTGTGTTTTGTATTCTTCATAGTCTTCTTGCTTTTTGGAGTTTAGATATTGTTTCCATTTTTGTTTCTTTTTCTTTACTTCTTCTTTTACTTTATCGTTCCACCAGTGTGTATGTTTTTTGTTATGCGTATTTCTAGTTATACCGCATGATCTTATTGTTGCTTCTGTTATTACGTATTTGAAGGTGCTCCACATCTCTTCAATATTATTTAAATTCGGCCTGGTTGTATGTTTGATTAACTCGTTGATTTGTTTTTGATACTTTTCTCTTGTCTGTTCTTCTTTTAATTTTTCTATTTTAAATTTTACTATCTCTCTATCTTTATTATTTACTTTTTGTCTTTGTCCATTCCTATTTCCTTCTGCTTTTATTTTCGCGATTACCAGGAAGTGATCGCTTCCTATTTCACTACCCCTCTTCACTCTTACGTCCTTCACTTTCGTTCTTTGTGCCTTGTTAGTTAAGAAATAGTCTATTATCGATTTTTCTCCTCTACTCTTTACTTCCCTGGTGAATTTATGAATATCTTTGTGTTAAAAGATATTATTTAATATTGTTAAATCGTTTATGATACAAAAATCTATGAGCCTATTTCCGTTGTTATTTTTTGTCGATTCCCCATGGACTCCCATTATTTCTTCCAAACCCTTATTTTTATTTCCGACTCTAGCGTTGAAATCTCCCATTAAATAAATTGGTTCTTTTAATTTCTCATATTCCACTTGTACTCGTTCCCAAAATTCATCTTTGTTTGCTTTGCTCTCATTATCGTCTAACCCATATACTATCATTATGCTAGCTGTGAAGTTCTCCTTATCTTCTATTTGTATTGTTAATAGCCTTTCGTTTATACATTCCCACTTTCTTATTGACTGTCCCAATTTTCCGTTTATTATACATCCTACTCCCGCACATGCTCTCTCATTAATATCGACTCCGCTGTATAGTAGTATATGATTGTTCCATAAGTTTGTTACTCCTTTACCTTTCTTTTTCGTTTCTGTGATGGCTAATAACTCTAATTCTGCTTTCTCAAATTCTTCTGTTAATTCTATTTCCTTTCCATTTAGGCTTCTGATGTTCCATGTTCCCAATCGAATGGTACTGTTCGTTTGCCTGATCGTCTCTATGTAAATTTCTGACTTTTGGTTATTTAGTCGTTTTTTGGAGGGTGTTTCCCATTTTCGCTCACTTTCAGGATAACCCCCTTTTCCTTTTTGTCCCATATGTATACTTCTCCATTACTTATCAATTTTTGATATCCTATTTTGACTCTTTTCCCGCTCGTTTTCATTTCCTTGGCTATGCTCCTTATTTCCCGTTGAATTTTGTTTTCTTCCCATGTTAATTCATTTTCAATATATATATTTGACCCTTTTAGTTTGTTTTTTGCCGCCATGACCAATTGTTTTTGTTCCCAGTTCGCTATTTCTACAATTACAATTTCATTTCCTTTTCCTTTATTTTTTATATTTATTTTGTTTATCTTAACGTTGGCTTGGAGTTGGCCTGCTAGCAATTTTTTTATATCTTCTTCCGGGTTTTGTCCTAATTCTAGTCCTTTTATGACTAAGTTGTTCTTTATTTTTTTGTTTTTCTTCCTTCTCTGCTTTGATTTCTAATGTCTCAATTCTATCTATTAAAGCACTCCTTTCCCTTTTCCACGCCTCTTCTTTCTTTTCCATTTCTAGCTTAATTTCTCTTATTTCCTGTTTTAATTCGTTTGTGTTTTGTTCCATTTGCTTCATTATAGTTTTGAACATTTTTTCTATGTTATTCATTTTTAGGTCGCCTTCTTCCACCACCTCACTATTCCTTAAATTATTTCGGGCTTCCTCTTCCATTTTTCTTTGTTCCGGTGATCTTAATACCTTCTTGCTTTTTGTGAATATTTGTTCGTATTCTCTATTTCTTTTACTCATGCCACCTTACTTATGACCCTATCTTTATGTAATTATTTTTAGATTTTAACTATTTTTATTATTGTTAGTAAATTATATGAACAAATTGTCTAATTTTGTTACGCCACTGGTGATTCGCGCCGCCGCACTGCCACCGCATACGCGCTGCGCTTGCCAAATGAGCACGTGTAGTTTTAACCTCGCACTTGACACTTTGATTTTTATATGTCTTTAAAAGTTTTATTGGTTGTTTATTCACTAAGTTTTTTTTGTGTTTATTACTCTTCTACACTTATAGTTCACTACTATTTGTCACTGTCAAGTGTTATATCATAATAATATTTGATTTACGTACATATTGTAAGCATTATAATTTTAAAAAAATATTGAATACCAACAGCCTTTATTTAACCCTCCGTTACACGCACCGGCGGCTTTTCCCCGCGAAAATTGGAAAAAAAAAACTTTAATAAAGCACTCATCCCGAACCTTCACTACCTTCGTAAAATTTACTGCTCAGTAAAGGGGTATTTTTTATTTTTTTAAAATTTAAAATTAGGGAAAATCCGAACTGGTGTTTAGTGGATCGTATTGGAAATGTAGGAAATTTCCATTATGCGTGATATTATGACAAGAATTTTTCTTCTTCGTATTTGGTGGATTTACTCGCACTAGATTCAGTTGTTATTGTACACCATTGTTATGTAGAAAACATTGTGTAATATATTGCGATAACTGTTCAGAAAAAAATATGGTAATAATTCGATTTTTTTTATTTTCTTGAATTTCCTGCGTATATTTTGAAGCTGCTATTAAATGCCAAAAGACTGAATTAATATAAATAGTATCGAAACATTAATTTTTCAAATAAATGTGTCTAATATATCGACAAACAGAAGTGAGACAATCCACTGCATGCGTGTAACGTTTAAATTTCAGTTGGCGCATGCAATGGAGAGTTAAAAATAATTGTAGGTAATGGCTAAACTAAACTAAAAACTGACCCATACTACAAGAACAAAGGCACGATCATCCATAGTCAAAGTCAATGCTGTTATATTTAAATCCAAATTGAGTGTTCCATTTACTGCCAAATGCAATGCAACGCGCTTGTAAAATACCAACATATAAAAAAAAATCCTGTAAATAACCAGAATAACACATATCGAAAACGTCAGACATCTACCATTATAGCGGATAGCCCATGTGTCTGCGAATTAGAATAAACCCCTCATTCTATTACAAAAAGATTTTTTCCGAAAATAAGTGCAGTTTCTTTGTTTTTTTATGTATTTGTAGAAACCCTTTAATCTTAAATACTGAATGTAAAGGGGTATTCGAACTAACGATTTGTTCGGATTAATGAGTAGAGTACTATATAGATAACTGTAAATAATAACGTTTAAATTACACGTAAATCTGAACGCACACTTTTAGGAACTAAACTATTTCTATGTTTTAGTGGTTTTGACAATTGAAAATTGAAATTTTGTATTCTTCCTGTTGTCAAATGTCCGTGAAGAGATTCCTTGAAAGAATCCTTTAACGTAAGCTTGTCTCTTCCATAATGGTCGTAGGTCCAATTGGTAACAATTGGCCTTTTTGTTGATTTTTTAAAAAAAATTAAAATCAATGAAACAAAACAAAATAGCAAAACCCAACTGCGACCATACATACACATACAAATACGAATACGCACAGAAACACATCACAAAGATAAATGCATTTATAGATTCCTTAAAGACATTGCGCTCATTGTATTTGGGGGAAAAATCATAATATTAATAGAGATAAAAATCATCATACTCTAATAAGTGAATATTATTTTGCCAAGTTCTTTAAATAACAAATAAAACTTCGTCTAATACATACTGGGGCACCAATAATTAATTCTGGCAAATTCTCAGTCTGTTTAAGTTCTATTACGATTCTTGAAACTTTTAGGCCTACCGACAATATAAACGGTTATTTACAAGTGAGGAGCTTTTGCAAAAACAATCATATTCCATTTTCTTGAATTTGAGATAATCAAAGAAAAAATTCTACCTTTCGTTGAGTATGCATATTATGATGAATATCCTTCAATAACATTAATTAAATATAAAGGTTAACGAATTTATAGTAAGCTAACAAAATTAACGCAACCATGATTACTATTTAAAGGAAGATTATATACAAATGATATTCGCAAATGAAGGATTTTTTGACAAATTTTCATCTGAGTTAATATTAAAAAAAAATCCATGTCACATCGCGCCGTATTTTTTAAAGGAAATCTATAGAAGTGTTTATTCTGTGAATCACTTACATTCTTATATTTATTCTCGCAGTTGGGATGCCGACATTTAAATTTATAACGACGATTAAAGCTGAAAATGTTTGTTAAGTACATTAGAAGAAATAAAGTAAAATTAAATTATTAAATTATTTACTTATCATAAGCCATAATATACATTTTTTAAACCAGCGACTTATACTTGACAATGCAGCAATGATAATATCTTCAAACAATATTTTTTACTGTTGACAAATAATTTTATAATTTTTTATTTCATAGATTACTTAATTCATTTTAAACTATAGCAGCGACATGTATCGTGTAGTGACATCTCTGTTACATTGGGTAGTGTAGAGTATACGGAATACTTACTCGACTGGCAGGTTGCATAGTTAATATTGTAGGTATTTATAATTATATATTTTGTTGTAAGTTGTAACTGGTTTTTATGATTATTCGTGTATTGGTTTTGAACAAGAAAACATGGACATCGTGGCAGCAATTTTTATTTAAATAAAACCCTAATCCTAAAACATCACAGTGGCGACGAGGAAAAAAGTTATGGCAAATTAAAAATAATGTGTAAAAAAAATCACTATAGACACGTGAGTAACCCACATTGTTAATAAAAATCTTATATTTAAACATGAGTGCGAGTTCACAGTTCACGTTTCGAGAGTTCAATCATAAGGTATCAGATTGGACAATATATCTAGCTCAATTAGAGCAAAAATTTATAGCAAATAGTATAACGGACGAAAAAATAAAACGTGCATTCCTGCTGAGCCAACTAAATGAAGAATCGTACAAATTGATGAAAGATTTGAGTGCACCAAAGTTACCAGAGGCTAATAATTACAGCGAGCTGGTAGAACTGTTCAATACACGATTTGTCTGCAACATCCTATTTCACTGCTCGATTCAAGTTCTACAAAGCCATGAAACGAGATGAAGAGTCCGTTCAAGAATGGATGGCTCGAGTAACCAGCTTATCTACTGAATGCGGGTTTGCGACAACAATGCTAGACACCGTTATACGTGATATGTTTATTATAGGTTTGGGTAAAGGTGCAATGCGTGATCGATTGTTCGAAGAAGATGCCAAGGTGCTTACCAAGGAGAAGGCGTTAGAAATCGCCATGTCCAGGGAAAAAGCCAAGCAGTTCAAAACTACAACTCAGAGGCGAGACGGTATCGCCATCAAAGAGGAACCGGAGGACGAGGAGCTGCACAAGCTGTTCCGGAGTGGTAGCAGACCGCAGCCAAGCAGCAGGGTTACCGGGACACCTAGGAAAGGATACACCGTCAAAACGTGCTCGGTGTGTGGTAAGAATAACCACAAGACAGAACATTGTTATTTCAAAGGTTATGCTTGCAATATTTGCAAGAAAAAGGGACATTTAGCTTCAGTGTGTAGACCATTTAAAGGGAAAAATACGAGTAATAGACACCACTACATGTCATTTGAAAATCTTAGCAGCCTGTTTAATTTATATTCAGATTCGAATTGCTATGTTGTTACTTTAGAAATCAATAATACTCCGGTTAAATTTGAAGTTGATACGGGAGCCACGATCACGGCTATACCCGAGAAATTATATAATGAAAAATTCAATAATTGTAAATTGACGAAAAGTAATATAATATTAAAGGTTTATGTGGGAAAGGAGATTCAGCCTTTAGGGAAATTTAGGGTCAGCGTCCACTACGACAATAAAAGTTTAGAATTGGATTTGTATGTAATTAAAAATGGAGCTAGACCATTATTAGGTCGCATTTGGCTTCGATTGTTAAATTTCAATTTCATGTCTTTAAATACTTTAGAGACAAACCAGACCCTAGAGCATTTGAAACAAAAATATTCACCTATATTTACGGAACAATTGGGTACTTTTACAAAAGATATTATGAAAATAAATTTAAAACCAAATACGAAACCGAAATTTTTTAAACCAAGATCGATTCCATTTGCAATGAAATCACTAGTAGAAAACGAGTTGGAGCGGTTAGAAAAATTAAAAATTATTAAGTCCGTAAAATATTTACAATGGGGTACACCGATTGTACCAGTCCTGAAAAATGCTGGTAAAAAGGTTAGAATCTGTGGAGATTACAAGGTGACAGTGAACCCTCAAATAGAAATTGACAAACACCCCTTACCCCGTATTGAGGATTTATTTGTTAAATTACAGGGTGGTCAAAAATTCAGTAAATTAGACCTATCCAGCGCTTATCAGCAAGTTTTGTTAGATAAAAATTCCCGAGAAATTACAACAATATCTACACATAAAGGGCTTTACCAGTACTGTAGAGCGCCTTTTGGTATTGCACCGATTCCATGTATTTTCCAGAAGTACATGGAAACGGTACTTTTAGATTTAGAGGGCGTAGTAGTCTTTCTTGATGATATTGTTATAACAGCGGAGGATGACGAAAAACATTTACGATTAGAAAACGTTTTAGCAATATTACAAGAATGTGGATTGACAGTTAATCCGGAAAAATGTTCATTTTTGCAAACTTCTGTTTCGTATTTAGGTCATATAATAGATAAAAAGGGCCTACATACTATTCCAGAGAAGATTAATGCAATAATTAAATGTAGGGAACCCAAAAATGCAAAAGAATTGCAATCAGTTTTGGGTATGGTAAATTATTATCGTAAATTTGTACCAAATTGTTCCAAAATCATGCATCCATTGTATGAATTATTAAAAAAAGGTCATAGTTGGCGCTGGACGAAAGAATGCAACCAAGCATATGTAGAAATAAAGAATTTATTAAGTTCTGCACAAGTTTTGGTACATTTCGACCCACAAGAACCAATAACTTTAACAGTAGATGCATCGGAAAAAGGGTTAGGTGCAGTATTGGCACATGTGGAGCGAAATGGGACTGAAAAACCGATAGCCTTTGCGTCTAGAACGTTAATAAATAGTGAGAAAAAGTATTCACAAATTCATAAAGAAGCCTTAGCTATTTATTGGTTGTAGAAAATTTTATCAATATTTGTACGGTCAGAAATTCCTAATTAAGACTGATCATAAACCGTTATTAACTATTTTTGGTTCTAAAAAGGGTTTGCCGGTTATGGCAGCAAACAGATTGCAACGTTGGGCTTTGGCGTTATCAGCATTTAATTTTGAAATTGCATATGTAGCTTCACATAAAAATCAGGCAGATTTTTTATCCAGAATGCCGTTGCAAGTTGATGAAACTTATTATGAACCAGAAGATATAGCTTTACATTTATTTGCGAATACCTCACCATTTATTGTTAAATCTAGAGATATTGCTAGAGAAACAGATAAAGATATAATTTTAAGTAAAATTAAAAGTTTTGTGCTAAAAGGTTGGCCTCCAAAACATAAATGTAGTTCAGAAATATTACCGTACGAATCTAGACGCAACGAGCTAAGTGTAGAGCAAGGAGTGATATTGTGGGGGAGCAGAGTGGTTATCCCTCCCAAGCACACAAAGTATGTTTTACAAGAATTACACAGTAGCCATACTGGAATTGTAAAAATGAAATCAATAGCTAGATCTTTTGTGTGGTGGCCCACTTTAAATCATGATATTGAAAAATTGGCAAAAAATTGCCAAGCTTGTGCCGAATACCAAGATAATCCAAATAAATCACCTTTAATTCCTTGGGAATGGCCTAAAACCCCTTGGAACAGAATACATTTGGATTATCTTGGCCCTTACGGAGGTTATTATTTGTTAGTAATAGTTGATGCTAGCAGTAAATGGATCGAATGCTTCATTGTAAAAAATCCGAACAGTATTGTAACACTGACGAAATTACGTAAAGTATTCGCAAGATTTGGGCTGCCACACACAATCGTAAGCGATTGTGGAACACAGTTTACCTCTAAGGAGTTCGAAGAATTTGTAAAAATGAATGGTATTGTTCATCTGACTGGGGCAACCAGCAACTAATGGTTTGGCTGAAAATGCTGTACGTCATATTAAGAAAATGTTATTAAGATCAACCAGTCAGACGAGCAGTAAAATTCATTTAGAATGCGAACTCCAAAGATATCTCTTTAATTATAGGAATGCACCTCATTGTACCACAGGTGAATCCCCCGCTAAATTATTAATGGGAAGACAATTATTATGCAGATTAGATTTGTTACATCCTTCTACGGGAGATAAAGTTGAAAAAATGCAAAGAAAACAAATAAATAATTACGGGGGGAAAAGACAAATAATGATAGGCCTAAATGACATTGTAATGTATCGCAATTTTAGGGCAAAAACGCCAAAATGGCGTCAAGGAAAAATTGTAAAAATATTAGGTCAAAGAACGTTTTTAGTAAAATGTCAAACTGGCGAAATAATTAAAAAACATGTAGATCAAATTAGAAAACAGTCCACAACTGAATATATTGACAGGAGTCAAGAGTCAGATGTTGACTGTGATAATTCTGTAACAACATCAGCAAACGAATCGGCCATTGTAAACAATAATTCTAATGTAGAAAGTGATAATGAATCGACAGAATCGAACACTCAAAGGGACAATGAAAGGGAAGAGGAAAATAGTGAAAAGTGTGAAAATAGTGACAAGTGTGAAAATAAGAGCATTATGGTGAAAGAAAATTTAAATGATAGTGATAATGTTAAGTTAGGTAGTCATGAAAATACTGTAAACTCTCCTGTAAATAATAATACTGATACAAATACAATTTCGCGCCGTCGAGTGCGTATTCCGGACAGATTGCAGATTCAGTGGTAAAAAATTAAAGGGGAAGGTGTAGAGTATACTGAATACTTACTCGACTGGCAGGTTGCATAGTTAATATTGTAGGTATTTATAATTATATATTTTGTTGTAAGTTGTAACTGGCTTTTATGATTATTCGTGTATTGGTTTTGAACAAGAAAACATGGACATCGTGGCAGCAGTTTTTATTTAAATAAAACCCTAATCCTAAAACATCACAGGTACACTACTCTCACTGCCTACTGTTTGCTGCCAGTTTCCCAATACAAGTTGCACCGGGGTGGTCGACAGTTATTGTTAACTGGCTTGACATAGTCCGGTCGATTAACCATCCAAAAATCTCAAGTGAAGATTATCAGCAGCAAACCAGAATCAGTGACGTCCAGGAATCATATGATAACGTCGAAGAAGTAGAAGGAAACATATTTGAATGTGACGAGTCGTGGCTTTGGCCCACAGCGTTGCTCAAGATTTAGCAATTGTTAACTGGCTTGACAAAGTCCGGTCGATTAACCATCCAAAAATCTCAAGTGAAGATTATCAGCAGCAAACCAGAATCAGTGACGTCCAGGAATCATACGATAACGTTGAAGAAGTAGAAGGAAACATATTTGAATGTGACGAGTCGTGGGCTTTGGCCCACAGCGTTGCGTAAGATTTAGCAATGTTTAGGGGCATTGCAGTACAATTCAAGTACGTACCTATGTTAAAAATATTTATTATTATCTCTATGTTTAATATTTTACGGTACAACTTACACTTTATTTTATTAATTACAAGAATTACAGTTGTTACAGATTGACAGATGACATTATAATAATATTATTTTTTCACACTTCTTTTTTTCCCAACGCTATCGCGTTACTTCTAAACGGTCGACCAGTGGCGGGTCACCCGAATTTTCTACATCCTCCCCGGGCGGAAGATTTTCGACTTTCAGTGGATACAGAAAATGTATCGGTCTTCGCAATTTCGTCCCACTGCTAGTTTGGACTTCATAGGCTCGAACTCTGCCGTCTCGACCCTGAAACATATCTACTATCCTTACCATTTTCCAGTGGAATCTTGGCAGCTGATGATCATGTAGTAGTGCAATGTCTCCTATTTTCAGATACTTCGATTTCACTTTAGAAGTATGGTGTGCAGAACGAAGTTGTTGCAGGTAATCAGTAGACCATCTAATCCAAAATTTCGTTATTAATTTTTCTCGTGCCTTCCATTTTTGAAGTATGTCGTGTTTTATCTAAGAGTTCTTGATATCTATACTGAATCCATTTTCTTTGCAACCCATTAAGAAATGCGATAGCGTAAGAATCAATAAATTCAAGGGATCATCATCAATGAAAGTCAACGGTCTCGTATTTATAGTAGCTTCAACTTCAGTTAATATTGTTTGCAAATCGTCATAATTAACGTGTGCTTTTCCTAATGTTAATTTGAATGCGTCTTTTACTGATTTGACTAAACGTTCCCAAAAGCCACCCCACCAGGCCGCTCTTTCAACTATGAAACGCCACTCGATTCGATACTTCTGTCCCAAATTTTGCACTTCTTCAAACGTTAAAATTCGAGAGAGCTCTTGTATTTCTTTCGACGCTCGTCTAAAAGTTTTGGCATTATCGGAATAGATTACCGTTGGTACTCCTCTTCTAGCGATAAATCTACGTAGAGCTCTTATGCAACTCTCCGCTGTTAAATCAGGAACCAATTCTAGATGAACGGCTCTTATCACCGCACATGTTAATAACATTAAGTAAGCCTTGCTTTGTTTATTATCTATTGTTATAAACAAAGGGCCTGCAAAATCCACTCCTGTATATTTGAATGGATTTGCTACAGTCAGTCTATTTTTTGGCAAGGGAGCAAATGGCGCATTGGCCGCCTTACCCTTTAATCTTCTACATTTTAAACATCTCCCGCATACCGCTTTGACTTGCTGCCTTCCATGCAGAATCCAATATTTTTGTCGTACTTGATACAATGTTGCACCAACTCCAGAGTGCATGACTTCTTATTATAACCTTAGTAGTATATAATGATTTTTTAGGTAATATGATTGGATGTCTTCTTTCGTAGGATATCAAAGCTTCTTGAAGTCTTCCTCCTAATCTCAAAATTCCGTTCTCATCTATGAAAGGAGTTAACGTTAAAATTAAAGAACTATTAGTTATTTGCTTTGAATTCTTCAACGCGATAATTTAATTTGTGAATTTTTCATTTTGTGTAAATTTTATCCAATAAATTTCAGCTTTTTTTAATTCTTCTGTTTGTATCTGCCCTTTTCTTCTCTCTTTCAGTCTGCAATATTTTGCAAATCTTAAAACATATGCTGTAACTCGTAAAATCTTCTCCAATTTTTCGAATCTTTGTAAATCAAAAATTGGTTCCTTATCTCCTTCAATTTTGCTGACATTAATAAATGTATTAACACTTTCGATCATAGAATCTTCGATTTCGTTTACTGGCCAACTCCTATGGTCACCCTTTAGCCACATTGGTCCTTGCAACCATAATTGTGTTTGACACAAGAACTTCGCGGCTACTCCTCTGGTGAGCATGTCTGCAAGATTATCTTTACTTGGGCAGTATCTCCATTTTCCTTTATTTAAATTTCGAATTTCGATAAATCTATTACGTACGTACACTTCTTTCTTCGTGATTTCTCTTTCTTTCTCGTTAACGTTTATGCCGATTGTTTCTAAGTCCCAAAATTTCTTTAACTTAGAATCATCTTCCGAAATTGCTTCTCCTTTCAAAACGGACACTAAATTAACATTTACCATGAAATTATAAATGTCATTTACATCACTTGAACCCAGTAATGTCCAACCGAAATAAGAGTTCAAAGCTGTTAAATCTTCTGTTAATTTTTTTGTTTCTCCCGTAATTATTTTCCAATAATTATCAGCTCCAATAAGTATAGCAATTCCATTTTCTGGACATTGACCTTGCGAAATATCTGCTAATTTATGGTATCTTGAGAAATCCTTAATAATTGGATTTTTTAATGATAGAGACTTTAGTGAATCAAAACAAATTTCAGGTATTTCAATTGCCGTTAATTTGATTGAATTTTCATTATTAGAGGAAAGGTTTTAAAATAAAACTTTAAATGTCTTATTTACACTGTTCTTTTAATTTTACTGACCGGTTTCAATCATTTACATGACCATTATCAAAGTCCGGTAGAGACTCCAAAATACAAAAATAAACAAATAAGGTACAATGCACATGACAAAAATAATACATACAAAAAAAATTTAAAAATTAAAATAGTTACACATTACAAACTACAGAAAATTACTCCGCAAAAGGATAAAAGCATATTTTGAAAAAAATATGAAAAAATAATTAAAAGTAAATCGTCAGATACGTACTAGTAAAGACAGAATAAAGGAATCAACAGGATAATGCAGAAGGGAACGGAAATTTTATCACGTGATAGCGTCGAGGTTTAAATGAATATTTATATTCGCGCTATTATTTAAATTAGTTTTATCATTTAAACATAGGGCTTCATTATCAATGAGCGACTTTTTAATTTCTAAGTTTTCCAAGAAATCGAGAGCTCTGCTGTTGTCTTTTAAGTGTAATATTTTAACATCAGTTTTAACGTCGAATTTGTGTCCAGAAATATTTATATGTTCGGCAAATGCAGAATTATTAGTATTATACTTTATACATCTCATGTGTTCGTTTATTCTAATGTTAAAAGTTCTACCTGTCTTACCTACATAATTACACCCGCAAGAACAGTTTAATTTATAGACGCCAGATCTCTCTAGGAGAGGTGTATTGTCTATTTTTTGGCAGATTTCATTTTTAAGGTTAGTCATGGGCTTAAAGACGATGTCAACATTAATTTTTTTCATTAGTTTCCTAATTTTGTAGTTTATAGTACCTAAGAAAGGTAGACTAAACCGAGGTGTTATCTCTTTGGGCGTATTTTGATTGATAAAAGCTGTCTATAATGAATTTTCATCATATTGCCCCTTTAGTACCACTTCGACACGGTTGTATAACCTAGCCGGGGCACTTGCCTTTTGACCAAACGTTTGAATTGCTATTTTATGTGTTCCAATTACAGGTAGTCCTAATAATCTCGACAGACTTTCTTTTATAAATGTTAATTGACTACCACCATCTATTATCATCCGTATTAACGTTTTGCGTTGTGTATCATTTGATGCGATATATGTATGTGCAGGCAGTTTTCAAGTAAACGTTATCTACCTTTCCATTTGTTAATAAATTAGTAGAATTATTGCTTTCCGTGCTACTCGAAGCATTCACGTGTGTTTTTGAATTTTTTGCTGTTCACGATATGCAGGATCACACATTGACGTTGCATGTTGTTTTTTACATTTAGTACAGACTATTTCCCTGCTGCGACAAAATTTTGAATTGCGATTCGGTTTAGTGCAGCGAAAACAAAGACGTTTTTGTTTTAAAATATCCTTCTTCTGATTGATACTTAAAGAACTATTACAATCTTTAGTTGGATGTTTTTTAGACTGACAAAATAGAGCTGCTGTGAATTGTTTATTGTTTGTGTTATTACGGTAAGAGTATGCTTGTTTACTGATGAATTCAGTCGTACATTGGGCTTGGTCCATAGATTCAACTTTTATAAATTGAAACAAATCCGTAATTTGTTTTTCATAATTTATGGAATTATTAGTATTATCGCTATTCGTAACATTTGCAACGCTTTCATTTAACGTAGAGTCATTTAATTTTTGTTTATTGAACGCGATCCTCATATTATATGGCAAAACCTTGAAAATTATCGATTTTACTAATAAACCATATTGATCAGGTGAAATTCCAAGCGATTGTAAAGATTTTGTTCTAGCAGCTGCCGTATTGTACAATTTTCTTAAGCTAGATATATCCTTATCGTATTTTATATGTGGTATTGCTAATACCCAAGTAACACTGACCGACGGTCGACCAAAAAGTGACGTCGATTTCAGGTCGAATTTAAGTCATATTCTGCCGTCTAATCCGACGTCTATACGACGACATTGTGACGTTGATTTTTGGTCTGAAATAGGTCTATTTAGACGTCTAATCAGACGTCTATACGACGACATTGTGACGTTGATTTTTGGTCTGAAATAGGACTATTTAGACGTCAGATTTGTGGTCGCTATGACGTCTATATGACGACTTTATATGGTCATAATTAGGTCTATTTAAACCTTTTTTCCACGTCTAATTTGACGTCTTTATGACGATTATTTTTACTTTATTATTAATATTATTAAAAATTCATATTTTAAATTTATTTAATTTGGCAATTAATAACACACGAAGGGATATATTATTTTTATTTATATATCAATTCATTATGCAAAAATATATAACAATATATTGTTTATTATAATGATTTTTAAAATTAGAATAAATGTAATATAAAACTTAGTTTATATTTACATATATTATGTATAATATATATATTTTTATTTAATTATTGTCATTACCAAAATCTACGAATAGAAGCAGATTGGTACACCCAAATATAGGTATGTCGTGGTGATATTTATATTTTATTTATTTAAAACATATTACATGTTTACATAATTATTAATGCGAAACGGAAACAATTTATATCTGTTATATTTTTTGGTATAAAAATCATGGACATATTAATTTTCAACAATTTAAACAAAACCTAGTTGCTAATACAAAAGCAAATGTATAAATAAAGGGAAATATATAATATAAAAACAAAGATTTATCTATATAGTTTTACGGTTTTACCTGAGCATTTCCTATAGCTCCAAAAATCCCACTTTCCTAAGTTTTCCAAGAATCTTTACATCTTCCCTTTCAAGCTATTCTAGAACGATTGGATTTAAGTAAACCATCGACAAAGAGACATCATAGTGATTTTTAATACATATTTCGATCTGCTGATCTTGACCAAGTTGCATTTTTTTTTTTTAATGGAAATTTAATTTCTAATTTCTCTTTTGTATAGTTTGGCAGTTGCTGTAATAGAATTTGTTGGTACAAATTCTATTCAAACTGCCGAAATATTGGCTGCGTAATAAAAATAAAATTTATTGCGCTTGGTCCGAAAATTTGAAATATAAAAAAAAATTGGTTCGGGCAATTAACAATTATTACCAGCAGGCCAATTCTGAATATAAATTATACGAGGTGTAGATTTTAGAATAATTTGGTAAGTCGAAAGAATTATACTTTCATTTTTGTATTTACAACTCTTTTCTAAAATTAAAAGAAATTACAGCAAAATAAAAATAAATCAAATAAAAATTGACACATATGCTCAGACTACTGTATGTGTATGAACGCACCCTCCGCCATCTTTGTGTTGTGTCATGTCGTTGTGTGTCATGCCAGCCAGAGATATTTACTGTATAAACATCTCTGTTTCCAGCATTTTAATTACCACGGGAGAATACTGAAAATAACATTTTTTAATGCGAAC
Source organism: Harpalus rufipes (assembly GCA_951394225.1). Lineage (NCBI taxonomy): Eukaryota > Metazoa > Arthropoda > Insecta > Coleoptera > Carabidae > Harpalus > Harpalus rufipes. Next base: position 15,163,700 of record OX596288.1, on the reverse strand, counting down.
ATTGAAAATTTAATATATTGTAAGTAGATAAAATTGTGCTTATATTGCTTATGACAATTATTTTTCTTATAGATATGGTAAAGACACGAAGCGAAGTGCCATTATGAAGAATATAAACAAGCAATGGTGAACTAGTTGAAATATGCACCACACAACAACGTGCAAATAAATACATATTTTTTTTGTATACATAAGATGCATTTATTTATTTAATTTGTATTTTTCGTAATATTTTTTTTTAAATACTTTTTATGTTTAATATTTATTGTTGGTATATTATTTTGCATTAATATTTTTTATATTATATAGTATAAATAAAACTAGAATTAAATTATTTATTTTTCCTACCACCATTTCTGTTTATACCATATAGTTTACGTCGAAACAATGCCCTAAAATGACGTCGAAACAAAGTCTTACAATGACGTCGAAACAACGTCTTATCATGACGTCGATACAACGTCTTATAATGACGTCTAAACAACGTCTTAAAATGACGTCGATACAACGTCTTATAATGACGTCGATACAACGTCTGAAAATGACGTCGATACAACGTCTGAAAATGACGTCTAAACAACGTCTTAAAATGACGTCGTACAGCTCCACGCTGAGACGTCTACAGGACGTCTATGTGACGTAAATTAGGACGTCACAGCGACGTCGATTTTAGGTCATTTGTGTTACTTGGGTAACTTTTGAATATAGATATCTACAATACGCTCAGGATTGGCATACTCTGCTTTTAATAATTCTATGGCATTATTGTACGATGATTGACTCAACATTAAACCAGATATTGATATAGATGCTCTGCCTGTCAGGTATGATCTTAAATAAGCGAATTTTGGTGCATTGTCTAATTTCGAATTATTATGAATAGAAGTACTAAATTGTTCCCAAAAAGCAGGCCACTTGAGTAAATCACCATCAAATTTAATAATATCAAGTTTTGGTAAATTTACCGACATTTGTCCAGTGTTCGTTGACGTTTGTAATTCTTGATTTGGCGGCGCTTCAGATTCCGTTCGGTTTTCATTATGTAATTCCCTCTTCTGTCGTTGTTCCAATCTCGTTACTGCTTGTACTACTTTATCGTTGTATTCCAATAGTTTTTCACATTCGCGTTCAATTTGGTCCTCCTTAAACGTAGGTAAAAGTTTTTCGTTTAATTCGTTCAAACTAACCTGTAGCGCTTTTATTCTTGCAATTAACACCGGAATATCATCTACTTCTATTAATTCTTGCTTAACTAATTCTGTAGCTTCGTTAATTAATGTTGTAAGCTGTTTACGATACGTTTTGCGAAGTGATAGATCCATTTCGTCACTCACTCTAAAGTTCCCACTGTAAAGGTCCCAATTTAAAGGTCCCTGGTTTCGGCACCAAATCTTTAATATTTTACGGTACAACTTACACTTTATTTTATTAATTACAAGAATTACAGTTGTTACCACAAAACAATAAGGTAAACGAGAAGTGCAAGTCAATGTATCAAGTGGGCAGCACGAAACTATTGCCCCCTGGGTGTCATTGGGTACACTACTTTTGACATATGTCAAATACATGTCAAGTAATTGTCAATTATATGTCATATGAACCTGTCAACGTTCATTTGTCTTATATACAGTGATTACTTAATTTTTATAATTTCGGTATATTCAAATAAAAAAATATTTATTTTCATTTTTTACCTTCCGTCACCTCTAGGTAAGGAAGGTATTGTCTTTGGTCAAAAAATTCAGTGGTGAGTTTTCATTGAATAAGCACGTTTTAGGGTCTTTACAATACGATTTTACTATTTTTACGATGATGTCTGTATGTGTGTGTGTGTGTGTGTGTGTGTGTGTGTGTGTGTGTGTGTGTGTGTGTGTGTGTGTGTGTGTGTGTTCGTGTGTGTGTGTGTGACCGCCGTTTCGTGCACGATATCTCCAATACTAGAATTCCAAAAATTACAATTCTTGCGTATTCCTCTTCCTTACAACCATATGCAGACTTGTTTAAATTTTGGTTATAATTGGTCAACCGGAAGTATCCTCATTTGAAGTTTTTCTTGGAAAACTCAATTAAACGTTATTATAACTTAAAGAATATATTATTGTCTATACGATTTGATTGCATTTTATATTTGATATTCAACAGATATATTATCATAAAGATAATAAATTTGATATAAATTTCATAATTCAGCCAGCTATACTAACTTAACCATGGAAACTGCTAATATATTCAGGTAATTCAAATTGACAGATGTCAGTATCAATAAAATGTAAATCAATGAAAGAATAAGGGAAGTAAGTAACTCTAGTGTTAGAAGTTTCTAGATATAAGAGAGACGATTACATTGATTTGAACATGTTATGAGGAGAGATGAATATATTAATAGAAGGTGGAAGAAATATAGGAAGACCAAATATAAGATGAAAAGACTGTATTGCAGAAGACTTGAGAAAAGGAACTGAATGAGGACGACACGGAAAACAAAAATGAGTGGAAGAAGAAAATAAAAAATAGCGACCCCCTAACGAATGGGAAAAACTAAAGAAGATGTCAGTGTCTACTGCAATTTGCATAGTTTGTTTATGAAATAACTTTACTGGAAATATAGGATCTTTTGCAAGAAAATTTATGTATGGGGCGCGTGCAGTAACATGATTTTGCTGACTTTGGCAAGCAGATATGGGGACCCGTGTCAAAATGACAGCAATTAATTATGTCCATAACTGACAAGTGTTATAATTTTTTATTCAAAATTTCACAATTTTCTTATTTCATGTGGTTTGCTTGTTATCAGGAGTATGGAATTGAGTTGCCGAGAAAGAGAATCACATAATACCAAAAATTTAGAATCTTTCGCAAGAAAATTTATATATGGAATTTGTACATAATACACAGGATTGACGGAAGGTATTGTGCTGGCCATATCAGATTTTTTTATTATATGTACAAATTACATTATTTGAATTCAATATTTTATAATAAAAGCATTTTCTTCTCATTCTTGATTACTTGGAATAGCCGGGTGAGTTCTTGTTCATATTGATTACCCAATATTTCAGCATGGTCTATGGTCTCATAAACAAAGAAAAAAATCTGATGTGGCCAGCACATAACCTCTCGCCGTATATTTTATCTGGCTGTATGCATAAAGCAAAGAATATTTTTAGAAATACAAATAATATTGTGACAAATAGCTTTTTACGAGTTTAATCGTAATTGAATAAATCGGCAACCGACTGCTACCGGGTAGGGGGGGGTATGCAAATTAAATACCTTTTGTGGGTTCGTAAGGGTAGACCAAAAATTATACTTACTGTATATTGGGCACAATTCAAAATACCTGAAATATAAATGTGATAGGAGGGGCGCCACTCAGTTTTGGTGAGGTTAAAACTGAGAAAATAAGGGTGAGTATTTGGGGAAACGTTGGAGGATGTTTCAATAGGAGGAAAACTCACATATGTGGTACAACATACCAAATAAATATAATTAATAACTCCGATCACATCTTACAGATGACAAACAGGCATCGAACTTATATTACAGAAGGTACAGGACATAAATAAAAAAATAACCTTTAATATTTGGGAGATCTCCGCTCATAAATGATTTGAAATAAAAATTCGAATATAGAATAATAATTGTGTATAAACTTGTACAAGATTCTAACGGCGCGGTTAACTCCAGCCAAAAACATAGGCGGCGATACAAAATTTCTCAGCAATTGTGAACACTCATATACTATTCAGAATTTCTCAAAAAGATACTACTATTATACAGACTAATTACATAACATATGGTAGTATTCAGAAAATATCGTGGCATCGATATGCGCGCAGAAAAATAGTCTTTTTCAGACAACACGTGGTATTAAAATTGGACAAAAATGTCTTTGCGGGGTACTTAGCTGGTTACGCCGGGATGTGCAGTAGTCGACGTCGTCAGGGGCGCCGGATTGGTGTGGTAGTGGTCTCCAGCAGCTACTTGAAGGGCCCCCAAATGGGTATAGGGGCGATGACTCGGTGCAGGCGTCGGCAACAGAAATCAAGTTCAGGAAAAAATCGGGCAATGAACGTAACAATAATATCCACCCAACTGGTGGTATGACGGGATCGGAAACACTCTAAAAATCACTTGAACGGTACAAAAATTGATCCACAATCATAAGGTAATAATTCTCAGCTCGACACTGGAGACACTTCGACACGCACAGTACGAGCGTTAAATTCTCACCATCCCCGCACACAACACATCTTATTCCTAAATAGGTATCTAGTAATAGAGTGTATAGAAGAAATTCTGTACATTTAAAACATTCTTTGAATGAGCCTAATATTAAAAATGTAATTAGTGATGTAGAGGAAAATGATGTAGACAAGACTGTAGTGAATCCAGATGGAATCCAAATTAGTCCTAGTAACATAAGCATAAATCAAGGCTTAAATAAACCAAAACGAATAACACGTGTTCCATCTAGATTCAATGACTTCGTGATATATTAACCTGTTTTAGAGTAAATATTTTTGTAAAGTAAAAAGGGAGGTGTTATGAATATAGTTATAAGACATACTGTTGGTAACGCCACTACCACGGACCACCCCTCTCCAGACGGGACACTATGGGTTATTTCCGGCAACCCAAGTTACTAGCGACATCTAGCGATGCTCGGACGAACTAAATTTACAGCGCCTATTTGATCCAATTATATACCTTTATTTGTTTTATAATTATATATTTATTTTTTATTTTATAAATGCAGACAACATTTATCGCAATTATTTTTATTATGTGTATAAATATTACAATATGTATTTAATAATACAATGATGACATTTTGGACAATAATCATTTTTCTTGGCGATAGTTTTCTCTCATAACGGCAAGTTTCTTCAGATGTAATCATATGGTTAATACTAGAAACAAAATGTTTTAAAATTTTATTTATTACAAAAAAAACTCTAAAAGAATATTAAAAGTACAAAAACCTACATTTTTACCGAATGTGTTTAAAATGAATCAACTACATTGTTGTAATCAATCATTTTCTTTGTATTAATCAAACAATTTTTGTTGTAATCAATTCTTAAACATCTTTATTTAAACGTTTTTTTTTTTAATAGAGAAGCATTAAAGAATATCTGCAAACCTAATTAACTTTAAATTTTCCATGATACTGGTAAAACGAATGATAGTTTAAACTTCTACATGTTTATATATATTTTAATGAGACCGTATGTAAATCATGAGAATATTTAATTTCAATAAAATTAATACTTAATTACGAAAAAAAATACAAAGCTATTACAAAGAATTTCTTTGATTACAACAAAGAAAATGTTAAATTGTTTGATTGCATATTCGAACTGTTGTAAATTTTACAATATATCAGAAAAGTATAAAAATCACTAAACAAGAAATTTATTTTGAAATTGCATTTTCTAATTTGTACTAAACTAAGATATTATTGACAGTAATGCAAAGGTTGTAAAATTTACCTTGATGCGTTATTTCCTTTATAACTAGTTGAAGTTCTGGTTGAGCAATACATGTACTACTTGTACGTGTAGGTTCTAGAAATTGTATTTGGAATTTAATAATTAAAACATACACGAAATTTAACTTATAATTACGTACATTCCTCAGAGATCAGAAGTCACTCCACAAATGATTGGGAAATACAGATTGCGGTATTTGACTAAAATTTAGTTCCTTTTTTATGCCGTTTGCAACTGCGGTTAATAACTGTCTGTCTTAGTTGTTCGGGTAACAAAACTGCCTTTTATGAAGAATTTCTGTAAAATTAAAGAAGTTTATTTAATTGAATAAGTACGAGTTACAAATATCTATTATTGTAGGTTATAACATATATATGTATTTTTGCTTACCGTTTGTATAATATTTAAATATATTCACTTAACGACGAAAATAAGAGTTTGTCCGTGGAAAAAAATAAGATGATGATTATTCTCGCAGATTATAATTATTTACTCCAACTCCAAATAAAATGGATGACAAGCAAAGCGTGATTTTTAAACATAACAACGCAAAACAAACATAAATTCAAAGCCTGCTTTGATCCCAAAAATGAAAAAATGTCATACGCAGCGCCTCTAACAGCGCTCGGACGTACTAATATTGAGGAAAGCGCGCGCTGATTGGACTGTCAGGGCCCTGGCCACTACTAACCAATATAACTAGACAGACATGTGATAAGTGGCACGTTGAATTGTAACTTCTCAAAGAAATTAATAAAACTAGGTTTATAATAAACATGTGCTTTTATTAATATCCAATTGTAACATTATAAAACAGAATATAAAATTATTTGACACAACTTGGTCATTCTCAGTAGTGCCAACGTATGGTACGAAAATAAAGTACAATTATTTCAAATAATTTTATATTCCGTAAAAGGAATAACGATTGACTTTGAAATAATTGTAAATATCATTAATATATACATTACTTACTACTAGTACTGTTTTTCTTCTTCTTTTAAAAATAAATAACACCCAAAAATTTCTACAAGTTGTATCTCATTTTAAAAGGTTTTTTTCAGGTTGATGACGTGAGTCTTCTGCTTAAGCATTTTCACTATATTCAATATTCTTATCAATTTGACAATTAAAAATTCAAATTTTTGATATATGCCGCCTCGATTGGTGAGGTTTGTTCCTACAGCAGTACAAAACTGTCCGTGACAGTCCGGAGTCTGTGCAGTTTGATTTTAAGTGTTCCAGCAGCGGTTGTCAAAAATCCCTGACTAAAAAGTTTTCTGTTCCAATAGAGCGCGGGCACTCAGCTGATCGCGTAACCTTCGAAACAGCTGATTGTACAGCTCTCGGCTTGTTACTCATTTCATAGCAAGTAAATGAGGTCGAGCGACAAATACGCCATCTATTCAATGCGAGTTTGCCTTAGCGGTAATTCAAAATATGAAATCAGTTTGTTGTCTTACACTGTGTCGTTAACAACATACTTCTCTTAGTGCTTCACTGTGCAATCTTAATTAGTGGTTTTACAATGTCTTTGTACTTCAAGAACAAGCTATCATCCGATATGCAACGTCGGTATTTAGACCCGTGTGAAAACAGCAACGGCAACGGGCAAAAAAGTGCAGCAACGAGTAATCATAAGTGCACCGTTACAATAAGCCGTGCGTAGTCCCAGAAACGCCAGCAACGGAAAGAAGTATTGATAACATACAATTTAAAATTACTAAAACATCATTATTTATATATGTTTAGTAGTACATAAGCAATAACATAATGTAACCCTTATAAGGTTACATGCCGTAGGGGGCGTGAAAATGAATTTATTTGTTGAAAGTAGCTGGACTCCTATAATTATTAATTAAATTTTATATAACTACACAAATATAAAGTGTACCAACCCCAAAATTGGTACATATGTTCAGTACTCCGTAAGAAATAATACAAAACTACCCTTATAGGGTTACATGCCGAAGGGGGTGTGAAAATGAATTTAGTAGTTGAAAGTTGCTAGACTCCTATAATTATTCATTAAATTTTATATAACTACATAAATATAAAGTGTACCAAACCCAAAATTGGTACATATGTTCAGTACTCCGTAAGAAATAATACAAAGCTACCCTTATAGGGTTACATGCCGTAGGGGGTGTGAAAATGAATTTAGTAGTTGAAAGTTGCTAGACTCCTATAATTATTCATTAAATTTTATATAACTACACAAATATAAAGTGTACCAACCCCAAAATAGGTACATATGTTCAATACTCCGTAAGAAATAATACAAAGCCAACCTTATAGGGTTACATGCCGTAGGGGGTGTGACAATGAATTTATTTGTTGAAAGTTGCTAGACTCCTATAATCATTCATTAAATTTTATATAACTACACAAATACACAGTGTACCAACCCCAAAATTGGTACATATGTTCAGTACTCTCTAAGAAATAATACAAAGCTATCCTTATAGGGTTACATGCCGTAGGGGGTGTGAAAATGAATTTATTAGTTGAAAGTTGCTAGACTCCTATAATTATTCATTAAATGTTATATAAATATACAAATATAAAGTGTACCAACCCCAAAATTGGTATATATGTTCAGTACTCCGTAAAAAATAATAGAAAGCTACCCTTATAGGGTTACATGCCGTAGGGGGTGTGAAAATGAATTTATTAGTTGAAAGTTGCTAGACTCCTGTAATTATTCATTAAATTTTATATAACTACACAAATATAAAGTGTACCAACCCCAAAATTAGTATATATGTTGAGTACTCCGTAAGAAATAATACAAAGCCAACCTTATACGGTTACATGCCGTAGGGGGTGTGACAATGAATTTATTTGTTGAAAGTTGCTAGACTCCTATAATCATTCATTAAATTATATATAACTACACAAATACACAGTGTACCAACCCCAAAATTGGTACATATGTTCAGTACTCCCTAAGAAATAATAAAAAGCTATCCTTATAGGGTTACATGCCGTAGGGGGTGTGAAAATGAATTTATTAGTTGAAAGTTGCTAGACTCCTATAATTATTCATTAAATGTTATATAAATATACAAATATAAAGTGTACCAACCCCAAAATTGGTATATATGTTCAGTACTCCGTAAAAAATAATAGAAAGCTACCCTTATAGGGTTACATGCCGTAGGGGGTGTGAAAATGAATTTATTAGTTGAAAGTTGCTAGACTCCTGTAATTATTCATTAAATTTTATATAACTACACAAATATAAAGTGTACCAACCCCAAAATTAGTATATATGTTGAGTACTCCGTAAGAAATAATACAAAGCCAACCTTATAGGGTTACATGCCGTAGGGGGTGTGACAATGAATTTATTTGTTGAAAGTTGCTAGACTCCTGTAATTATTCATTAAATATTATATAACTACACAAATATAAAGTGTACCAACCCCAAAATTGGTATATATGTTGAGTACTCCGTAAGAAATAACACAAAGCCAACCTTATAGGGTTACATGCCGTAGGGGGTGTGAAAATGAATTTACTAGATGAAAGTTGCTAGACTCCTGTAATTATTCATTAAATTTTATATAACTACACAAATATAAAGTGTACCAACCCCAAAACTGGTATATATGTTGAGTACTCCGTAAGAAATAATACACAGCTACCCTTATAGGGTTACATGCCGTAGGGGGTGTGAAAATAAGTTTAGTAGTTGAAAGTTGCTAGACCCCTATAATTATTCATCAAATTTTATATAACTACACAAATATAAAGTGTACCAACCCCAAAATTGGTACATATGTTCAGTACTCCGTAAGAAATAATACAAAGCTACCCTTATAGGGTTACATGCCGTAGGGGGTGTGAAAATGAATTTATTAGTTGAAAGTTGCTAGACTCCTATAATTATTCATTAAATATTATATAACTATACAAATATAAAGTGTACCAACCCCAAAATTGGTACATATGTTCAGTACTCCGTAAGAAATAATACAAAACTACCCTTATAGGGTTACATGCCGAAGGGGGTGTGAAAATGAATTTAGTAGTTGAAAGTTGCTAGACTCCTATAATTATTCATTAAATTTTATATAACTACATAAATATAAAGTGTACCAAACCCAAAATTGGTACATATGTTCAGTACTCCGTAAGAAATAATACAAAGCTACCCTTATAGGGTTACATGCCGTAGGGGGTGTGAAAATGAATTTAGTAGTTGAAAGTTGCTAGACTCCTATAATTATTCATTAAATTTTATATAACTACACAAATATAAAGTGTACCAACCCCAAAATAGGTACATATGTTCAATACTCCGTAAGAAATAATACAAAGCCAACCTTATAGGGTTAGATGCCGTAGGGGGTGTGACAATGAATTTATTTGTTGAAAGTTGCTAGACTCCTATAATCATTCATTAAATTTTATATAACTACACAAATACACAGTGTACAAACCCCAAAATTGGTACATATGTTCAGTACTCTCTAAGAAATAATACAAAGCTATCCTTATAGGGTTACATGCCGTAGGGGGTGTGAAAATGAATTTATTAGTTGAAAGTTGCTAGACTCCTATAATTATTCATAAAATGTTATATAAATATACAAATATAAAGTGTACCAACCCCAAAATTGGTATATATGTTCAGTACTCCGTAAAAAATAATAGAAAGCTACCCTTATAGGGTTACATGCCGTACGGGGTGTGAAAATGAATTTATTAGTTGAAAGTTGCTAGACTCCTGTAATTATTCATTAAATTTTATATAACTACACAAATATAAAGTGTACCAACCCCAAAATTAGTATATATGTTGAGTACTCCGTAAGAAATAATACAAAGCCAACCTTATAGGGTTACATGCCGTAGGGGGGGTGACAATGAATTTATTTGTTGAAAGTTGCTAGACTCCTATAATTATTCATTAAATTTTATATAACTACATAAATATAAAGTGTATCAACCCCAAAATTGGTACATATGTTCAGTACTCCCTAAGAAATAATACAAAGCTATCCTTATAGGGTTACATGCCGTAGGGGGTGTGAAAATGAATTTATTAGTTGAAAGTTGCTAGACTCCTATAATTATTCATTAAATATTATATAACTATACAAATATAAAGTGTACCAACCCCAAAATTGGTACATATGTTCAGTACTCCGTAAGAAATAATACAAAGCCAACCTTATAGGGTTACATGCCGTAGGGGGTGTGAAAATGAATTTATTAGTTGAAAGTTGCTAGACTCCTGTAATTATTCATTAAATTTTATATAACTACACAAATATAAAGTGTACCAACCCCAAAATTGGTACATATGTTCAGTGCTCCGTATGAAATAATACAAAGCCAACCTTATAGGGTTCCATGCCGTAGGGGGTGTGAAAATGAATTTATTTGTTGAAAGTTGCTAGACTCCTATAATTATTCATTAAATATTATATAACTACACAAATATAAAGTGTACCAATCCCAAAATTGGTACATATGTTCAGTACTCCGTAAGAGATAATACACAGCTACCCTTATAGGGTTACATGCCATAGGGGGTGTGAAAATGAATTTATTAGTTGAAAGTTGCTAGACTCCTATAATTATTCATTAAATATTATATAACTACACAAATATAAAGTGTACAAACCCCACAATTGGTACATATGTTCAGTACTCCGTAAGAGATAATACACAGCTACCCTTATAGGGTTACATGCCATAGGGGGTGTGAAAATGAATTTATTAGTTGAAAGTTGCTAGACTCCTATAATTATTCATTAAATATTATATAACTACACAAATATAAAGTGTACCAACCCCAAAATTGGTACATACGTTTAGTACTCCGTAAGAAATAATACAAAGCCAACCTTATAGGGTTACATGCCGTAGGGGGTGTGACAATGAATTTATTTGTTGAAATTATAACTAATCGAATATAAATTGTACCTACCCTAAAAATGGTACATATTATATGAACAATAAGGAGCTTTAGTGCTCCATTTCCTAGTTTCTATGTTCTCGCGCAAAATTTAGTCGCTATACTTGACGTGCTATGAGCAAAGCTGGACAAGCAGCGGACATCCTAGGACTTAAACAATATTTGTATAACCCTGAGCGAACGGATCCTTGCAATATTTCAATTTCGCGAACATCTGCCGCTTTGTAAACGACAATATTTGGTATTACGACTCATTCTTGCAGTACAAATATTGCTATTAATCGATGTTGAAAGGGGTTTTGTATTGCATAGTGTTCCTGATATTGGTCATCTGATGTATTTTCCTATTTGATAATAACGACCAGTTACATTTCGGGCAGTATTTCTGGGAATAATCAGGGTTATAGTGATGTTTTGAATAATATATAATAATAACTATATAATAACTAATACAATTGCCCCTTAGCCTTCAAATTATAAAATAAGCTATATACGTATTCCGAGAACTAAGTTCTCATCATCAGTAGTACAAAATTTAGCGGAGTAGCTTAGATAACTCAACATGTAAACAATGCCAGAGGTCCTAACAACTTTGAAAACAAGGGAGAGGACTGGGATTATATAGTGATGGGAGTCACAGGTGAAGGAATACCAATTATAAACTAAGATTTAGTGTCCAATGATATTTAAGATTTAAACCGTCCTGTAAAATTTAAGTTTATATTAAATCGAATAGTTTAGAGCTTGGTATGGGACCGAGATCTGCGTTCATCAAATTACTTTTAAATTTATTTATTATTAAGCTCTTCTCACCAGAAATTTCTGTTCTGGTTGTATTTTCCGTTTGAATTATAACAAATTCATTCAAATCCAGTATTGTAAGTACTAAGAGAATGTACTACACGTCAAGAGTCATTAACCAACGATAATTGAAGAATTTATAGTTATAATTGAATTTTTGAAAACATAATTTTGCATAGATTTAGTTTTCTTTCCTTTTCTTAATAAAGTATTGCTACATTTGTTTTATTTTGTAATCTTACTTTACAGATCAGTTGTTCATATTTGAACATAAAAATAATAAATTAACCCATATTTCATTTGTCGATAAATAAACTTTTTTTGTGTATATATATTTACCTCTCACTATGAGAGGTATTGAATTCATGCTAATATATATATATATATATATATATATATATATATATATATATATATATATATATATATATATATATATACAAAAACCGAGCCATAGGTGTTTAACATGGGAAAACAGTTTTGCGTTGCCCAAAAGTAGCCTATTAATTGTAGACAATAGTGCTTCCAATAAATGTATAAAAAATTAATCTAATTCATTAATCATATTTTATTTTGCATGTTCCGCAATCGAGCAAATTGAATTTAAAATTTTATAAAACTTACTTGGCCATGGTATTGAGTTAATATCACAAACAAATGTAATGACATTTTACCTGTCAGAATTATAAAATATAATTTTCATCAATATCATGTTACTTTTCTTCAAGTGAATAATTCTCCATTTTGAAAAATATGACTAATAGATAATTTGACTGTACTGACGTGGACGATGAAGCTTCTTGACTGGATGGGTATATGGAAGTAATGAAATGCTGGATTGCAGTAAAAAAAAAAATATTTAAAATTCGGCCTCTACTGGTACTCATTAAAAGAACACATTGAGTACATGCAAATATAAAATAATTTTCACCTCCTGAAGAAGGCATAGGAGATGCCGAAACAGGTAGAGGCCGAATTTTAAATAATTTTTTTTTGACTGCAATCCAGCATTTCATTACTTCCATATACCCATCCAGTCAAAAAGCTTCATCGTCCACGTCAGTACATTTGTTTCCTCACAAAATAAAATGGCATTTAACACATATCATAAAAAACTATAATTCAATTTGCTCGATTACGGATTGTGCAAAATAAAATATGATTACTGAATTACATGCAGAATTTAAGTCTCTAAAACATTTATTTGAAGCATTATTGTCTTAAATTAATAGGCCACTTTTGAACAACGAAAAACTGTATTTTCATGTTACACGCCTATGGCCCGGTTTTCATTTTACACCCTTATAACGGGTGTTCTAATATGAGGTTGCTTTTTGAATTATCTGCCATTTTTTATCTCGTAGATATCTGTCGTGTGCCAGTTGATAATTTGTGAAGTAAAAGCATTAAGGTTTTTAATTATGGAACGCTATTATATATATATATATATATATATATATATATATATATATATATATATATATATATATATATATATATATATATATAGACAGTAATTGTTTTCGTGATATTATGTTAATAATAGTATATTATTCAATGAGCATGTAATGCATGCTATTGCTCATGAGAATGAAGTTTGCATCACGAGCCGAAAGGCGAGTGATGTAAATCATTCGAGTGAGTAATAGACATTACATGCGAATAGAATACTATACTTTATCCACAACTGTCAAATAATACCATACTGTACTATTATAAAATCAGAAATAACCTAATAAAATTTAAAAAATGGTTTGTTCACAAACATAAACATAGTTAGCGTTGAGTACTGGGTATTTGTTTTAACAAAACTATGAAGTGATTTGACATTTAGCAGAATTTTTTAAACCGACTATTCAGCTACATTTTAAGCTTAAGAAGAAAATAAAACTATGAAAAACGAGAAACCTAGTATACTTTTGGCTTTTTATGTGGGAATAAATACTTATTAAAAGTAATTTGTTTGTACTTTTTGTAAGGTAAGATTTGAATTTGACAACGATTGAATAATATTATTCAATCGAACTGTCAATATTATTCAATTAGCAACAGTAACGTAGGGCATTAATTGATAAAAAACGTTTGAATTATGGGTATATTATTTGACAGTTGTGGATAAATTCATTTATTTTTAATTTAATGTTAGTATGAAATAAGAAATTTACACGTAACAATACATTTATTCAACATAAATATATATATATATATATATATATATATATATATATATATATATATATATATATATATATATATATATAATAGCGTTCCATAATTAAAAACCTTAATGCTTTTACTTCACAAATTATCAACTGGCACACGACAGATATCTACGAGATAAAAAATGGCAGATAATTCAAAAAGCAACCTCATATTAGAACACCCGTTATAAGGGTGTAAAATGAAAACCGGGCCATAGGCGTGTAACATGAAAATACAGTTTTTCGTTGTTCAAAAGTGGCCTATTAATTTAAGACAATAATGCTTCAAATAAATGTTTTAGAGACTTAAATTCTGCATGTAATTCAGTAATCATATTTTATTTTGCACAATCCGTAACCGAGCAAATTGAATTATAGTTTTTTATGATATGTGTTAAATGCCATTTTATTTTGTGAGGAAACAAATGTACTGACGTGGACGATGAAGCTTTTTGACTGGATGGGTATATGGAAGTAATGAAATGCTGGATTGCAGTCAAAAAAAAATTATTTAAAATTCGGCCTCTACCTGTTTCGGCATCTCCTATGCCTTCTTCAGGAGGTGAAAATTATTTTATATTTGCATGTACTCAATGTGTTCTTTTAATGAGTACCAGTAGAGGCCGAATTTTAAATATTTTTTTTTTTGACTGCAATCCAGCATTTCATTACTTCCATATACCCATCCAGTCAAGAAGCTTTATCGTCCACGTCAGTACAGTCAAATTATCTATTAGTCATATTTTTCAAAATGGAGAATTATTCACTTGAAGAAAAGTAACATTATATTGATGAAAATTATATTTTATATTTCTGACAGGTAAAATGTCATTACATTTGTTTGTGATATTAACTCAATACCATGGCCAAGTAAGTTTTATAAAATTTTAAATTCAATTTGCTCGATTGCGGAACATGCAAAATAAAATATGATTAATGAATTAGATTAATTTTTTATACATTTATTGGAAGCACTATTGTCTACAATTAATAGGCTACTTTTGGGCAACGCAAAACTGTTTTCCCATGTTAAACACCTATGGCTCGGTTTTTGTATATATATATATATATATATATATATATATATATATATATATATATATATATATATATATATATATATATATATATATATATTAGCATGAATTCAATACCTCTCATAGTGAGAGGTAAATATATATACACAAAAAAAGTTTATTTATCGACAAATGAAATATGGGTTAATTTATTATTTTTATGTTCAAATATGAACAACTGATCTGTAAAGTAAGATTACAAAATAAAACAAATGTAGCAATACTTTATTAAGAAAAGGAAAGAAAACTAAATCTATGCAAAATTATGTTTTCAAAAATTCAATTATAACTATAAATTCTTCAATTATCGTTGGTTAATGACTCTTGACGTGTAGTACATTCTCTTAGTACTTACAATACTGGATTTGAATGAATTTGTTATAATTCAAACGGAAAATACAACCAGAACAGAAATTTCTGGTGAGAAGAGCTTAATAATAAATAAATTTAAAAGTAATTTGATGAACGCAGATCTCGGTCCCATACCAAGCTCTAAACTATTCGATTTAATATAAACTTAAATTTTACAGGACGGTTTAAATCTTAAATATCATTGGACACTAAATCTTAGTTTATAATTGGTATTCCTTCACCTGTGACTCCCATCACTATATAATCCCAGTCCTCTCCCTTGTTTTCAAAGTTGTTAGGACCTCTGGCATTGTTTACATGTTGAGTTATCTAAGCTACTCCGCTAAATTTTGTACTACTGATGATGAGAACTTAGTTCTCGGAATACGTATATAGCTTATTTTATAATTTGAAGGCTAAGGGGCAATTGTATTAGTTATTATATAGTTATTATTATATATTATTCAAAACATCACTATAACCCTGATTATTCCCAGAAATACTGCCCGAAATGTAACTGGTCGTTATTATCAAATAGGAAAATACATCAGATGACCAATATCAGGAACACTATGCAATACAAAACCCCTTTCAACATCGATTAATAGCAATATTTGTACTGCAAGAATGAGTCGTAATACCAAATATTGTCGTTTACAAAGCGGCAGATGTTCGCGAAATTGAAATATTGCAAGGATCCGTTCGCTCAGGGTTATACAAATATTGTTTAAGTCCTAGGATGTCCGCTGCTTGTCCAGCTTTGCTCATAGCACGTCAAGTATAGCGACTAAATTTTGCGCGAGAACATAGAAACTAGGAAATGGAGCACTAAAGCTCCTTATTGTTCATATAATATGTACCATTTTTAGGGTAGGTACAATTTATATTCGATTAGTTATAATTTCAACAAATAAATTCATTGTCACACCCCCTACGGCATGTAACCCTATAAGGTTGGCTTTGTATTATTTCTTACGGAGTACTAAACGTATGTACCAATTTTGGGGTTGGTACACTTTATATTTGTGTAGTTATATAATATTTAATGAAGAATTATAGGAGTCTAGCAACTTTCAACTAATAAATTAATTTTCACACCCCCTATGGCATGTAACCCTATAAGGGTAGCTGTGTATTATCTCTTACGGAGTACTGAACATATGTACCAATTTTGGGGTTGGTACACTTTATATTTGTGTAGTTATATAATATTTAATGAATAATTATAGGAGTCTAGCAACTTTCAACTAATAAATTCATTTTCACACCCCCTATGGCATGTAACCCTATAAGGGTAGCTGTGTATTATCTCTTACGGAGTACTGAACATATGTACCAATTTTGGGGTTGGTACACTTTATATTTGTGTAGTTATATAATATTTAATGAATAATTATAGGAGTCTAGCAACTTTCAACTAATATATTCATTTTCACACCCCCTACGGCATGTAACCCTATAAGGGTAGCTGTGTATTATTTCTTACGGAGTACTGAACATATGTACCAATTTTGGGGTTGGTACACTTTATATTTGTGTAGTTATATAAAATTTAATGAATAATTATAGGAGTCTAGCAACTTTCAACAAATAAATTCATTTTCGCACCCCCTACGGCATGTAACCCTATAAGGTTGGCTTCGTATTATTTCTTACGGAGTACTGAACATATGTACCAATTTTGGGGTTGGTACACTTTATATTTGTGTAGTTATATAAAATTTAATGAATAATTATAGGAGTCTAGCAACTTTCAACTACTAAATTCATTTTCACACGCCCTAAGGCATGTAACCCTATAAGGGTAGCTGTGTATTATTTCTTACGGAGTACTCAACATATATACCAATTTTGGGGTTGGTACACTTTATATTTGTGTAGTTATATAAAATTTAATGAATAATTACAGGAGTCTACCAACTTTCAACTAATAAATTCATTTTCACACCCCCTACGGCATGTAACCCTATAAGGTTGGCTTTGTATTATTTATTACGGAGTACTGAACATATGTACCAATTTTGGGGTTGGTACACTTTATATTTATGTAGTTATATAAAATTTAATGAATAATTATAGGAGTCTAGCAACTTTCAACTACTAAATTCATTTTCACACCCCCTACGGCATGTAACCCTATAAGGGTAGCTTTGTATTATTTCTTACGGAGTACTGAACATATGTACCAATTTTGGGGTTGGTACACTTTATATTTGTGTAGTTATATAAAATTTGATGAATAATTATAGGGGTCTAGCAACTTTCAACTACTAAATTCATTTTACACCCCCTACGGCATGTAACCCTATAAGGGTAGCTGTGTATTATTTCTTACGGAGTACTGAACATATGTACCAATTTTGGGGTTGGTACACTTTATATTTGTGTAGTTATATAATATTTAATGAATAATTATAGGAGTCTAGCAACTTTCAACAAATAAATTCATTTTCACACCCCCTACGGCATGTAACCCTATAAGGTTGGCTTTGTATTATTTCATACGGAGTACTGAACATATGTACCAATTTTGGGGTTGGTACACTTTATATTTGTGTAGTTATATATAATTTAATGAATAATTACAGGAGTCTAGCAACTTTCAACTAATATATTCATTTTCACACCCCCTACGGCATGTAACCCTATAAGGGTAGGTGTGTATTATTTCTTACGGAGTACTGAACATATGTACCAATTTTGGGGTTGGTACACTTTATATTTATGTAGTTATATAAAATTTAATGAATAATTATAGGAGTCTAGCAACTTTCAACTACTAAATTCATTTTCACACCCCCTACGGCATGTAACCCTATAAGGGTAGCTTTGTATTATTTCGTACGGAGTACTGAACATATGTACCAATTTTGGGGTTGGTAAACTTTATATTTGTATAGTTATATAATATTTAATGAATAATTATAGGAGTCTAGCAACTTTCAACAAATAAATTCATTGTCACACCCCCTACGGCATGTAACCCTATAAGGTTGGCTTTGTATTATTTCTTACGGAGTACTGAACGTATGTACCAATTTTGGTGTTGGTACACTTTATATTTGTGTAGTTATATAAAATTTGATGAATAATTATAGGGGTCTAGCAACTTTCAACTACTAAATTCATTTTACACCCCCTACGGCATGTAACCCTATAAGGGTAGCTTTGTATTATTTCTTACGGAGTACTGAACATATGTACCAATTTTGGGGTTGGTAAACTTTTTTGTATAGTTATATAATATTTAATGAATAATTATAGGAGTCTAGCAACTTTCAACAAATAAATTCATTGTCACACCCGCTACAGCATATAACCCTATAAGGTTGGCTTTGTATTATTTCTTACGGAGTACTGAACGTATGTACCAATTTTGGTGTTGGTACACTTTATATTTGTTTAGTTATATAAAATTTGATGAATAATTATAGGGGTCTAGCAACTTTCAACTACGAAATTTATTTTCACACTCCCTACGGCATGTAACCCTATAAGGGTAGCTTTGTATTATTTCTTACGGAGTACTGAACATATGTACCAATTTTGGGGTTGGTACACTTTATATTTGTATAGTTATATAATATTTAATGAATAATTATAGGAGTCTAGCAACTTTCAACAAATAAATTCATTGTCACACCCCTTACGGCATGTAACCCTATAAGGTTGGCTTTGTATTATTTCTTACGGAGTACTGAACGTATGTACCAATTTTGGTGTTGGTACACTTTATATTTGTGTAGTTATATAAAATTTGATGAATAATTATAGGGGTCTAGCAACTTTCAACTACTAAATTTATTTTCACACCCCCTACGGCATGTAACCCTATAAGGGTAGCTTTGTAGTATTTCTTACGGAGTACTGAACATATGTACCAATTTTGGGGTTGGTACACTTTATATTTGTGTAGTTATATAATATTTAATGAATAATTATAGGAGTCTAGCAACTTTCAATTAATAAATTCATTTTCACACCCCCTATGGCATGTAACCCTATAAGGGTAGCTGTGTATTATCTCTTACGGAGTACTGAATATATGTACCAATTTTGGGGTTGGTACACTTTATATTTGTGTAGTTATATAATATTTAATGAATAATTATAGGAGTCTAGCAACTTTCAACTAATAAATTCATTTTCACAACCCCTACGGCATGTAACCCTATAAGGTTGGCTTTGTATTATTTCTTACGTAGTACTGAACATATGTACCAATTTTGGGGTTGGTACACTTTATATTTGTGTAGTTATATAAAATTTAATGAATAATTATAGGAGTCTAGCAACTTTCAACAAATAAATTCATTGTCACACCCCCTACGGCATGTAACCCTATAAGGTTGGCTTTGTATTATTTCTTACGGAGTACTGAACATATGTACCAATTTTGGGGTTGGTACACTTTATATTTGTGTAGTTATATAAAATTTAATGAATAATTACAGGAGTCTAGCAACTTTCAACTAATATATTCATTTTCACACCCCCTACGGCATGTAACCCTATAAGGGTAGCTGTGTATTATTTCTTACGGAGTACTGAACATATGTACCAATTTTGGGGTTGGTACACTTTATATTTGTGTAGTTATATAAAATTTAATGAATAATTATAGGAGTCTAGCAACTTTCAACTACTAAATTCATTTTCACACGCCCTACGGCATGTAACCCTATAAGGGTAGCTGTGTATTATTTCTTACGGAGTACTCAACATATACACCAATTTTGGGGTTGGTACACTTTATATTTGTGTAGTTATATAAAATTTAATGAATAATTACAGGAGTCTACCAACTTTCAACTAATAAATTCATTTTCACACCCCCTACGGCATGTAACCCTATAAGGTTGGCTTTGTATTATTTATTACGGAGTACTGAACATATGTACCAATTTTGGGGTTGGTACACTTTATATTTATGTAGTTATATAAAATTTAATGAATAATTATAGGAGTCTAGCAACTTTCAACTACTAAATTCATTTTCACACCCCCTACGGCATGTAACCCTATAAGGGTAGCTTTGTATTATTTCTTACGGAGTACTGAACATATGTACCAATTTTGGGGTTGGTACACTTTATATTTGTGTAGTTATATAAAATTTGATGAATAATTATAGGGGTCTAGCAACTTTCAACTACTAAATTCATTTTACACCCCCTACGGCATGTAACCCTATAAGGGTAGCTGTGTATTATTTCTTACGGAGTACTGAACATATGTACCAATTTTGGGGTTGGTACACTTTATATTTGTGTAGTTATATAATATTTAATGAATAATTATAGGAGTCTAGCAACTTTCAACAAATAAATTCATATTCACACCCCCTACGGCATGTAACCCTATAAGGTTGGCTTTGTATTATTTCATACGGAGCACTGAACATATGTACCAATTTTGGGGTTGGTACACTTTATATTTGTGTAGTTATATAAAATTTAATGAATAATTACAGGAGTCTAGCAACTTTCAACTAATATATTCATTTTCACACCCCCTACGGCATGTAACCCTATAAGGGTAGGTGTGTATTATTTCTTACGGAGTACTGAACATATGTACCAATTTTGGGGTTGGTACACTTTATATTTATGTAGTTATATAAAATTTAATGAATAATTATAGGAGTCTAGCAACTTTCAACTACTAAATTCATTTTCACACCCCCTACGGCATGTAACCCTATAAGGGTAGCTTTGTATTATTTCATACGGAGTACTGAACATATGTACCAATTTTGGGGTTGGTACACTTTATATTTGTGTAGTTATATAAAATTTAATGAATAATTATAAGAGTCTAGCAACTTTCAACTAATATATTCATTTTCACACCCCCTACGGCATGTAACCCTATAAGGGTAGCTGTGTATTATTTCTTACGGAGTACTGAACATATGTACCAATTTTGGGGTTGGTACACTTTATATTTGTGTAGTTATATAAAATTTAATGAATAATTACAGGAGTCTAGCAACTTGCAACTAATAAATTCATTTTCACACCCCCTACGGCATGTAACCCTATAAGGTTGGCTTTGTATTATTTCTTACGGAGTACTCAACATATGTAGCAATTTTGGGGTTGGTACACTTTATATTTGTGTAGTTATATAAAATTTAATGAATAATTACAGGAGTCTAGCAACTTTCAACTACTAAATTCATTTTCACACCCCCTACGGCATGTAACCCTATAAGGGTAGTTTTGTATTATTTCTTACGGAATACTGAACATATGTACCAATTTTGGGGTTGGTACACTTTATATTTGTGTAGTTATATAAAATTTAATGAATAATTATAGGAGTCTAGCAACTTTCAACTACTAAATTCATTTTCACACCCCCTACGGCATGTAACCCTATAAGGGTAGCTTTGTATTATTTCATACGGAGTACTGAACATATGTACCAATTTTGGGGTTGGTACACTTTATATTTGTGTAGTTATATAAAATTTAATGAATAATTATAAGAGTCTAGCAACTTTCAACTAATATATTCATTTTCACACCCCCTACGGCATGTAACCCTATAAGGGTAGCTGTGTATTATTTCTTACGGAGTACTGAACATATGTACCAATTTTGGGGTTGGTACACTTTATATTTGTGTAGTTATATAAAATTTAATGAATAATTACAGGAGTCTAGCAACTTGCAACTAATAAATTCATTTTCACACCCCCTACGGCATGTAACCCTATAAGGTTGGCTTTGTATTATTTCTTACGGAGTACTCAACATATGTACCAATTTTGGGGTTGGTACACTTTATATTTGTGTAGTTATATAAAATTTAATGAATAATTACAGGAGTCTAGCAACTTTCAACTACTAAATTCATTTTCACACCCCCTACGGCATGTAACCCTATAAGGGTAGTTTTGTATTATTTCTTACGGAATACTGAACATATGTACCAATTTTGGGGTTGGTACACTTTATATTTGTGTAGTTATATAAAATTTAATTAATAATTATAGGAGTCCAGCTACTTTCAACAAATAAATTCATTTTCACGCCCCCTACGGCATGTAACCTTATAAGGGTTACATTATGTTATTGCTTATGTACTACTAAACATATATAAATAATGATGTTTTAGTAATTTTAAATTGTATGTTATCAATACTTCTTTCCGTTGCTGGCGTTTCTGGGACTACGCACGGCTTATTGTAACGGTGCACTTATGATTACTCGTTGCTGCACTTTTTTGCCCGTTGCCGTTGCTGTTTTCACACGGGTGGTATTTAGATAAAATCAAGGTAATTGGTAATATAGACCCGTACGATTGCGATGAAAGTTGGTTTTCCAAAGATATATTAGATTTTCCCAATATTTTGCCGTTGGATATAATTAATTATCTTGTTACGAACAAAAGTGTTTATACCCAAGAACAATTAAACGCTTTCCGTAGTTTAAAAGCGTACAAATATTACCAGTGCGGTTGGGTGCGCGATCTAAATGTGAAAATTTTTGGAAAACTTGTACTAGTAAAAGGAAAGGTGAGTAATCTATTTATAATGCAATATGTTTAATGCTTTATTATACACATTTTATTACAAAATAAATGATTCAATTATAACAGAACATGTAAAATATCAATCCATAAAAAGTGGTACGACACGAAATCACAAATCTCATTGTTTTTGTAGCATGTTGTTTTTATTCGTACATGAAGTTAAACATTTACAATTTATCTACAAATACAACATTTTATGACATGAAGCAAGAGATGAGATCAAGGCGTCCTACAGATAATGTAATTTATATGTGGCACTTTTATATAACACGCACAAATACCTCTCCTGTCTGTTTTAGCTGGTATTCGAAACACCCTCACTTTGTCTTTAAACTTATGGCTAGTTGCACCAACGAGGCTTAAATTTTAAGCTAGGTTTAAACAAAAAAATGCAAAACGAAATTTTGACAGCAATATATTTTAATTCATTTAATATTTAATTCCGATGCAATATTGTCAATTTAAGTCAAGTTTAATATTTAAGTTGCGTTGATGCAACCAGCCATTAGTCTTACAAGTTTTTACACAACACACCCCGAGGCCACCCATGGTCCAAAACTGCTCAATACACCAGAAAAAAACAACACACACACACAGATACACTAATGTTAATCGTTTACACACACCACACAAAATAAATGTCACATAAAATAAAAACAAACAAAAGAACAAAACTATAACCCAACAAAAACTTAGCGAAGCAAAAGCAAAATGGCGACTAAATTTCTATCATATACGTATTAGAATTCTAATACGTATATGATTTCTATTTATTTGCTTGCTATGAAATGAGTAACAAGCCGAGAGCTGTACAATCAGCTGTTTCGAAGGTTACGCGATCAGCTGAGTGCTCGCGCTCTATAGTCCACAAACCAGTTTGCTGACAGTCAGAAAAGTTTGCTGACTATCCACAAATTCTAAATCCCCGCATGCGCATTGTGTTAAGAGTAGGTTGTTGACAGTTATCAAAAAGTTTGCAATAGTAAAGTTAGATTTTTTTGCAATTGAATGTTCTGTATTGCAAAACAAATATGAGTGATAGTGATTTATGTACTGATTACGAAATTTCATCGTCTTCATTAAGTGAATCTGGCGATGATAATTTTGAAGAACTATTAGAAGATATAATAAGACCGAAAAACCAAAATTACTTAACCTTAATTGAAAATTATAATGATATAGAGTTTATAGAACACTTTAGAATAAGTAAAAACGTAGTGAGATCTATTGTGGAAGGTTTTGAAAATAGCCCACATTATAATTATCAAGGAGGAAACTATGGAAAATTAAGCTCTCTACATCTAACATAATTTATGGTTTGTAGGCCATCAAACTGCAAGTTTCAGGGATGTAGCAGATAGATTCAATATAAGTATTGATATAATATCAAGTTATATTATATGTTTTGTTTTGTTTTCATTGTTCTGTCAAGTTATAATGTAAAATACTAATATTTAGTTTTGTTAATTCATGTATTACAATTCTAAGTAAAATAAAGCCTAACTTCAGGTTTACTCATTCTTATATAACAATTTATTTTACTTATGAATTTTTAATGGATCGTATTTTACGCCCTGAGAGATTTAATATCAATCCGAATGAAGAAGGAGCTCTACATGAATGGAAACATTGGTTCCGTACGTTTCAAAACTTTATTACTGCTGCTGAAGTTCGTGAGAATGATAGACTTAAAGTGTTGACAAACTTTATTTCTCCCTTCGTTTATGAATAAATAAGCGAGTGTGGTACTTATAATGATGCCATCGCTGTTTTAAAAGGTATTTATATTAAACCTGTTAATGAAATCTTTGCCCGGCATAAACTCAAGACTAGGCGCCAAGAGTCTGGGGAGTCAATCGATAGGTACATCGAATCTCTTAAACGTTTGTCTAAAGATTGCAAATTTAAAGCCGTCAATGCAGAAATTAACAGAGACGAATCTATAAGAGATGCATTCATAGATGGATTGCTGTCATCTCATATACGTCAGAGATTATTGGAAAATTACTCATTAACTCTCGAAGAAAAACTTACTCAAGCAAGATCTTTGGAACTCGCGGAGCAACAAGCCCGACAGTACTTACCACCGTCGACTATCAACGCTGCCGCAGTGTTGCCAGATGCTCAGCAGTCAATATCCCTCTAAACCGTTAAAAAAATCCCTTTCTTAACATAAAAATCCCTTCAAAAATCCCTTTTTTAATATAAAAATCCCTCCACAAAATATTTTTAAATGTATATTTTATTTATTACAATATTTACGTGTTTATACAATATATGAATACATGTATTTTTAAATATACTTTAATCGTAAGTATTAATAAATAAATAAACAGTCTTTCTAATAACAATACATTGTCAAGTATTATACTTATACAGTGTGATTTACTGATTTGAAATCTAACACAAATGTAAATATATTTCCAAAAGCTCCTAGTCCAAGCAATCACACTGAATAAGTCGTTTATAAGATACTATAGGAATACGAGATATTACATCCAAACAAAAATAAATAAAATATAACATAATACTCGTAATTGCGTTGTATTATTTATACATTTGACTTGTGCACAATTGCATATGCTTTTTTGTTGGTTCAAAGTTTCTGCAGTCCGTATTTGAACCACTGAAACTAGATCGTATAAGACATATATTATTTAATGTATCGTCACCAAGCTTATTTCGTTTTCTCGTTCTAACATCGATAACGATTGAAAATATTCTTTCTGCCTCCGCATTTGAATGCGGAAGCGAAAGAACAATTCTGGCAAGCTTGCCTATGTTTTTAAATTTTGATTCGCCAGTAAAATCGACATAATCATAAATAGATTTCCACATTTGAGGAAGGCTCAGTTTTTCAAACTTTCTCATTTCTTCGGTAGTGAAGGCATGTGGAAGATTACGCCATTCATTTAGCAACTCATTTTCATCTATCATATGTCTATATGTGTCACGCAAGAATTTTAAATCATTATCAAATAATCTGTTTTTATCCAAAGCTTGTTCATGAGACAAAAACTCAAATTCTTGAAAATTATTGTTGTTTAATGGTAGTCTAGCTATCATTTCATTTGCAAGTGTAACATAAAAACTTAAAATATTAAGTTTTATTTCATTTACATCAGGCTCGGCAAGAGTTTTCAAAAATGTATCACATTCTGCACCAACAAATATTTTTTCTATCGGTAAATAATTATGTGGTGATATAATGTTATATATGTTCATATCTGATCGCAATACATACGGTTGTACAAAATTTTGCGCAAATTGGTTAAATAATTTCAGTGAATTCCTTCGCATATTTTGAATTAAAATAGTTCTCGCCTGAAATAATGCATTAAATGAATTTATGTAATTTAATGAATATTTCAGGAAAAGAAAGTACGCTTTACATTTCTTATTTTTTAATGAGTTTAAAATTCTTTCGGCAGATGGAACATTGTCTTCTAATACTGCTATAGTAAAATAATTCACTAACACATCCCAGTTCAAAAGTATCCTACTTACACATTGATGCATTGACAACCATCTTGTACCGGATAATTTTAAAATTTTATAGTGTTCCATATTAAAGTAAGTCTGCATTTCTTTTAATTGATCGCACCGTTTTGAGCTGCCAGATATATACGAATAGACAAGTCTCATAAGTTCTTCAAGTTCCGATGGTAGTTTGCACATGCCTTGCTTGCGATTATTGCCGCAGAATGGCATATACATTTGAATAGTATGACATGCGGTACATCTTCTTTGAGATTTGTGTAAAATGAATTATGTCTTCCTGTCATTACGCTTGCGCCGTCCGTTGCCAATCCAATTATATTTTGTAAAGGAATCCCTTTAGATATTATGCTATTCTTGAATGCTGCGTACAACATTTTTGCAGAGCAGTCTTTGGCATTTATCACTATCAAATCTAATAGCTGTGTAACAACCTCCCCACTTTGTGGATTCACGTATCTAACTAATACGCACAAAAGTTTTGTGCTATTAATGTCGGTGCTCTCATCACATAAAATTGAGAAGAATGTCTGGAAATAATATTTTATTTAAAATTATATAGTAATTCATTAACGGAATTATATAACTTACAGATTTTAATATTTCACATAATGCGTCACATTCACATTGGCCTAGAATCCCAAGCAGGGCACTACATTTAGTTCGTTTTAAAGATACGTCTTTGCATATTCTGGAGTCAGGAAAAATTGATTTCATCACTTCGATAATATGATCTACCGTACTTATTGCAATATTGTGCTCAGCAAAAAAAGCTGTCAATTTTATTTCAGCCCGGCGTACGTCTTCTTCATGTTTTTTTTTGTTTGATAATTGCATTGTCATTTGCCATAAATTTGTCCAATGAAGAATTTTTATTTTTATTCATATTACTTTTGTGAATTTGAGTTTCAGCATGTCGTTGTAATTCAGTTTTTCCGCATTTTAATTGCTTTTTGCAAGCAATGCATATTACCAATCTTTCATTATCGGTTGGTTTTACCCATGTCTTAAATTCTGTGTTTGTTAACCAATGTATTGCAAATTTTTTTGGTTTTGCTTTTTTCTATCTTCCTCTTGTTCCTTTTCTCTTTGCCTCATTGCTGCTGCTGTCACAGTTTTCATCATTAATTTTGTCATGGTCCATGTCCATGTCCATTTTGTTTTTATCCTTGGTTTTCAGTATTTTTATACATCTATCGAACATTGTAAGAAAAAATTATGTAAAAATTACGAAAGGTTAATAAATTCACTTACAAATGTATGCTTTATTGTACAGGAACAGTTCTTTCTCTACGATTATCTAAATGTGTAAACAAAACAACGTGCAACGAACGAGCATGGAATTCAGGAAGCGAACAACACGCAAGCGCATCCCCGATCCCTGCGCATCTTGCATCTAACGTCTAGCGATTTAGGTCTATCGTTTTGCGCATTGCGCTGCGTGGCTGCATACTTCGTATATGCGACTGGCGCGAAAATAGTTTTACCGTTTTAATAAATACTAAAAAGCAAATGAAATAAATTTAAAATTTGTTCAATGTTGTATTAGTAATCAAAAATCCCTTTTTTTGATAAAATATCCCTTTATCCCTCTCTCATACCAAAAATCCCTCAAAAAAGGGATAATCCCTCCAATCTGGCAACACTGCGCTGCCGCAGTAACTAGTAAATCAGAACTTAATCCTAATGAGGATGAATATCAATCTGTTTCTCAACCAGCCAGAGAGACTATTTGCAGAGGCTGTGGAATCAAAGGCCACTACCAAAAGATATGTAAAAAAATATATAAATCTTCTGTATCCTCATCTCTTTCACTAACTCATTCCTCTAACTATTTGGCATCGTTACCTTCAAACTTGAGTAAAGTAGTCGTTATGGTTAAGATAAATGGTTTTAATGCATACGGTTTGATAGATACAGGAAGTACTGGTACTTTCATAAACCAGTCCACTGTTTCTAGACTTCGGATTCCTGTGATTCCTTGTAAAGTAGAGGATGTTGTTATGGCATCTACTTCTCTGAAATCACAAATTAAAGGCCAATGCTGGATAAATCTTCATTTACAGGATCATGATTACGATGGTGTTACAGTCAATGTCCTAAAAAATCTATGTTCGGATATTATAATAGGGCATGACATACTAAAAAGACATAGTTCTATTCTAGTTACATTCGGTGGAACTGAATCACCTCTAAAAATTTGTAGTGTTGCAGTTTCCAGTGTTGAGCCTACACAACTTTTCTCTAATCTATCTCCTAACTGCAAACCGATTACTATAAAATCTCGTAGACATACAGCCTCAGATTCGAAATTCATTGAGAATGAGATAGGGAAATTATTAAAAGATGGTGTCATTGAGGAGAGTATTTCACCGTGGCGTGCCCAAGTATTGATTGTGTCATCTCCTAATCACCGACGTAGAATGGTAGTCGATTACTCCCAAACAATTAACAGATTCACCGAGTTAGATGCATTCCCATTGCCAAGGATAGACGACAATGTTAATAGAGTTGCTTCGTACAAAGTGTTCATCTCGATCGACCTCCGTAGTGCTTACCACCAAATCCCAATCAGACTTGAGGACAGACCTTACACGGCCTTCGAAGCCTGTGGAAGACTTTACCAGTTTACTCGTTTGGTGTTAGGAATGGAGTACCAGCATTTCAGAGAGCAATGACAAATATAATTTCTATTGGAAATCTTAAAGGAATTGAGGTGTATTTAGACGATGTAACAATCTGTGGTCAGGATCAACAAGAACATGATCGAAACTTAGATAAGTTTCTGAAAGCTGTTGCAAAATACAATTTAACTTTAAATCTAGAGAAGAGTATGTTCTCACTGACTACTATTAAGCTTTTGGGATTTGTCATTCGTCACAAGTCAATTAGTCCCGATCCTGAACGCTTACAACCTCTTCGTGACTTGCTTATCCCAACTAGCACATCGTCACTGCGTCGATCCCTTGGTATGTTCGCTCATTATGCACCATTCATACCAAAATTTGCTGAGAAAATCCAAGTACTGGTTAGAAGTTCCTTGCCTCTAAATCCACAAGCTGTAGAAACTTTTGAAAGTTTCAAGGTGGATATTCAAAACGCTGTAGTGTCCTCAATCGACAACAACGCTACATTAACTGTAGAAACTGACGCTTCTGATTTTGCCATCGGAGCCACGTTATCTCAAGACAAAAAAACCGGTCGCCTTTTTCTCAATATTTCTTACCAAAGCTGAACAGCATCATTCATCTATTGAAAAGGAAGCGTACGCCATAGTAGAGGCGTTACGGAAGTGGAGAAACTACCTTCTTGGCAGAAACTTCCGCCTTATAACAGATCAAAGATCAGTCTCGTTCATGTTTAATAGTAATAATCAAGGCAAAATCAAAAACGGAAAAATATTGAGGTGGAGACTGGAACTTTCTAACTACAAATATGAAATAATATATAGACCAGGAAATGAAAACAAGACTGCTGATACCTTATCACGAATATGTTCTTCGATAGAAAGATCTCTTCCCAGATTGAGAAATTTGCACGAAGTACTAAGTCATCCTGGAGAGACGAGGTTGTATCATTGGGTTCGAAGTAAAAATCTCCCATACTCATTAGAGGAAGTACGAAGAGTGATTTGATCATGTCGTATTTGCGCTGAATTAAAACCTAGATTCCGTAAGTTTGAAGGTACTCTTATCAAGGCTACGCAACCCTTCGAAAGGATCGTAATGGATTTCAAAGGCTTTTTGCCTCCTGATACTTGTCGACGAATATTCACGATTTCCTTTCGCCTTTCCCTGTTCAGACATGATATCTAGTACTGTGATCTCAAAGCTTAAGGAACTATTCTCGGTTTTCGGCACACCTGCTTATTTACATACAGACAGAGGTTCAAGCTTCTTATCACAAGATCTCAAATCTTTTATAACTACCATTGGTATTGTTATTTTTAGAGTTTGCTTTGTAAAAAAAAACAAATGGATGACAAGTTAGTTTAAAATATAATTCTTATATGTCAAATAAAATATTGTTGTAATAATATTAAATAAATCGAATACTTAATAGGTCTCATCTTGTTCATTATTTCATTCATCATATGCCAAAATCACCTGCTTCTCATACAAAGTTCATCGAACTTAAAGATGACTTGTTTACATTTGCTCAACTCAATGTTCGATCCCTCAATTCTTGTTTCCTTGATATTAGTGAATTTATTACGGAAAATAATTTTGATATTATTGGTATCACTGAAACTTGGGTTAGTGAAACATCTCCTGCACATTTATTTAATGTTAATGGTTATAAATTAATTAGTAAAGAAAGACTAAATAAACGTGGAGGAGGAGTTGCATTCTACATCCGTAATAGTATTTCTTTTACACTGCTTGATACTAATTTTGTAAACAGCAATAATAATATAGAACATATGTGGATTTGTTGTACTATAAATAAACAAAAGTTATGTCTAGGAATAATATATAATCCAAATGTACAATTTTACAGGGAGTTAGAATTACTAGATTCAATATTTTCTGAATTTACACCCAAATATGATTACATAGTTTGTGCTGGTGACATTAACGTCAACATGCTTAAAATTGATCATTTTTCTAAATTTATATCAGATATAGTAACGACTAATGGGATGGTTCAGTTAATAAAAGAGCCGACCAGGCCTAGCTCTGGATCGTTGGTAGATATTATTCTAACATCAGATCTAAGTATTTGTAAAGACTCAGGAGTATTGAATACTAGTATCATATCAGATCATGATTGTGTGTTTTGTATTTTAAATCTACCTAAATCGAAAAATATTTCTAAAATTGTCACCTACAGAGATTTTAAGAACTTTAATTTAAATAATTTTTTGGCTGATTGTGATCTGGTTGATTGGAATTATATTGTAAACACATGTAATATAAATGATAAAGTTAAGTATTTAAATAACAACATTCTAGCATTATTTGATAAACATGCTCCCGTCAGGGAAATTAAAGTAAGTAAGAAACACTGTCCATGGATAACGCCTGTGATTCAAATAATGCAACGGAAAAGAGATAAAGCTCTCTTAAATTATAAGAAGCTTAAAACACCCTCTAAATTTGAATATTATAAACAACTCAGAAATTTAACAACAGCCGCAATTCGAAGAGAAAAGCAGGCATTTCTTCAATTTGAAATTAACAACAATATTCATAATTCCAATCAGCTATGGAACAATTTAAAACATTTGGGAGTTAAGGCAGAAATTCACACTGTTATACCGCAATGTCTTTCGAATCCAGATGACTATGGAGAATTTCTTGTAGATAAGATGGGAACTACTAGTATAAATCAGGACACGTTGGTTTATTTTAATGAAAATAAATACCCATTATGCGCTAAATCAAATAACTTCAACTTTCATTGCATTGACACGAATGATATAGAAAATATCCTTAAATCTCTTAAATCTAATGCAACTGGAATCGATGGAGTATCTTTAAAAATGATTCAATTAATTCTTCCTAAAATTATTGGTTATATTACGCATATAATAAACACTTGCATTGAGAATAGAGTTGTGCCAGAAATTTGGAAAATAGCGATCATAAAACCAATACCCAAAAAAAGTGATATTCTAACCTACAATGACTTGCGTCCTATTAGCATACTACCGACCTTATCGAAAGTTTTGGAACGAATATGCTGTAATCAAATTACAAATTTCCTAAAAGGAACTAATATTTTACCAACTACACAGTCAGGATTCAGAAATGGTTACAGCACTAATACCTGCTTAATGAATATTATCGATGAAATCATTAAAAATTATGATAACAGTAAAACAACTTTTTTAATTCAAATAGATTTTTCCAAAGCTTTCGATATGGTGGATCACAAGCTCTTGTTAGCTAAACTACGATATTATGGATTTAGTGATGATGCAATTCATTGGTGCAGAAGCTATTTCTTTAATAGAAATTTTCATGTAGTCATGGCACCCGACTCATCCATTCATCAATCGCGGAGATTCCCTCTTCATCAAGGGGTTCCTCAAGGCTCTATCTTGGGTCCATTATTTTTCCTTTTGTATGTGGCCGACCTATCATCCAGTCTGCAATACTGCTCCTCACATTCATATGCTGATGATGCTCAGTTGCTAGCAACCGTTAATAAGATGAACGCCAAGGATGAATGTGAGGCAATAAATGAGGATCTGGAAAAGTTGTCGACTTGGACTACTAATAATGGGCTCAAGATAAATACTGATAAATCTTCGCTCTTAGTAATTGGAAATTGTGATACATATGATATAAAACTGCAAGAAGAAATCTTAAATCGTGGTCCGGCTATTAAGAGTTTGGGTATGATAATTGACAAAGACCTTAATTTCCGTGACCATTTGACAAAAAAATTAATAGCGGCTAGACTTAGACTTCGACATTTATACCAGTATCGCAAGTTGTTATCAGCTGAAATAAAATTAAGACTAATTAACACCTTGATACTACCTATACTCGACTACTGTGCGTGTGTATATGTTCCACACTTGACACAAAACGACAAAAATAAAATAACGCTATTTCAAAACTCATGCCTACGATTCGTTTATAATGTGCGTAAATATGACCATATTTCTTCATTTCGCATTTCATCTAATCTACATTACATTGACGAACGTGTGCAGATATTCTATCTTTGTCAAATTCATAAGATCATACTAACAGGTTGCCCTTCTTATCTACATGAAAAACTTAAATTAAAAGAACAGCATTATCAATTACGTGATAAGAATTCGTATATCGTACCTTCATATAAAAAAAATAAATCTAAAAATGCATTTTCTTACCTTGCACCCAAATTGTATAACAATCTTCCTGATGAATTAAAATCTCTGTCTTTACACTCTTTCAAAGCTCATGTTAAAAATTTGTTCTGTTTAAATTAATTAATCTTTTTCAATAATTTATTATAGTGTAAGCAAACTAATCCTATTTATCTGCTTTTTTGGCATATTGTGCTATACTTTCATGCTATGTACTTATGTTGACTTTTTTTCTATTTTATTGTAATTAATATGTACTGGTTGGGTGGAAGAACAGCCTTTGGCTGAACCCCGCCGTTGACTCTGGTCGATAAAGTTATTATTATTATTATTATTATTATTAGGTATTGCTACAAGTAGAACTACGGCATACAACCCTCAAGGAAATGGCCAATGTGAAAGATACGTTGGAATAGTTTGGAAGAATGGGAGGAAGTTCTTCACGAAGCATTACATTCAATCCGATCAGTCCTGTGCACGTCAACAAATGCAACACCGCACGAACGGTTGTTTACTTTCTCTCGCCGATCCAGTGTGGGATTAGGAATACCATCGTGGCTCATGAACCCCGGTCCAGTCCTCATGAAGAAACCTGTTCGTCATTCGAAATATGATCCCTATGTCGACGAAGTATTTTTGTTAGAAGGAAACCCGGAATATTCGTATGTACGACTACCTGATGGAAGGTAGACTACCGTCTCAATCAGACATCTGGCACCAATAGGCGAATCTGAAACAATTCCAGAGACCTCACACAACCCGGAATTAGCTGAAACATTAGGTTTGGAAAACTATATTACAAGCCAACCAATCTTATCACCAGAAGAACCTGATAGCTGCAGTAACCGTGCCCTCGAGAATTCAACTGATTTAACTGATATTGATTTAGCTCTAGACAAGAGTGTCACAAGACAGCCGACATCATCACCTAAGCAACTTCCTAGAAGAAGTACCCGTGAACGGCGTGTTCCAGTTTACCTGAAGGATTTTACCTTAGGAGGGGTGAATGATATAATATCAAGTTATATTATATGTTTTGTTTTGTTTTCATTGTTCTGTCAAGTTATAATGTCAAATACTAATAATCAGTTTTGTTAATTCATGTATTACAATTCTAAGTAAAATAAAGTCTAACTTCAGGTTTACTCATTCTTATATAACAATGGCACAATTGATGCATAGTTGGCCTAGTAAAATTGTTTATTAAAACTAAAGCTGAAATTTTATCATCTCATTGTGACAGTTTTATAAAAATAATCATGATTAGTGAAGATTTAAGTTGTACACCCCCCGAATTACGGGAGATTGCAGAAAATTTAAATGAAAAACTATTGCCAGAAAAATCGAAACATCTTTATTTAAAAGCGTATACAACATTTAAGAAATGGTGCAGTACTAAACAAGTTATTAAAATTTCTGAAAATGTAGTTTTTGCATATTTCCAAGATTATGTAAGCAATAAAAATTCCTCCTCTGCATGGGTTCATTACTCAATGTTGAAATCAACTCTTTCTTTAAAAGAAAACATTGATATTTCAAAGTATTTTAAATTAATTGCATTTTTAAAACGGAAAAATGTAAATTATCACCAAAAAAAATCATCAGTTTTCAGTAAGGAAGAGATTACAAAATTTCTTACTGAGGCACCTGAAGAATATATTGTAATTAAGGTAATTTTTTAATTTTATTAGATGCGATTGTTTAGCAAACTTTGATAAAATTATCATTGTAGGCAGTTCTTATAATTGGTGTTGCGGGTGCATGCAGAAGTGATGAACTTTGCAATTTGCTGACTTCTGATTTAACCGTAAAAGATGATATGATTATTATCAACATCCGGAACACTAAAAATGGATCTTCCAGAAAATTCGTAGTAATGGAGACATTCTGGATTGAAATTTTAAAAAAATATCTTAAAATTAGACAAAATTCAGACATGCCAAAATTATTTATATCTATACGTTGTGGAAAAGCTACTAGACAAAATATTGGTCACAATACCATAGGACATATGCCAAAAAAAAATTGCTATGTATTTGAAATTTCAGAATCCGGAATTTTACACTGGCCATAGTTTCCAAAGAACCTCGGCCACAATATTAGCTTTTAGGGGTGGTAACATTCTTCAATTAAAGCAGCACGGAGGGTGGAAGTCTACCACCGTAGATGAAGGATATGTGGAAGATTCGTTGTCCGTTTAAAAAAATATAGCATGCATGGTACAAGGTCAAGTGACATCACCGTCTTCAAGTAATACATTCCCTGATGTTTCTGTTGTGACATCAGCAGAAAACAATATTGAAATCCCATCTACAAGAATGAATGTTGAGGAAACAAATACTATAAATAATACCATAATTAATATACCTTCAACTTCAACTAATTTTCCTACTGGTTCCCTAAATACTGCAGGATCTGCAATAGATATGACTTGTCATAATTGTACAATTAATTATAATTTTTACAAATAACTTAGCAAATACTTGTTTATAATAGTAATTTATTTATTCACTTAATTTGTGGTTCTAACCATAATTATTGTCTATGTTGTATTGAATTCTGTTTGTTAGCAGTGTTAGTTAAAAATAACCTAAAATAAAAGTCATTATTAATAGAAAAGATTGAATTTTCGTTTACTTACTGTAGTGTTCGGGACAGGTTTAGATTAAAAAGCATCACATGATTTAACAAACTTTATTCGACTCTGGGCTCGTCACTCTCCGAATGCTATGCTTACACATATTTGCTCATTGACAGGTTGTATCACCTGATTGTGATTGCACAGTTTTTGGTTGCACGATTCAAGCATTTGTATTATTTATTGTTAAATCACAAATATTATTTAAAGGTATTATTTTTAAATACTGTTTTTCTTACATTGAATAAGCGAAATTGACATGAAAGAAATGTCAAGTATTTAATATGTTCTCGGCGCGAAAAAAAAATATTCAAATTAATCCGAATTTTTAATATTGAATTAAGCTGTTTAAACAACCATTTAAATGCATACGGGATCGAACCCGGGTCCGCAAATTCGCGACCAGACACTCAGGCACACGGCCACTAGACCCCATTTTAAAACTTATTGTTCTTTAATTAGCCTAATATTTGAAAATATCACGGAATATCCATTAGATTATTGAAATGTATGTAATATTTTGAAAAAGTCACTAATCCGAAAAAAATGTGATGTGCATTCATACAGCTTAACATGTGACAAACTATCGCCTACGTTTATTTATAAAAGGTGGTGGCGATAGGGATTTAACATGGGATTTTTGTTTTATGCAATTTCCTGCTCTCCTATTCATTTTACGCCAAACATGTACGGTGCAAAGTTGTTCAGAATTAAAAGTTGCATAATAATACTGTTTTCTTCTTAATTTTGAAAAGAAATTTCAAAGTGCCGTTAATTAGTCACAATAGCCATGCCACTTGTTTTCTTTTTTCTAATTTTCAACCAACAAAATTTTTTATTAAACGTCAAATGTCAATCTGACCTATGTAAAATAAATCATGTGTTCTACAATAACTATTTCCACTATAATAATTCTTTATAATAATGACACGTTCCATATTCGAATAAACATTCATTATTAATTTACTTTTTACTAAAAAAAATTTTGACAGATTATGTATGTATAAAATAATATTGTTTTTCTATTTCGGTGTTCTTATGTTTCTATAAACGCACTGTTTTGTACTGCAAACACGACGTTTAGAAGATCTATAAGCGTACTATTTTTGGCGCCTTTTATGTTCTCTAGTTGGTAGTTATGCTTTCATAACTGACAGATGACAGGTAACCTGAAAATGGTAAATTGTTGATAATATTTCAACATATTACTTTTAATTATGGATTTTTATACTTTCTTTAGGTGATAGGACTAGAAAGAAATATAATATTAATTTTACAACCAGAATCAGACCTTGAATCATAAATACAATACACCTTGCAATACACTAATTAATCAATAGATGAACAAAATATGAAATTTCAATTGTTAGCGGGAAGCGTTACCAACATAAACATAACTAACAAAAAATACCTAGTCATAATTTGACGTCGCAATTTAAATAAATTTAATCGTAAAATTACCTTAATAGAAAAAATAGTATAAAAAACACGTATCATAAGGCCTGTTGACGCACTCGTCCTTTGTAAAACTCGCCTAGCGGCTCGTTTTCCAAACTTGGACTCGTACGTTAACAGATTGCCTTATGATACTTGTGTTTTAATGTACTATTTTCTATTTCGGTGTTCTTATGTTTCTATAAACGCACTGTTTTGTACTGCAAACACGACGTTTAGAAGATCTATAAGCGTACTATTTTTGGCGCCTTTCATGTTCTCGAGTTGGTAGTCATGCTTTCATAACTGACAGATGACAGGTAACCTCAAAATGGTAAGTTGTTGATAATATTTCAACATATTACTTTTAATTATGGATTTTTATACTTTCTTTAGGTGATAGGACTAGAAAAAAATATAATATTAATTTCACAACCAGAATCAGACCTTGAATCATAAATACAATACATCTTGCAATACACTAATTAATCAATAGTTGACAAAATATGAAATTTCAATTGTTAGCGAGAAGCGTTACCAACATAAACATAACTAACAAAAAAATACCTAGTCATAATTTGACGTCGCAATTTAAAAAATTTAATCGTAAAAATACCTCAATAGAAAAAATAGTATAAAAAACACGTATCATAAGGCCTGTTGACGCACTCGTCCTTTGTAAAACTCGCCTAGCGGCTCGTTTTCCAAACTTGGACTCGTACGTTAACAGATTGCCTTATGATACTTGTGTTTTAATGTACTATTTTCTATTTCGGTGTTCTTATGTTTCTATAAACGCACTGTTTTGTACTGAAAACACGACGTTTAGAAGATCTATAAGCGTACTATTTTTGGCGCCTTTCATGTTCTAGAGTTGGTAGTCATGCTTTCATAACTGACAGATGACAGGTAACCTCAAAATGGTAAGTTGTTGATAATATTTCAACATATTACTTTTAATTATGGATTTTTATACTTTCTTTAGGTGATAGGACTAGAAAGAAATATAATATTAATTTCACAACCAGAATCAGACCTTGAATCATAAATACAATACACCTTGCAATACACTAATTAATCAATAGTTGACAAAATATGAAATTTCAATTGTTAGCGAGAAGCGTTACCAACATAAACATAACTAATAAAAAAATACCTATTCATAATTTGACGTCGCAATTTAAATAAATTTAATCGTAAAATTACCTCAATAGAAAAAATAGTATAAAAAACACGTATCATAAGGCCTGTTGACGCACTCGTCCTTTGTAAAACTCGCCTAGCGGCTCGTTTTCCAAACTTGGACTCGTACGTTAACAGATTGCCTTATGATACTTGTGTTTTAATGTACTATTTTCTATTTCGGTGTTCTTATGTTTCTATAAACGCACTGTTTTGTACTGCAAACACGACGTTTAGAAGATCTATAAGCGTACTATTTTTGGCGCCTTTCATGTTCTCGAGTTGGTAGTCATGCTTTCATAACTGACAGATGACAGGTAACCTCAAAATGGTAAGTTGTTGATAATATTTCAACATATTACTTTTAATTATGGATTTTTATACTTTCTTTAGGTGATAGGACTAGAAAAAAATATAATATTAATTTCACAACCAGAATCAGACCTTGAATCATAAATACAATACATCTTGCAATACACTAATTCAGGGGTGAGCAACCTTTTTAATCAACGGGCCAATTTAAATTTTAAATTTTTTTGGCGGGCCGCACATAAAGTAACACTTATTAATAATTTACAAAACTTTATTTATAATAAACATTAGAATAAAAAAATATAAAATTTAAAAAAAAGATTTCATATACAAATTTTAATGCAAAATAAAAACAAACAAGAAAAGAACAGAAAAACGAATTTACTTGAAATTTTTAATGATAAATTTGGCACTGTTTCTTCGATACAAGCTGATCAATATCAACCGGAATTGATGAGGTAGCTACACGTACGCAACTTTCTAATCGTGCATCACTCAGTCTTCATCGGTGGTCATTTTTGAATAATTTCATGGTTGAAAATAATTGTTCGCAAAGATACGTATTTCCGAACAGAGACATCATTTGCTTTGCATTTTTCGTCAAAAGCGGAAATTTCTCAGGGCTCACATGTTTAGTATGTACTACCATTTTATTATAATTAATTTTATAACAATATATTGATGGGAGAAAGTCGATAAAATAAATTCAATTTTAGAAATGCTTGGCGGGCCGCATAAACATGTTTAACGGGCCGCAAGCGGCCCGCGGGCCGCGTGTTGCTCATCCCTGCACTAATTAATCAATAGTTGACAAAATATGAAATTTCAATTGTTAGCGAGAAGCGTTACCAACATAAACATAACTAACAAAAAAATACCTAGTCATAATTTGACGTCGCAATTTAAATAAATTTAATCGTAAAAATACCTCAATAGAAAAAATAGTATAAAAAACACGTATCATAAGGCCTGTTGACGCACTCGTCCTTTGTAAAACTCGCCTAGCGGCTCGTTTTCCAAACTTGGACTCGTACGTTAACAGATTGCCTTATGATACTTGTGTTTTAATGTACTATTTATACAGTGTCATAAGTCATGGCTATTGCTACTAATTAACGTCACTTTGAATTTTTTTTTCAAAATTAAGAAGAAACTGAAACCATAATAAAAAAAATCTAAAAACAGTCTTATATGAAACTTTTAATTCTGAACAACTTTACACTCTACATGTTTTGCCGTAAAATGAACAAGACAGTAGGAAACTGCATAAAATAAAAGTCCCATGTTAAATCCCCATGTTCACCCCTAACCGCCACCCCCCTGTATAACGTAGTAGAAGCTGTGAATGACGTGCAGTATATAATTTAATGTCCAACTAGTTTATTATTATGTTAATAATAACTCCGTTCCTATGGAAATTACATAACAAATAACGCCCTAGGACATTATTTTTCAAAAATAACGCCCTAGGGCAATATAAATTTGATGTAATTAAAGTTCCTAGATTTTCAAATTTCGCGGTTTTTATTGGTGGACGTTCGCGCTATAGTAATCTAGGGACTTTAGATGTTATGAAAAAGACACAAAATAGTTCACTGTTTAAGAAGAATAATCTTTATTTTCAATATAATCATACAGAAAGAATACTTATTTAAAATGAAAAACACAATTGTCAAATTTACCCGACAACACAATGCCTTCGTGTTCTTTTGTACTCAAAGTTTCTGAGGTATTTATGTTAGACAACCTGAATCGTAGATTCTTTTACTATTGTGTTAGTGATACTTGCTTTTATTCCAGCTACTAAGCAAGAATTTGTCTGTTTGGAACTTTCGCTATTATCTACGTAGCTTCGGGCTACCGATGTACTTTTCCATCCACCTAGTCTCATTAGGCTTTCTGTATTGCCACCAGCATCAGAATGAAGAGTTGCTGATGTGCGTCTCAGGCAGTGCCCTGTGTATAATTTTGCATCTGCCAAACCTAAATATGTTGCTATTGAACATGGGATGTTTCCAAAAGTATTTTTACCGACAGGTATTGTACTCACTTCGTTTTCTGTCACCCATTTTTCAAATCGGCTGTATTCCTTTTCATAAACTTCTCGAGTTTTTCGAGGAACAAGAGTTTCAATCGCTTTTGCAGCTTTCAACAATACCTTTTCGGGTAATTCTTCGGTCATTTTGACAAAGGTGTTATGCAGTGTAGCGTCGTTTTGATAAATAAACAAACTGTATTTATTGAGAAAAACTACATCGCGTTACTTAGTTACAGTGTTCAAAACAATTATATTGTTGTCGAACAATCTGATAAGCAACAAAAAAATGCAAAATACATTAAAAAATTGTGAAAAAACAATAAATTAGTTGGACATTAAACGTTGAAGGCACCTCTGGAGTTAAAGGAACAATAACGCCCACGGTCGACGTACAACCCTCGGGCCAGAGGCCCTCGGGAAGTTCACTGTCGACCTTAAGCGTTATTGTTCTTATAACACCCTTGGTACCTTAATAACTATAACGTCACCTGAGTGGAGGTTGTTTTTAATAACTATTTCTGGCGCCAAAATTATTATTAAATTATCTACGAAAATAACAAATTATTCTCTTTTTATTATTATGAAAAATATTGCATAAACATTCATTTAAAATACTTTTTAAAAAATGTGAAACTCGCTCATTCAATGGTACAGTGCAATGCAAACCCACTCGATGCCAAAAGATTAACGTCCAGCAAATTCCCCAACTTGTAAATTGAATATTGATGTTGGGCGCCTTTTTACCACCTGCTTCTCTTGGCAAGGGAGGTATAGGGATCGTGCTAAAAATCGCATGTCGAGATTTTGGTAAATGAATACGTTTTAAGGTCCTTACAATCCAATTTTAACCTTTTTACGATGATGCCTGGGTGTATGTGTATATGTGTGTGTGGATCCTCTTTACGTTCTAACTCAAATACTACCGTTCAGAAGTCTTTGAAACCTTGTATTTCTACCTTACTCTTATATGGAAAGATGCCATTAGATTCTGGAGTAAATCAGATAACCGGAAATGGCACTTTACTGGAAGCTCAAAATAGTTTTTCTTCGAAAAATACCTCTTTAAATGTTATTTTTTCGAGGTTTATGTTATATAAAAATTAAAGATTATTAAATTCTCTACAGGTTTGCATTAATACTTTTTCTATATATTTTATGGATAAATTTATAAAACTATCTATAATTTTAATCCCGAAGCCTTCGCTTTAAACACAACTCATACACATGGTTACACAATTTAAATCTCAAATGTTTGTAACTGACAGATATATGTAACTGTCAACAAACTAATCATTTCAAATAATAATATTAACGTTTTAAAAAGAAAATAGTAAATGAAACAATAATTATATGGAAAGGAACTTAATACACTTTCCAGCATAAGTAAATATGTAAAAATATAGGTAAGATAATAAAAACATATATCATCACGGCATATTACCCATTGATGGGTGAGCCAATCTGCTTTGTACGCAAATGTCGGTAATAATGATGAGATATTTGTTCCGTGCAGGCGTTTACCAGGCGTCACTTCACGCGAATCATGGGAACGGGTTCGATTCCGACCTACGCCACATATTTAAGAATTTTAAATGGTACAAAATTGACCCCTGTGTTGCACTCTCCACGCCAGTAAAGAATATATGTAAGTATATAAATAAATAAAATAAATATATCATCACGGCATATTACCCATTGCTGGGTCTGCCAATCTGCTTTGTACACAGATTTCGATAACGATGATGACATAAGCCGTGTTCCTTCTAATTTTGATTTTGTGAATCCTGATTAGTTTAATCGTGATCCTTTTGAATCGTGATTTAAAAATTATATCAAGGAAACAACTTAAATAGTATAAACACCATCTAGCGTCAAATATCATAAACACATCAATACAAACTAATTTATTTTATTTTATAAATAATAATCTACTGTCGTGTCTTATAGTCAGCATATTAAAAATGGATCATATAGAAATATAAGAAAAATGTTGTTGGTAATATATGAAGTATTTTTCCTTAAAACAAATCTTTTATGTAACATATTTTCTTTATTTTCAAAAATATGGTGAGTCATTACATTATTTTGTAGGAAAATCATATTTCCTTTGATGCAACAAACCCCACATTGATATATTTTTTTATGCTCGAAAACCGAAAACCTATTGTCGTTAACCACTTTTAAATTTGTTTTGAAATGAATCTGTGTGATCACTCAAAAAGGATGATTCAGAAGGGAAAGGGGACGGTTGTCTAGTGATCACAAAATCAGAAAGTGGGGATAACGAATAAGAAATGAGAAAACATACTTCTTCTTAATCATGATCACTTTGAGGCTTTTGATTGTGAATCACAGCCCGAAGGAACACGGCTATATTTGTACCG
The DNA here is from genome assembly GCA_951394225.1 of Harpalus rufipes. Lineage (NCBI taxonomy): Eukaryota > Metazoa > Arthropoda > Insecta > Coleoptera > Carabidae > Harpalus > Harpalus rufipes. The sequence goes on along the minus strand of OX596288.1, from coordinate 15,120,011 downwards.
TGCGGGCGTTTACCAGGTGCATCACAGGGGCCATTTAAAATTTGAAATATTTGGCGTCGGTCGAGATCGAACCCGGTATTTAAATTTAATTTAATTTTAAGTATTTACATGAATAAAAATTAAATTAAACGGGGAGTATTGTGTTGGCCACATACTCATAATCATACTGTTGTTAGTTGGTGTAAAAAAACCAAGCAGACATTTTGATTGGCATATTATTTATTAATCATTATTGTTGTTCTTGTTTATACAGTATATTATTTATATTATACATTATATTATATTATAATGGCTATTAAACTCAAATAGTACTACAGTCAGACAGAGAGCAGAGACGGCGAGTTTTATTTTTGCTTTGGGTACAAGTTTTTTATCGAATAAAAAAAAAACAGTTATAACAATATTTTGATAAAATATACACATATATTTGCTTCCATAAAGTAATATTTGATTTAACCAAATATATACAGAATAATCAAAACTAACTGATAGTTACGTGACCTGAGTAGTCCTCAATATTTTAGCCCGCGGAAATAAATATTAGCAATTGCGTGCAAGTCATAAACATAGTTCAAATATATATCTGTTCAAATATCCGTTATCCTCTTTGTTTATTTTTTTCGTCTTTATTACTTGCGTTTCATAATTACATTATCGTCAACAGACTTTTTCAAACCTCTTATTGGAGTGTATTTCGTTATTTGTTTGGTGAGTAACAAAAATAATTTTAATAGTTGAATTATTGATTTTTTGGCATGTTGCCACCCGAAACGGTTTTAACGGACGAACACCACAAGTTTATTGTCGAAGTCTATTTTCGATCCAGAGTACGCAATGAAAATAGATAATGTATATGGGTATATTCTTTATTTTATTTATATATTACAATTTAATAGTATTAGCCATGGAATTAGACACAAAAGACGAACAAAAGCATAAAGTTTTATACGTCAAATTATTAGTATTTATTTTGACAATCATTATTCTGACACTGAAGTATAAAACGTTACCCTTTTGTTCGTCTCTTGTGTCTAATTCCATGGCTAATACTATTAAATTGTAATTCCGTGAATTTTCAAATTTTATTTCTGCAGTTATGAACTAGCCAAAATGTTTTTTTTTTTTATTGATTTGGATGTAGAAATTTTTGCTTTACAACATCCATTTGAAACTTTTTGTCTAAAATAATTAGGAGAGCAATGCGCACGGAAAAACTGATTTCCCATGTTAAACGCCTTGGATCTTGGATGTACTCGCCTCTTTGTACCCATGTACTCTCCGCCTCTGAGCCAGAGTATGATGTAAAATAAATAAAACACATACTACTTAGTCATGCAAGCTGAATATTTTATTATTATAATGCTAATCATTATTGTTCGTACAGTTACTATTATTGATATGAAATCTACAAAATCCAGTTTTGAAATTTGTTAAGTATAAGGAATACACATTAAAAAGTTATAAGAGCATATTTTCCCTATAATATACCTCAGATTTATATAATTTAAAGATGTTTGAATTTAACAATATATATAGCACTCTCAAACCATTTTACTTCATTCTTAGTTTCTTTGGGTGGGGATCAACTAAACTCGTCACTGATAAAGAAAATAATAAAAAGTATGAAATGTCTACAGCTTGGACTACATTAATAATAAGTATTATTTCTATTTATAGGTATGCAAAACATGGTTGGATTTGTATAATATCATTAATTGTGTTTTATATTTGTGCCTTGTGGAATTTGTATGGATATTTAGAAGGAGAATTGAATAATCTAACGTGGCTAAATGCAAACAAAGACTTTGACAACCATTATTTGAAGAAGAAAATATATTTCACATACGTAATATTACTAGCATTAATAGCTAATCTTATAGAATTTCCTTGTCATCTTATGTCATATATTTACAAGAAAAGGGTAAGACAGTAATAGAATGTATATACATGAGTAACATATCACGATTCGAATTTCCTTAATGATAATTATGCAGTATCTATTAATAATACCCATTTAATGTTTAATTCATTTTTTCTATTTTGGTGTCTTTAAAAGCCTATAAACGCAATGAAAGCACGTCGTTAAGAAGATCTATAAACGCACTGTTTTCTTCAACAGTGAATTTTCATCTGTGAGGTTAAAATTGTTTGCGGGAAGCGCTACTAGACACAACTATCTAAAGAGAGATTGGAAACTCAATGCTTTTGTATTGTCATAAAGTTCGCCATCTATCAACATATGCAACTAATTAAACCACGGTAACTAGATCTGTAAAATGCTAACCGTGTGTTTATTAAAATTATTTTTTTAATATTTGAAAGAAAAAGAAAAACTAATATTAATATATATATATATATATATATATATATATATATATATATATATATATATATATATATTATTTATTTAAAATAATAGTGTACACTGGCTTGCAAAAAAATCGCGCACACCTATTTTAATTGTCCATGTCACTAGTTTCTATGACGATTTCAAAGTTAACAGAAAACGAGAAATATATATACTTTGGTTGTACTTTCATATTTCTGTAATATATGTATATGTAATTTAATAGTAACTTAAATACAATGAACAACTTGCTCCACATCAGATAAAGTAGTGACAACTCCATTGACATTTGATTAAAAAATCGTATTTATGTAGCCAAAAAAATCTGATGTGGTTAGCACATTACCTTCCGTCAATTGTACATATTTTGTATAAATTTCACACAGATTTTTTTTTTGCAAACAATTGTATAGACGCTTTCTTTTTAAGGGAGAAATGAATTGATCTTACCTCGTACTGAACTGAACTGAACTACTCATAAAAAGAACATTATGTTTTTTTTTTAAATAAGAAGTAAAATATAAAACATATATAGCATTATATTTACAACATAATAAACTGCTGAATTGACTTGTGGCTATAATCTGTTGTATTACCTTATGTGATTTGTTTTTGCCACATTAAATTATTTTACATTTTTATATTTCCAGTAAAATCATTTAGCAAAGATATTATGTAAATTTTATTTGACACTAACATATATCAATTAGTAATAGTTTCTATGGTGCAGCTTTTAGTAACGTAGGTTGCAAGATATTTTTACCTCCCGCTACCCTTGGTAAGAGATGGATCATGCTAAAAATTGCATATGGAGATTTTGATAAATGACCACGTTTCAAGGTCCATAGAATTCGATTTTAACATTTTCACAATGATGTCTGTAGGTGTGTATGTATGTGTGTGAGTATGTATCTTCTGGTCACTATAGGTCAAATACTATCAACCGCAGAATTTTGAAACCTTGTATTTCGACCTTACTCTAATATCGAAAGAAGGCACTAGATTAAATAAAGAACAGGAAATTAAAATAAAATTCAATGGAAATACTTTTAATATAAATTTGAGCTCGTTTTAAGCTCGCCCGAACTGTTCGCTTAGTCATCCAAAGAAGTATTCTTCGAAATTCGATTGAAATGGCTTTTATTGTATTATAAGTTCTAAAATATTTTTTTTCTTTCATATACTCCCAAATAAAAAAAATCTAATGCTATTAAATTAGTGGATCGGGCTGGTCAGAAAATAGGTAATATTACTATAAAAATATCGAAGTTTGAGCACAATGAACACAACAATAAAGTATTTGTTGTAAATTGACAATTAAGAAAATTAAAAACAAAATATTTCATTGTTTTCCATAGCCTCCTTGAATAAAATACATGAAGAAGTTATAAAATATCATTAATTTTACATTATACATCGTTGAAAAGAAAAAAAATGCCTATTTAATGATTTCACAGCCTACTGTGTATTGATTAAACTGTCTTCTATATATCCGTCTGCTAAGGTTGTAGATTTTCATCCTCCGTGGCGTTTAATAGAACTCATGTTACCTCCTGGACTGGCCAAAAGAGTGACAGAGGTTCTCCGAAAATAGTGTCATGTGTATCTCTCAAACATTTCCTTTCCAAGCCATTTTGCAATCAAGCTGGGAATTACTCCTATTTGTTGATTTCAACATATTGATTAAGGTAGTTATATCGTGGAAACATTTTACCCAGAATTAATTTGAAATTTAAAGTATATCTCAAATAAAGTATAATCCACCTGCCCTCCTAATTTAAAAATAATTGACCACTCGGTAGCTGAAATATTTTCAATTAAATTTGGCAAATGGCAAAATAAACATAACATTTTAAATTATAACTTTTACATCCAAACCGACAATTTAATTGAAAAACTAGTATGTTATAGAAGATTAATTAACGGATTTTATATAAAAATTTGAAAATTATTTACCACCCAGATATAATTTTATTGCCTCTAGAAAATTATAATCTGAAGATACGATAAATAGGTAGAAATATATTTGACAACCATGTACAAGCGTTCCAGATGAAGTATCAGTTAGCATTGCCCACTTTGGTATTAGCAAATAAGAGGTGTTCTTTGATTAAAGGAATTTCAGACGTACATTCGAAGGAAATATATTTTAAATGAGTATTTTACGTGAAAAGTATGAAAAGTTTAAACAATATAATACTTCTTTTGTTACTTTAAAAAATAAATATATTAATTTGTTTTGCAATTCGGATTTGTAGTTTAGAATTAATATTATATCTCAAAATATCTTATTACTTTTACACCGAATGTACCAATAAATGTGGGAATACTTCAAAACTCAAACTATTTTTCAAACGTTTGTTTAGAAAAAGATATGATTTACTAGGCATTATTACTAATAATAATGTAAATATAGAAACAAAATATATTTTCGTCCGCCCTTCCATAATGATGATGTAAATAGTCTGAAAAATAATATAACCTATTTGAACCCAAATTTGAAAAAAGTATATGAATGAAAATAATAAGGATATATAAATATTTATTTAATGTATTTTTTAATACAAAAGTATTGTGAAAATAAAATTTAAAAATTACATTTTAAAAAACAATATTTAATTTGAGAGTGAGACTACATTATCGATTTTTATTTAAAAATTCAACAATTTTCTCTCAAACTTTTTTCTGTATAAGTTACACGTGGTTTATTATTACCGATAACATTTTCAGATAAAAATTGTATAAGACCTTTTCTTCCATTTTCTATATATGTATATTGTATTCAGTGTTTCAAAATTAATTCCACTATTTGTAATTTTTTAAATTATGCTTTTGGAAACTATACCTCTTAAAACCTTCAAAGTTTGTAGTGTAATTGTAACTTCTTATAACTTAGTTTCATTGTTGACTGCTACTACAAATGTACATAAATAAATCTTGCTTTATACCGTAAACGATTGGATATTTTCACGATTTGCACATAAATATTGTCAAAATTAAAATTGAAGCTCTCAACGCAAACCAAATATTAAAATATCTTTATTTTTGTCTAAGCGCGACGTTGCCAGTTATTTTTCAACATTGATACTTCAGTATAATATATTGGAATACGACACTTGTGCATGTGTTAGTGCGATTGGTACAGTTCAAAGAAAAACTTTTCTACGGAAAAATAAAGAAAATTAATTTGTTACAGTGTTTGATGTTAGCTTTTAACTACTTTTATACAATTTGTGTATATAATATAATGTTAAAAAATATAAGGTATTGCAAATATAAATTGCATTAGCTTAATTTTTATTTTGAAGACAGAACAAGTTTTTGAATAGGTACACTCGAGTGACAACTACCTTAACACACTTGCCATTGTTATAGGAATAATCAACGACTTAAAACATAGGTCGACCTTAGAACTCTGTACTTATGGTATATATATCAATATATTCTGAATTTGGAACAGTGAAAGTTCGTTCAGAATGAGTTCTCGAGTCCGGGCCCGGTATTTACACAATCAATGGGTTACGGGCTCACTCTGTAGCCAATCTATGTTTGAGGTGATACCGATTTTTCTCACTTGAGCTTCATGTCATTGATATCTGAACCGCAAAATAACAAGTAATTGTATTATCTCTGTCTTACTTATGCTTTCCTTAATTCTTTCTTCGATGCGTATGTTTAATAGCTTCATCTTCGTCTTACTAACGCATTTAGAAAAAGATATTGTATGTAGTTATATGAAATTCGAATTATGATTCTGGAAGCAGTGGCACTTAATATTTTTGTAGGCTCGTTCACAACTCAAATTCAGGCGAAATAAGTGAAGATACCTTTATGGCTCATCCTGTTTACGTTAATTGTCGCAAAATTCGAGAGGTTGAATTTCATTTTCTACAAAAAATGTGTGAAATATCTGAAATTTAGGTTTGACATTTTAGATGTGTCAATGTCATTGTTATGTTCATAATTTATTGATAATATTTACCTTTTCTTAAAATAATGTTCGTTCTTAGGTAAGTCTTGGAATAACCGTAAAAGGAGTAATATTTTAATTTAAGAATGGAATAATTTATTATTAAATTGCACATATTTTGGTTAATATGATGTAATTGCATTTGTACGCATAACTGTTTGACATTTACTTGTAATCACGTTTCCATCACTACCAATACCATTTAATTCATACGAACATCAAACTTTTATGAAGCTTAAGTGATCGTAATCGGTGTATACTTTACGCTGGCGGCAATTTGAATGTTAGTGTTCTGACGTTTAAAAATTAGCAGTAAAAATTAAAAGAACAATAAACAAAACATACTAAAAGAGTCAAACATATAAAGGAACACAAAAAAAACAACATAATTTTAAGCGAATATACAAAACAACCTAACTTTTTAAACGTCAGTTTGCTGGTTACACCGACAGAAGACTAACATTCGAATTGCCGCCAATGCAAAGTGACAGTTACACCCCAAACATGGATTGGCTACAGACTAAGGGTCATGTGTGAGCCCATGACCCATATAGAGCCTACACTTAGAATATAGAAACTATTACAGAGGGAATGAACTCTGATTTTATGTATAAGAGGAAAGAAGCCATGTTGCGGAAGAGGAATTTCAGCGCTCCCTATACAAATGGCGGACAAAACCACGCCAAATATGAAAATTTTATTTTGTGTAAACTAATATAGCGAACAAAATCGCGCCAAATATGAATATTTAATTCAAAGAAACTAAGTTTTTTCTTATCAACAAGACAAAATACAATAAATAAAAGAAAATAATGAATTATATTTAAAGTATGTTTATTTTAATTTATCAACCAATCAATATAAAATGTTTTACAATTTATTATTTTCCTTTTGTATAGTTTAACAAAATAGATAATCAAGTGAATAAATGAAATAGAGACAATTTTATTGGTCACTAAAATGTATTAATTTTGTAAAAAAATATATGGAATTACTTTGTGAACTGTTTTTGTTTCTGTTCGTTTAGTAATATAATGAAGTCTGATATTAAAATATTTTTCAGAAATTGCTCGAATTATATATAAATATAAAATAAAGGTACACGAAATTCTATGTTACAAATTAAAACTGATCCCTACAAAAATGGCGGACACTAGGCGATCAGCTGATAGAACTTGGCTTACTGTTTGCCACTGATACGCCCTCTCCTCTATAGTAATTTCTATACTCTAACTGTCTACATCTTCAATATCATTAGTCATATTTTTAACCAATTTTTCGTGACGACAGGCGCCACTTATACTCAAAATTAGCACAGCCTGCAATAAAATATCATCAAGTATTTATCAGGGCATCGAACCCGCCAAAAATTGGGTTCGGTTCAGGTTAATTTGTTTTTTGTGAGATGGGTTCGGGTGCGGTTCTGGTTCAAACAATCATAAAATTTGCGGTTTTGTTCCGGGTTCAGGTATTGGGTTCGGGTTTGGTTCGACTAAATGAAAACTGAATCAATGTTTTTTGCATAACAATCTTTATGTAGAAAGACAAGAAACGAACACAATTTTCACGAAAGGTGAACACAGGCAGCAAAGCAGACACCGAATGCATCAATTAGCGGCTGTATTACGATTATGCTCATGTTTCGAACTGAAAATGAACCTGAACCAGTGAACCGGAGTTAAATCCTAAACCCGAATTTTAATATCCGGTTCGGTTGCGACTCAGGTTCAATTGAAAAATATATCTGAGGTTCGATTCTGGGTTTGGGTTCGCTGAAATGTTACGGTTTGGTTCTGGTTTTGGTTTGGTTCAGATTCGGGTTCGATGCCTTGGTATTTATCAAGGTACTTATCTAACTAAATATATGGGTAAAATAAATGGAGATACCTACCTTATTCAATAAATGCATTTCATCGTCAGCTTCTTTAATAAATTTAGTTATATCTTCTTTTGTTATGACTTTTGATTTCTTCCCTTTATATCCAACTGTTTTACTTTTGAGATAAGGCATCAATTTTGAAAATTTTCGAACGTCAATATTTTCCTTATGTAGCTTTGCGCATGGAAAAGGTTGTCCATGTCCATAGTGTAGGTGGTTTTAATCTTGTTGACTTTTCTTCTAGATAAACCAAAACCACGTTTTCTGATACTTTTACCACATTTTTCTCCGCGTACCATTTTCGAAATTCAGTATATAAGTATTGTTATACTGACATTTCGATTTGACTGGTAATAAGTTCGAAAATGCAGCATTTGCAGTTTCGTTTTCCGCAGGAGGAGTATCGCTATCATTGATCTCATCACAAACCGTCGTTTTAAAACAAAAATTGATAATATGGGTACATTGAAAACAATTGGAAATACAAATTCGTTGGCATTTCATTTATTTAATTTGCACGTTCACTTGGTTAAAACATCGGGTGACTTCATATTAGTAGCAAATTAATATTATTTTGAATATTTTTCCTACAATTTACTTAAATACATAAATCTAAAATTATTGAATTATTCTTTTTTCGACAGTTGTAGAAAATGTATTGTTTGTATTTCGTGAGCGAAATTTGTGCTTTTTAGTGCATTCGAATGCTTTTTTTGCCTCTACTAAAAGTAACAATCTCACGCGAAACAAATAAACACTCATTTCACACACTTAATACAAAAATAACAACTTTTTATATTTTTCAGATGAATGAAGTTCTGCAAAATATTTATGATGTGGATCAAATTTTGAACAACAATAGCACAAAACTTGTAAAATACAAGAGATTTGTCATCATATTTTCAATATTATTTTTGGGAAAAATTGTATTTTCAACGGTACAATGTTTCGAGAGAAGAATATGTACAAATTTTGTCATCTTTTTCAATTTTGAGCATTTCGCCATTTTGATTGGCAATCAAATTATTATATTTACTTTTGAGTGGATAATTCATCTGCCTTTGGTAACATTAATAAAATTAAAAGGACTTATACAAATGCAAATCAAGGACTACAATATTAGAACAATGACTAAAGATCAAATTTCAGGACACGTAGATTCGACATGGAATATTTATGATAAACTACAAGACACAATTAAAATCTATAGCACATTTCTCAGAATACCCTTTATTCTTCTAATTCTAAAAACATTTTTAGCTCTTACTTCAAATTTCGTAATAATAGTGATTACTGTATCTAAGCAAGGCAAACACATGTCCGCTATTGCCATAGGAATAGTTACCTTTGATATATTATATTGTTTCTCGCAACTTGGTATAGCGGCAATTTTAGAAGAGATATACAAATTTTACGTTAGTACAAAGAAATATATTTATGTATATACATACTTGACATAGATAGGCATTTACATGGAAAAATACTTTTTTTTTCAAATATTATTTGTCCCGTAATAGTTTTTTGTATCCCAAGTGCTATGGTGGAAATGATCAGGCAGAGGACTCACGTCATCAACCCGAAAACATCTTATAAAAAGAAATATAACTTGTAGTAATTATTAGTTGTTATTTATTTTTAAAAAAAGAAGGAAAAATATACTAGTATATATATATATATATATATATATATATATATATATATATATATATATATAAATTAATTTACAATTGTTTCTAAGTCAATCCTTATTCCTTTTACGGGATATAAAATTATTTGACACAATATATGATCATTCTCAGTAGTGCCAACGTATGGTACGAAAATAAACTACAATTATTTTAAATAATTTTATATTCCGTAAAAGGAATAACGATTGACTATCATTAATATATACATTACTTAATACTAGTACTTGTTTTTCTTCTTCTTTTAAAAATAAATAACACCGAATAATTTCCACAAGTTATATTTCATTTTATAAGGTTTTTTCAGGTCGATGACGTGAGTCCTCTGCTTAATCGTTTTCACTATAAAAGTGTTTCTTTGTTAAACCAAAACGAAAGTTTGGAATAGCTTGTATTCGACAAAGGACTTTTAACACAATATTTTTTCTACTCTTACAAGATAAAAAAATCTGTTGTGGCCAGCACAATACCTTTCGCCACTTCCGTTTTTGGTTACATAAGTAAAGGGCGCGAGCAGTCATGTGACTTTGTTGGCCTTAACAAGCAGATATGAGGGCCCGCGTCAGAATAACAACTAGTTATTATGTACATATATCAAAATAAACTACATGTAATTAGAGAATCACGAAATATAGAATAAAAAATTATGATATTTGACATAATTACTAGCTATCATTCTGACACAAGTCCCCATATCTGCTTGTCAAGGTTAACAAAGTCATATGACAGCTCGCTTCCTATTGTATTTAACATGTCTTGTATCCCTACACTCTACATCAAAAATTCTACTTATATCTATTCTTTATATGTAGATTTTTTAAATTAAAATTCATTCTATAAAGAAATTTTGTCTTACTCTTATAATTTTTCGAGATGTTTCCAATTCATTGTCAGGATTAACAGTATTTCTGAAGGATATGTGTAATACTCGTATAACTATAATTTTAAATATTTAACTGTTAATACAATAAGAAATAATATGTGTGTATATCCCAGAAAAAGTATTCATTAATGTCTCCGGATTTCTGACACTGACATTTATCTGTCAGTTACAAACATTTAAATTTTTCTATTGGTTCCCATGGTATTATTTCGGCTATAAGATATATTATAACAGATTATTTTATAAATTATATTTCTTTTATCGCTAAATCTATAAAAGGTATAATAATAGTTTATTATTCAATGAGCATGTAATGTATGCTATTACTCATAGTCATGAGAATGACTAATGTAAATCATTCGAGTGAGTAATAGCCATTACATGCGAATAGAATACTATACTTTATCCACAACTGTCAAATAATAACACACTGTACTATTATAAAATCAGAAATAAACTAACAAATTTTAGAAAATTGTTTGTTTACATATACATAGTTAACGTTGATCGCTAGGTATTTGTTATAACAAAATTATGAAGTGATTTGACATTTAGCAAAAAAATTTAAACCGACTATTCAGCTACATTTAAACTTAAGAAGAAAATAAAACTAAAAAATGAGAGAACTAGTATAATTTTGACTTTTTATGTGGAAAAAATTACTTATTAAAAGTAATTTGTTTGTACTCTTTGAAAGGTAAGATTTTAATTTGACATAACGATTGAATAATATTATTTCATCAAACTGTCAATATTATTCAATTAGCAACAGTAACTAATGTCATTATTTGATAAAAAACGGTTGAATTATGGGTATATTATTTGACAGTCGTGGATAAAATATTTTATCCATATTTCAATCAAATTAATATAAAATTTTACATGCATTTTTCTCAAAAATATTCTGCTCTGATTTTCATTTAGGTAGGGCATTAGGAAAAAACATTTTCATTAGAACTAAACGTCAGATTAAGACACGAACGACACTGGCGTATCACGTGAACAAGCTATTTAACCCGTAGCTATAACAACCTAGGGCAATGATAAAAATTGGTTTCTGCGCTGATGACGTAAATGGCTTTTTCTTAGCTGACGGGAACTCTACCAGGAATAGAAAGATGTGCCCTGTGTGTGCCAAATGTGTAATACGATGTTATTATTTGGGAAAAATATTGTGGACAGCGGGGAGATATATTCGTAATTATGGACGAAGGCGGTACTAGTTTATCTCGAAATAATACGTTAGGATGCACAAGCGTCTTGCAAAAAAAAAAATTGTCGATAGAATAATTTCTAGAACTGATAGGAGTTTTTATCCAGCCACGGTAGGAGATGGACCTGTTTAATTGAGCTCCATAGTGATTATGCAATTTCATTATATTAATTTTAATATGTGAAGTGTAGTGAGTGATGTGAAGTGAAAATGTGTAATAATTAATAAATATATCAAGGAATGATTAAGGACGTAGCCGAAATAAGGAATTTAGATGAATACTAGCAAATAACATAGGACAAAATAGAATCATTTCCAGACGGTAAATCGAAATTGGTTAATTGAATAAAGAAACACTTCACGTTAACAGAAGATGATTGAAATGATCGGCATTAAATTCAATTACATAACAATTAAAGATAACATTAAATATTTTAGGTACATTCTATCTATAGTCCTTTTAAGAACTTTTTTCGCTATCTGGGATGTTGTTTCAACCATGGTAGAAGACGGACGTGATTAATTGTGCTCCGTAGAGATTGTGTAATTTCATAATATTAATATGATAGTGAAGTGTAGCGAGGTGAAGTGAAATATAGTGATGTGAAGTGAAAATGTGTAATAATTAAACATTAAATTTAATATTGTAGGTACATGTTTTCTACAGTCCTTTTAAGGACTTTTTCGCTTTCGGATATTAATTTTCATTTTAGGTTTACTATCTAATTGTTAACAGCATTAACAATACGGAAAGAAATCAGCAACAATGCGAAGTCGGAGGAGTACACCAAAAATGCAAGAAGGAATGAGAACAATTCTGAAATAAAACTGGAAACCATGCTTTATATTTATATACTTTAAAATTAAGGTCATCTAGGATATGGAATTCAACCAGATATCTTTTAAATTATATATATATACGAGGTGTGTTCAAAAACTATCGCGAATTTTGAATTTTCGCGGGTTACGTATATTCGAATTTCGATCTTTTTGTGGCTTTATGTTGGTACTCATGTCTCTCACTTATGTCGACAAGCTCGATTTAAATACAATTTCAAATAGCTTTTTTCAAAAAAAAAAAAAATAGGCGTAAAAAGTTTAAAATAATATAAAAGCCATAAGATTCGTAGGTACTTAAACTAAACTGTATTTTATTCAATTTTTCAGTAATTAATAAGATATAAAATATATGAAAATAATAATTTTATTTTTATTAAAAAAAAAATTTCGCCCCCCCCTGGGTTATAGAAAAGTCGGCGCCTATGATTAGAACACAATCCTTTTCATGGGAAGCAAAGCATTGTACTTTTATTTTTAAAAATTCGAAAACTTCAGTTAAAATACCGCTATCAAATTTGAGATTCTGCAATCTCCTTTGCAGCGTGCGAACGGACGGTAAAGGATAACCTTGCTTTAGTAGTTCTGTGTAGCCATTATTTCCACAGCTGAATTTCAGTTTTAATGATTTAGTAATTTTAATATTTGACCATTTCATGAACCTGGTTGTTTTCTTTCCTTGCTTTCTTTCCAAAGCCGCGATTTGATCTTCATTAAATATCTGCTTCAAGAAAACATTTTGTTCTTTTTCCACGTCACTATTTCGCTTAATGTTTTTCAGTGTTCTTTTAGTATTTCTTAAAAGTCTCTTATAGCCCCTAGCTTTACGTTTTTGCTCTAAATACATTTTCTCATATCGGTGTAATTTCATATTTCTACTCGTAGAAATGAAATAACTTCTTTGATAAAAACATTTTATGACAATGACAAATTTTAAATGAATTATTTTTTTCTACGTTCCGTCGCCTTTAGATAAGAAAGATATTGTCTTGGTCAAAAAATTCATAGTCAGTTTTTAACGAATAAGCACATTAGGTAAAAATCGAAGACGATCCAAAACACGTGCAAGCAAAGCAGCTGTCAACAAGTCAGTGAACATTCAAAATGGCCGAGCTTGTCGACATAAGTGAGAGACATGAGTACCAACATAAAGCCACAAAAATATCGAAATTCGAATATACGTAACCCGCGAAAATTCAAAATTCGCGATAGTTTTTGAACACACCTCGTATATATATAATGGCAACCTAATAGCTAAGTGTTACACGAAAAAAAAAGGTGCTTAGCGATGCAGAACCATCTCTCCAAAGATACTTGAATTAAAGTCGATATCTCAGAATACTGTATTTTGGTTTTAAAATAAGGTTGTAACAACCAACGACCACAAATAAAGTAGACAAAGCATAATACAGTCCATACGATGTAACTTGGCGAGTCAAAGGAATGTAATTCAGTTCACTATTCCTAAGTTGCGTTTTGTCAAATATTTACTTTTACTTCGATGCCGCACAGCTTCAGAAGTGAAATATTGATTTTACAATGTTTTATTGCCTTACACAAAGCAAATTTCACCCTAATACACTCAAACTTGGGATATCAGGTACTTTTCAACCCAAGAAGTTATATTCATACATAAGCGTTGGTGCATTTTTTTCTCAATAGCAATAGAAATTTTATTTTCTTAACTTTATTAATTTAAAAAATAATTAATTATAATATGATTTATATAATAAATAATTCATTCCAATATTTGTAATACTTTTTTTTGTATAAATAATTTCTTTTTTTTGTAATATTCGTAATTTTATTGAACTTCATTCTTCTTCGGTACGCCTATGGATTTTATAACTTTCCCATTACCGCAGTGATAATTTGAATTGCCCCAACTCGCCAAGTTACATCGTATGGACTGTATATACTTCACTATTGTTTATTATGTTCTCGGCTGGACAGAAAGAGACAGAGATAGAGATATATAATGTCTAAAATTAGTCGAGAGATGTCTCTACGGTCATTATAATGTATATGTAACATTTTGCTCCTTTGTTTGGATTTTGGCAGTTGTGAAGTCGTTCTGTTTTATTTATTTTTTGTTTTTCGGTGTTAATATTCTATAAATATGCATTTTTCAAGTGAGTATTGAAATAAGATGTGCATAATTCTAAAAACTCATCACGTTCTTTAATTCAATTAATTAATATTTCCATGAGAAAATTATCTTCGGGTATTTTAGACTGTCTTCATAACCATATTATGTTGGATCAGGATAAATAAATAAATATATCACCATGGCATATTACCCAGTGCTGGGTGTGCCAATCTGCTTTGTATACAGATTTCGGTAATGATGATGACATATTTCTACCGTGCGGGCGTTTACCAGGAGTCACCGCACGGGCACTCATTGCTGGCGTGGAGAGCGTACCGCAGGCACGCGGCTTTTAAATATTCATAGCATTGAATTACTCAATTTAATTTTAGACATTTATATCAAAATCCGGATTCACCATAAAACGTAAATAAATTTAGGAAAAAGTATAAATAGAGTAAGAAGCATTTATACAAAAATCATATTGTTTAAAAATCTATAGAATTAAATAAATAATTATACACGAAATCCCCCCCCCCCCGGCGGGGGGAAACCCATACGCGTTCAGACTGGTTAATTACATCCGGTGGTGTGATCCTTTGTGCTCGACGGACACTGGGCACCATCCGAAGGACAGCGAAGAGATAGTCTGATATATAAAAGCAACGAGCAATGAAGTTAGTGATATAAATAAACAGTCTACGAGTTGTGAACATAAATAAATGTAGTTATTATAAATAAATAAAGTGATATATTGTTGAAATAACTAATCTTAGTGTTTAAGCATTTAATAATATTCTTAGTCTTAAATTGGTGTTTATAATTATTTAATCATAGTGTTAGTTATTTTTATTATCTTTTTAATATTTATTCTAATTATTTATCGTTTAATAAACGGATTATTTTAATTATAAATATTTATCTTATTTTTACACTTCACCCAAATAAGTAAACGTTACAACATTATCAATTACATACTTAAATTATGATTTCACATATTTATTGTTTTGTAGGAAACAAAATACGTCGCCCACATTTCTTCAGATATTTTATTGTATTCAAAATCAAAAAAAGTATACACTTCTAAAAATTGAAATACTTTTTCATTATTTTACATATTTTTCAGACTAAGCACCACCTACTGTTTTTGCATAGTAATGAAACCAGTTTGTTTAATTCCAAATATTTTTTCATTAATATAAGTTCTCTTGGCACTGTAAGTTAAATATGTTGCAGTTGATCTATTAATGTTTATACCTATGTTTTACAGATTTTAAATCAATGCGTGTACTGGTCCATTTTTGTAGCTGGATTTTCTATTACTTATAGTGGGACGCATATAGAAGCTATCGACTAGAGATTGCCACGAGTTCGAGTTTTACTAGACTAGACTTAAAACTTGACTCCTTTTCGAGTCAAGTTTTGAGTATATTATAATAAGGGTTAATTGTGACACTTGTCTTTCAACACACTACTGTGTATCTATGTAAATGTTACTTGTTATAGGTGCACTGAAGTTTTAAACAGTTTAATTCACAATAGGCATATTCCATTTGCCACATGGATCAGATCCAACTACTCCAAAAAAATTAGTTCAGTTCAGATAAATCAGTTCATTTATTTCAGAACACTTGTTCAAATGGAACTCGAAATATGCAAGTATAATTAGTAATTGTTGTAAATTATGGGAGCTACTCGGAATTTGTATTGAATATTACAAAAGGTAACTACTTATTACTGGTTTTTATTTAGAGAGGAAATCTAAAATTAATATTACACATTATTTAAAGGCTTCTCATCAATAAAATAATTATATTTTCAATAAAACCTAAACTAGTCTTTTCCCTCATATATGTGGATATTTCAAAAATATTGTAATGAATATGAATGTTTTATTATTTCAAATTTAATATTTGATGGTACGACTGTACTTAATCTAAACAAACCGGTGTGCGATTCACGAGATCACCGGGACGAAGTTAGTCTTCAAGACTCATTTGGTTGGGTTGGGTCAAAATTTCATAAGAGAGCCTTCAAAAGTTCAAAAGTTTTGTAAAAGAAATTACTCAAGTGAAATCGAATCCCTGTGACCAAGAATTGTCCCAGGTAGACTTCTTTCACTCCTAGAGTCTACTAAAGGTAGGTAAATTTTGATAATAACTAGTAGATTAATACATTTGGTAATTAGCGTTCGAGTTCAGCGCTGAGCTCGCTACAATATAGCAGTATATAATATTTAATTAAATATTTCTAGTTGATATATTATAAAGTATTTTAAACTCCCGCGTATCTACTGATCTGAAATAACTGATATACCAGAAAAGGTGGACCACTCTGAACCGAATCAGTTATTTCGGCGATAGGGATGAAGTGATCCTGACAAATGGAATAACAGATATCTGAACCGATTCAGAAAGTGCAAGTTAGATCTGATCCAAGTGGCAAATGGAATAAGCCTAATTTATACATATATTCATAAACACTCGTAATATTTTAAACAATTCGTTGTAATGTTACCATATTAATTTTAAATGTCATAATAATGCTACTTTCAGAATGCTATGATAAACAAAACAATTATTTTGACATATATCAATATGACAAATGTTCAAATTATGTGCTTTATTCCTCATGTTTATTATTTTATTTTAGAATAACGTAGACTGTGTTGAGAACGATATATATATATTAACCTTATCTGTGTGTATTAATAAATAGTATTATACTTTCATTTTATTTTGTAGATTGTTGTTGACATGTGAGTAGGGTAATAATATTACTGTACAGATACAGTTATTACTTAGTTACCAGCCTACTTTTGTACATGTAAACAAAGGCTAATGCCCAGTTGCACCCCTGACACTTAAATTTTAAGCTAGACTTAAACAAAAAAGGCAAAACGAAATTTTGACAGCAATATTCATTTACTCATTTGACGTTTCGTTTCTATAAGATATTGTCAATTTAAGGAACCCTTAAAATTTAAGTGTCAGGAGTACGACCGGGCATTAATATCCTAAAACCGGTAAATTCATAAAAATACTCATATGTACACATTTATTTAATAATATATAAAGTACAAAATCTTATTATATTTCATTTAAAGGTTGCATCCCTAAAATTTCCATTCCTTGCCTTAAAACTTCTTTGGACATAGTAAACAACAACATTCTTTGAGAGCCGACGGTTACTGGAACAGATAAACACAAATAAATAAACTCTTTTATAAGCAAGTTACAATATTCAGCATTTTGTTATCAAAGGACGATGAAACACGGTACAATTAGAGAGTGTCTCCAAATAATTTATATACTATTTTATAGTTTAATTTTGATATTTTTATGTATATATTATACATTTAAAAGCTATGTTTTCTTAATATTAATTCTTTTTTTCATTTATTATTTATTGTCAAGAATATATGGGCGGTAATACATGCATTAATCTAATATATACAATTCACATTCCTTTTGACCTGTTATCGGCGTCCTCTTGTACACACACACACAGATTCGTCAGCGTTGGACTGGTCCTCTAGGATGCGCTCCCCTAAGTGATATAAAGTACACATTGTCATTCCAATCACAACAATTATCATAGGCGTGCATTATCATCTAATAAGATAGACAGGAGGGGGGGCAGGAATAAGGTCACGCCCAAGTCCCAGACTTGGGCAGGTGCCCCGCATATTAAATGCGGCCTAACACCTTGTGGGTTCCGGTACCCCTATCCGCAAAGGTATGCACCCAGTGCAGGGACGATTTGCTGGAATACGGCTCTTGTGAATAGTCACTTCGCAGCCACTAGCGGTACCGTAGCCACCTACACATGTCCCAGACATGTTGAGCTCCCAGAGCTCGACCTCCCAGAGGTCCATAGGTCCCAGACCCATTATGCATGTCCCAGACATGTTGAGCTCCCAGAGCTCGACCTCCCAGAGGTCCATGGGTCCCAGACCCATTATGAGAGCTTAGCTTACGATCACACATAGGTCCCAGACCTATCATGATAAACCCCAGGTTTATCTTTTACGTCCCAGACGTATACGTGTATCTCAGCCTCTCATTTGGTGTTTCTCACACCTATAGAGCACAAGGCTCTATGGACCCAGAGTTGTCCCAGACAACTCTTCGGATAATAGGAAAATACTACATACGTTTGCGGCCACAAACAAATAATACAACTGTATATCTCACATATACCATGCGTATCAAATACACAAATAGTGTACAACATATCAATCAAGCTTTTAGCATTAGATGATTCACACCTGAACGCCACAACTGTACAATATAATCAGAACGACTGTGAGGTTTACCACTCACCTGTAATTACAGCAAACTGCTGGTCTTATGGACCCCATCACGCACAGATCCGCACGACACTGTAGTCACAACACAACTATCGGTCGGCCGTCGGGGGATGGGGATGTTATTATATACAAATGTTCAAGTGCTTATGCCTAGAGCCTGCGTTTCTAAACCAGTGGCGCGCGGTCGAAAAGTGAATCTTACACATTTTTATATATTTTTTATTTTATTGAGATAAAATTTATATATATATATATATATATATATATATATATATATATATATATATATAATTTAATTTTCTACTAATTTTGACGGTCAGAATTGGAAATAAATTCATTGTTAGCGGTCAGTTAAAGTCTTACCCTTGCTACCAAGGCAGGGTTGTAGAATTTTGGACAGTGGAAAAAAAATAAACAATTAATAATATATTTTAATATACATAATTTATTTTTCTTATTGGAAAAACATATATTTTAAAAATAGAATACTCGTACTAAACAAATAAACAGTCTTATGCGTTTTCAAAAAATATTTAAAAAAAGCAATTAATATTCATGATCATCTATAGAAGCAGAAGCCGTCTCTGCATTTTCTGTGCTCGCGTTCAACATTCAATAGCATGTAATCAGTTTGCTGGCAGTTTCTAGTCCCAATCTTTTTCTAAGTTTTGATTGGATTAAGCTGTAATTCGAAAATATGCGCTTTATGCCTGCTTACGACGCAATACAATTTTGTAAATGATATATAAAATGAATAAAGGTCTCGCTAGTTCTATTTTCCAATGTTAGCGACCATGTTGACGCTTTCACATTTTGTCTTACGATTTCAGAAAAAAATGTTTTGTGAAATGGATCATCCCGTGCTTGAAACTGAATAATTATTGGTAAAAATATTGGATTTATATTTTCATATACCCAGTTCCTTGCGGTTTCTTTTTCATCGTTGGTAATATTTTCTCCCATATATTTAGGATGCAGCATGTAAGCAAGAATATGAGCTGGAGTAATATACAATCTTCATATATTTTTTTACAAATTTTTTATACGGTTTTAAATTGCTTTCGGTCAATTTTTGTAATTCCATAAACTCATCTACATCTGCAATTGTTGCATAGTCTCTTTGTAACTTATCTAAAGCTATATATATATATATATATATATATATATAACCCTGTAGATGTCTCTGATTATTTTGTCCATTTTGGACAGTTAAAACCAATTTGGTCCTGAATTTTTTTTTAAATGGACATTTAAACAACCCTGTAACCAAGATAGGTTAATTTGCTAATAATTAGTGGAGTGCTGGCACATTGGGTGCCTGCTTGAGAGATAATAGATTTTATTACATTTGGTGATAAGCGCTATTCTACTTTATTAAAATTCATATTATAATGTAAATGTAATCATTTCATATAATTTTGTATTTAATTTTATATTTTACTACTACAAATTTATAAAACTAAACACTAAACCATAGCATTCATTATATATACTAACGTAAACATATGTACCAGCCTTATGGGCCATATGGCTACACTCAAAGCATAGAGAAATTAATTCAAAAAGCTAGTAATAGATGTCGCGCCAATGAAGAAGTTATTACAGTGCCTCAATTTACAAACAGTGGCGACAATAGGTGTCTTACTCTTGATTGGTTGTGGAGATCACGTGGTAAAATCCGCCATGTTGAGGCAAACTTTGTGTTAGCGTGCATTATATCGCATTGAATTTACTTTTATTTGAACGAGTTTTGTTTATTTTATTGGCTTAGAATAGGGTACTGCAATTTATTATAAACTTTAGTGAGTGTGTTCACGAGCGTTACAGCGTTTAGCACGAATAAATTAGTAGCACAAGTAAGTATTTTCTTATATGTATTTCCTTCATTATTTTTAAAATTTGTTGCAGATTGATAAACTAGTATCCCCTAAATGTGTGCCAAAATAAACGACTATTTAACAGAGTACAATATATTATTTTTTAATATGTTTAGTTCAGATATTAGGTTAACTTTATAATTTTTTTCCCTTTTTATTTTCCAGCTCGTAATATTTTTTTATAATATTTTCTTATTAATTATTTCACTTAAAGAATGTCAAATAATTAATAAAAATAACAACACAATTCACAAAACGAGGTGAAAAATGACCCGGATCAGCTGATTGAGAGCTAAAATAGCTGAGATTTCACGATCTATAGCAAATCAAATATCAAAAAATTGAAATAATCGATTTTAATAGTTTTATAAAATTAATTAAATGTTTCATCCGTGCCTGCTGCAGGATCTGGTGGTGTCATCAGTTGAAGATAGCAAAATGTCTGGTTGTGCTGGTGCTGCAGTAAATTGTAGTAATTCAGCTAAGAAAAACTTTTTAATGAAACGCTTTCCAAGGGACCCGGTGCGAAGAAAAGAATGGCCCATAAAAATGAAAAGGGACAAATGGACTCCAATTTAATTATGAAATTACACCGATATGAGAAAATGTATTTAGAGCAAAAACGTAAAGCTAGGGGCTATAAGAGACTTTTAAGAAATACTAAAAGAACACTGAAAAACATTAAGCGAAATAGTGACGTGGAAAAAGAACAAAATGTTTTCTTGAAGCAGATATTTAATGAAGATCAAATCGCGGCTTTGGAAAGAAAGCAAGGAAAGAAAACAACCAGGTTCATGAAATGGTCAAATATTAAAATTACTAAATCATTAAAACTGAAATTCAGCTGTGGAAATAATGGCTACACAGAACTACTAAAGCAAGGTTATCCTTTACCGTCCGTTCGCACGCTGCAAAGGAGATTGCAGAATCTCAAATTTGATAGCGGTATTTTAACTGAAGTTTTCGAATTTTTAAAAATAAAAGTACAATGCTTTGCTTCCCATGAAAAGGATTGTGTTCTAATCATAGGCGCCGACTTTTCTATAACCCAGGGGGGGGCGAAATTTTTTTTTTAATAAAAATAAAATTATTATTTTCATATATTTTATATCTTATTAATTACTGAAAAATTGAATAAAATACAGTTTAGTTTAAGTACCTACGAATCTTATGGCTTTTATATTATTTTAAACTTTTTACGCCTATTTTTTTTTTGAAAAAAGCTATTTGAAATTGTATTTAAATCGAGCTCATTTTTAATTTTTGCATGACAATTAAATATAGCGACATGATTTAATCTGTGTTGTGTCATTATGGAATGTGAAACTAAATGAAAATTGTAGAGACACTAAAATTAGAGTTTGGACACGAGGTGACAAGTTGTGATTGGCTGGGGGATTGGTCGGCTATATTTATGAGCGTCCCGCCATTATTTAAATTCGACTATATCATTCATTAAGTTATAAACCAATAAGAATATGTGATTTTCCTTAGCTACCACGTATTACAGCGGTTATTATTGAGTAACCATGGTGAACGAATATACGAACCTTGGTATATTCGAATATACCTACCTTCGTATATTCACTTATAAGTGCATTTGGTTATTTTGTTCTATGTACTCAGAACTGGCAATGTCATTTTTAATTATATTTACGAACATAATCTTTTTCATTCGATCACAGTATCGAGTATACGAGTATAAATGAATCTGTAGTTAGACTTTGAGGAGGAAAATCGTGCGTTGTATGCTTTAAGTAGACATTTAAAATCACACTGACTGTTCCAAGTGCACCGAACCAAATAATTGAACGCATCTATTATTTGACAGCAAGGAATTATGGCAGTAAACATTTGACAAGTAAACAAATAATTATTTGGGATCGCAAATCTAGAACTGCACTGTTGCTAGTTTATTTGAAATACAAACATTTACTTTGAAATACGAGCATTTAAATGTAAAATTCATTACTACTATAACTATATTTAAAAAGATAGGTTATGTAGCATATAGTTAGACATTTCTGTCAAAATCAAATAGACTACAGGTCTACGTTAAATTTACTACTTACTTTTTAATTTATTTTTTATTCATGATATAGTCTACCTGTATACAACTCGACAATTGAAAATTCTCGACATACTCAACGAGTTGCCTAATGGAAATACCACTCGACCTTTGGTCTCGTGATGTTTCCAGGCAACACGTTTCGTATAATCGAGAATTTTCAATCGTCTTGTTGTATAATATATGAATATCTGACAAATTATAAAAAATGAAATGTAACATCTATTAAAGTACTTCAATTAATCATCAACTTTATTAACTGGAATATGTCAATATATTGTCGCAAAATACTCATATACATATTTCATTTTCTTAAAATATCTTTGTCTTGTGGAGTTATTATAAAATTTTACTGCAACCGACCATGATTTTATTAGTAAGTGCAACACCAACAAAACCTAGACGGAATTGAAGTTAGTCGTTCGAGAACTACATGAAATTAGCTGTATTTTCTACCCTTGTTACGGTGAAATGAGTAAACATGGCGGATATACGTCGTGTCCACACTTTTATTATAGTGTCTCTAAAAATTGCGGATTTATTGGCCATCTATCGAATAAGTTCCAAATGAAACTTGACCAGTGATGCAATTCATGCAAATGCCGTGATTAAAATATTTTTAAATTAATAAGATCGAAGCTAAAGCGTTCAAAAATCATATATGGGAAGGGGGGACCAAAACATAGGATCGCCCCCTCTATATTTTGTCAGGAGGGGCCAACGCCCCCTTTGCCCTCCCCACCATAGTCGGCGCCTATGGTTCTAATTCTTGATGAAATGGCCATCACTCCCGGAAAAATGTACGATTCTTCCTTAAGTAAATATTTCGGAGATGTAACATTGCCGTCCAGGCTCCTCATTTCAACGCAATCTATGTTAGAAATCCAGGCTCACCTGCTGAATATGAAAGAATATAAATTTATTCTAACAAGCCGTTTTTCCCAAGACTGTTTAGAGAATCTTTTCAGTGCTTTACGAAGTAAACAAATTGTTTCTAATGCGTCCCAAGTGAAAAATAACTTGAAATTAATTTGTGTATCGCAATTTATAAAAGATCCATCGAACAGTAGTTATGAAGAAGACGGCAGGGAGTTTATTTCTGGGTTTTTGGATACCATAAGTGAAAAAAAAGTCGTTTATGATAAAGTAACACTGCCTGCAGAAGTAAGCCATCCTACACTTAATTTGAATTATAGCGAATTAAATTCGTTATATAATATTTCTGGATACATTCTCCAAAGTATTATAAAGACGTCGAAAACATGCCCAACATGTATAAATGCTGCAGGGTCTAAAACACCTCTTCATAAGTCTTTTACAAAATTTAAACGATTTCGAGAAAATACTCTATTTTTTTGTTCAGAGGAGTTATTTAATTTTTTTCTAGAAATGGAAATCATTTTTATAAAGTTTTTGTCAATTGTTTCTTTGCAGAATATAAATTTAAAAGAATTTTATTTTAACGAAATGAATGTATTAAAATTAAATATACCAAACTGTCACAAATTAAAAGAAAAAAATATTAATAGATACCTATATTGCTTTTAGATTGAAAATTAATTCTAGAAAAAGTAAAGAAATTTCTAAAAAATTAGCAAGCAAATCTATGGCTGCCACTGCTTTATAGTGTAAAATTATGTATAAAATAAAAATATTTTAAATAAATAAGTAAATAAATTGATATCATTGTAATTATTTATTATTTTTTATGTATTTTATTAATATAAATATCCATAAACAATTTTATTTCAATAAAATACTGTGTACATGAATATATTTCTTGTTTAAATTTGCCTCAACATGGCGGGTGGGCGGAGCTTAGGCTGCCTTGTCGCCACTGTATTAAGTTGAAATAAATTATTTGCGAGTTGACTAAGCAAGTTGAGATCAGTTCCTGGTGGGTGGAGCCTAGACATTAAAGGGTCGGGGAGTATTTACCCTACCACTTCAAATGTGTGAACTATATGCCTGGGTCGCGTATATATTTGAAATCAGAAATACCGCCATTTAACGGCACTCGCTCAAATTTCTGAAATGATCTATCGTGATATTGTTTAAAATTAAATATTATATATAAAACAAAAAAAAATACCATAATAAACAATAATTTATGTAAATGGATAGATACCAATGATAACATAGGGTTTATATTTTAGACAAACTAATAATTTGCAAAAATTTTTATAAATTAAAAGTAAGTTTTAATAAAAAGAATGCAGAAAAAGGTAAAAGCAAAACTCGTATATTACAACATAAGTAGAAAGAAGAAACCTTATTTAGAATTAGGAGTTCAGAATCCGTAAGGTATTTCATTAGCATAATTCTGTTAAAAAAATATTTTTTTTTTTATATTTAATATACACTCGTAGCTCTAGTTATGTATAGATTATTTGAATTACCATACGTTACATTTTTAGACTTATATTGAAACAATATGTACCTATTTCCTTTTCAGATTTTTTTTTAGGTATATTACAATTTTATATCAAATGCGGTTTCCTTGTCTTTAGTATTTTTTTTAAGATGTTATTTATTTTCGGCATTAAATACTAGTAATTTTTATTATATTTGTAATGATCATATACCAAATTTAGGTAATATCGTCTAATTATAACTTCTGCTGTAGTTTTCTTGTATAAGTATTACTTTATACATATTTTATTTTCTTAACGTTTATAATTGTAAAATTTTATACTACACCAAATGTTCTGTTGTTTTTTGTAGTCTTTTAGTCTGAAGATGACCATCTAAATGATCGGAACCGGTCACATTTAAAATTATTTTTTTAAGAATGTAATCAAGACTTTTTGTTTTTCTTTTTAAACCTTCTATTTTCCCAAATCACAAGTCTTGCTAGGAACCAAAAACTCATACAGATTTTTTTATTTCAGACAAAAATAATATACCTACTTCCAGCATGAGCCGAGCGCTTTTATCGTGTAAATGTTTTTGTGAAATATTTATTAAATATAGTAAATATTTAGTTACGTTATATTCTTTAATATGAATTTATATAGCTTCTTAACCATCAATTACCACTATATTTGGAAAAGTATAACATAAATTACGGGTTTTTCATAAATATCTCGATAATAAAGACAATACAAATGAACGGACAGAGAATCTTTGAGTTAGCTGTCAGTAGCTTTCTGATAGAAAAGTATATTGATGAAGGGTAGGCATTTAGGCGGGGAACGGTGTAGATGTAGATATTTCGTCCGCGTAAGGAAATAACTCAAACCCCCTCAAAATTTTCTAATTGGTCGGTTGAATTCCCACCTATTTTCAATAGCGCTCCTTGTTCATTCCTTGTCTATCATAGGGTACCTTTATATACAGGGTATGGCCATGAGGCAAGATCGCCGCCATAAGCGAGCCAATGTCAAACATATTGATAATTCATTTCCCTATTTATTTGTGAGAAATGTGATATTATATTATACAGGAATATTAAATAATCACACTATGAATCTAAAAAGGTAATAAAAATTCATTTATTTAAGAGATACACAATTATTATTATGACATAGATTTAAAGGTTATGTAGCGTATAGGATATAGGTTGTTATTATCACATCAAATATAATAACTGTGGTTATTATTTACATAATAAGTATATATTTTAAACTTACCTTTTAAAAATTTAAATGTTTGTGCTTAATATTGGTAATTTTTATCTGTTTTCAATATTGTCAGTCACCGTAGTCAGTATCTCAAGAAAATATACATATAAATAAAATAAAAGTATTACTTACATTTTAAATAAATATTAGAAGTATATTTAAATGTGTTTTGCATTAAAATAAAACAAGTAGCCACGAAAATACATAATAATTTGCGCAACAACAACGAATATGACAGTGGCCCTCTAATGGCGGACGAAACGCGAGCCACGTCATGGCCATACCCTGAGTATATAGGTACCATATACGTATTAGAATACGTATATGATAGGTACCCTAGTCTATCATACACACTAACGCCATCTGACAAAAGAAGGCAAAAAAATTATGAACAAGTGTTGGCCTCTGGTGCAGGAAGGCAATTCGGTGTAGCCTTATGCTACACGTATTTGGTAACGTGATCAGAGACCATAGTATATCTAGTCATTCAAATGTGTAGTAGTAAAAACAAAAGTAAATGCCTAATAGTACAAATAAATTACTATTTTGTGTTGGGAATGTCTTCAACGCCCGAATATTCAAAACCAGAATATTCAAAACCAGAATATTCATACACAGAATCATTCAAATCCCGAATATTCAAAACCAGAATATTCATACACAGAATCATTCAACGCCCGAATATTCATTACCCGAATATTCAAAAACCGAATGAAAAAGTTTAGGCTACCTGTCACTAGATGTCACTACGAAACGTATGCATTGTCGATATTGTAGTGTACTTTAATTTATTTAGATGAGAATAATAATAGACATACGTTTTCAAATGTCAAAAATGACAGCTTCATCGATAATTATATAATATGTGATTGAATAACTGAAATCTAGATAATAGGTACCTGTACAGGCATGTCTACGGAAAATATGTGGAACTTAAAACATTTTTTAAATAATAAACCGTTCTACCGTTTAATAAATAAACAATTACAGTTACATTTTCTACACGAAGTGCCAATATTATAAAGTATGTATATTATAATAACACGAAATAAATGTTATTTTTCTCATTACAGATTCATAGTTTGATTACAAAGATTATAGTAAAAAAAACGTTTCGTGAGAGCCGTGAATACTGCAAAGTTCTATCAAACATCGATGATTATGGGCTATGTCTACATGGCAATCTATAATGCACATAAAATCGTTGTTAATTTTGGTTTGGCGTCGTATAAAGCTCTGCTCTGACACCTCTTATTTTCGCTCTTTTTATAGACAATTTGTGCTTTGAATAAAATTCAAACAACTTTGATAATGTAAAAATATTCTAAAATTATTTTAATATTATTTCATGATGTAGTAACAATTCCCTAAATGTTAGAAAATGCCAAATCAGCAAATTTCTCATATTTCATCCACTACTCCGACACCGTTAAAGAAATTATAACATGGTCTGAATTCGACATGATTTTTTTTTCCTTTCATGAATTTGCACGATTGTTGCTGAGGAATGGTTAGTAGGTTTGAAATTTGCCGATATGAATCTGTTCAAAATATTACAGAAATTTCTTTGGAATTGAAGTGTGTTTTATTTGTGACCCACTCTTTCACTCAAATCGTGTAATACATAATAAGAAAGAGAATTTCATGCTGAACTCATATTTCGAAACTGCGTTGTCCTGTTTATAACCGTGTGAGAGTGGTGAAAGAAAAAGGAGTAATGAGCCGATTTGAATATGTATCTATAACTTGCAAATAGTCACTGATCTTTAATACAATTGAAAATCTGTTGGAAACCATTGACAAAAATATTGCAAGGTATAATATTAATAATTCCAGGTAATTATTTAAAATTATATCGGATGCATGGAGATCTATAAAGCACAAAATGCCATGACGAATACAATCTACTATAAATAATTATTAAAGTAGGTATTAAATATGTAACTTTCTTTATTTTCTGTCTAATTTAAGTTTCTTTTATAAGTTGTTATTCTGGTTAATTTTTTAAAAATAAACATATTCTTATACAGTCGCTCTATTTTTTTGTTGCACCTCACATCTTTATTCAAATACGTAGTCGTGCCATAAATTCTGTCCCTGAGTATAAAACACGATAAAAAAATATATAAAAATAAAATTAAGGGTGCCTTGAGCATTTGTTTGTTTCATCTGTCAAAATATTGTAAATCATTAATTTCAAACCGATAGTTCATGCGTTCCTCCTTGGTTCATGAAGTAAACATGGAGTGGGGTATTAAAAAGAACCGTGTAGCAGTGAATGCGCTATACAAGTGCAACAAAACACCAGTAGAGATTTTCAATTTGTTAAAACTTCTGAAAATTACGAAGAAGTTTGTTTACCGGACCATTGAACGTTACAACGATATGTTATTAATTGATGACAGACCAAGGAGCGGTTGGCCATGCACAACTAGGGATCCAGCAGCCGTCAAATCTGTTCGCGAGAGAATTTGGAGAAATCCACTCCGGAATCAGAAAATCATGTGTAGGGAAATGAAGTTCCCCGCTAGAACCATGTCACGCATTCTGAAAGATCTTAAACTTGGAACTTATCGCAGAAGAACAGGGCAGCGATTAACAGCGACCATACGTCACATAAGAGCCAGGAGAGCTAAGATGTTATTCCAGCGACACGCAAACGGAAGTCATCGGCAAATTCTTTTTACGGATGAAAAATTTTTCACTCTAGAAGAAAAATTCAACCGCCAAAATGATTGAATGTATACCTATAGCTTTCGGGAAGCTGCAGAGAAAATCCCGAAGGTAGAAAGGGGTCACCACCTAGCGTCAGTGATGGTTTGGTGGAGGGTGTCGTATGACGGCGATATGAAGTTGCATTTCTGCGAAGAAGGGGTAAAAACGCGATCAGGAAATTACCAGAGCGACATATTAGAGCAAGTTGTAAAGCCATTGAATGATTCCTTGTTCGCTGGTAAGTACTGGATTTTTCAGCAAGATTCAGCGCCCGCACACAAAGCGAAGTCGTCGCAACGCTGGTTAGAGCTGAATTTACCGGAATTTATTGTCGTTGAAGATTGGCCCTCTGGAAGTCCAGACCTCAATCCTTTGGACTACCGCTTATGGTGTGTCAAAGAACGAGCCGGTCATTTTGAGTATTTTTTTTTTAAATTAATAGTTATGTAACAATAAAATCACATTCATTTTTTACCAGATTTCTTTTTTATGTAGAATAAGCCTGCCTTGTATTAGGGACAGTATTTATGGCACGACTACGTAAAGCTAATCATATATGGCAGCTGTAACTTAAGCACTTTGACCATGTGAAATTTGAAAACCATGACACTGATAGCTTGTATTTGTTATGGTTTGGGTTTGATGGGAGCCACTTAAAATTGTATAATACTTGGAAGTTAATAACGATAAAAAAAATTGTTTCCTTCGGCGCTCTCATTTCGCAAGCGTGTTAATAATATTACATTGTTTTTACCTTCCGTCACCTTTAGGTAAAGAAGGTATTGTCTTTATTCAAAAAATTCGATGGTGAGTTTTTAATAATTAAGCACATTTCAGGGTCCCTAGAATACGATTTTACTATGATGTCTGTATGTGTGTGTGACGATAATTTCAGCCGCGATAACTCCAAAAAAAAAACCATTTTTACGTATTTCTCTTCCTTACATCCATGTGCAGACGTGATTAGATTTTGGTTATAAATCGTCAACCGAAAGTCCCCTCATTTGAAGAATTTTGCAGTTTTTCTTGAAAAAGCGCTGTTAAATTTTATTCTCTATATGATTTGATTGCATTTTATAATTCAAATTCAATGTATATATGGAAACAGCTACTATATTAAGAAAATTCTGATTCAAAGATGTCAGTATCAAGTGCAATTGACATAGTATGTTTGTATTATAATTTTACTGGAAATATATAAACTTTTGTTAGAAACTTTCACTTTCTGTATGGAATTTGTACAAAATACCTAGAACTGACGGAAGGCAATGTACTGGAAATATAGGATCTTTTACAAGGAACTTTCTATATGGAATGGAATTGGTGTAAAATACGTACAGGTGTCTGCCATAAACGAGCCACCATTGCAAACTTTCTTATTTAAAGATATAGAAAGACGGTGAAATGGACAAAGTTAGGCGATATTATATGAAAAATTTAACGGTGAAAAATGCAAAACAATTGAACATCAAATACGCGACTAATTCAACAAAATAACATTTTTTAATAGAATGCTAAATTGAAAGTGATACCATTTAAAAGATTTTTTTATCTGAATATAAAAGTTCATTATCACTATGCCTTTAAAATTAAAAACAAAAGAGTTACTTCAATTTCAAATTTAAATATTATATTTCTTATTTAAATACAAATATGACATTTTTGCTATTGGGATATTTCATTATGTAGAGATGGCGTTGTGTACCACCAACGTTAAACTTTCAACAAGGGGGCTCATTTGTGTAACTTCCATAAGCGTATCATTGCTGTTAAGAGTTTTTCTTTGATTCTTCTTGTATTTTGACTTTTCTCTCAGTGTTTATTATTATTTTAGGTAGAGTATATTGGCTTGTATTCTGTTTTATTAATTGTAGCGGAAGATTAATTATTATTTTTCATTTTAAATACTGTAGTTAGTAGTTGTTAGGTTAGACATTCTGTACATAGAACTGACGGAAGGTAATGTGCTGGCCACATCAGATTTTTTTTTACCTGTATTTGCCAATATCTTCCAAAAAAATTTGAAACATTACCTGTGGCGCGTGGCTCGTAATACGAGCACATTTTTCTAATAAAATCGCTTTTATAGAGCACAATCCTCATAAGAATACAATATGAAAGTGCGCTCCGTAAAAGCGCTTTTGTTATGAAAATGTGCTCGTAGTGCGGGATAACATTATTATTATTAAAGACTGAGGCCTTAGGCATTTATTTTGACAGCACATTTTATTTCATTTTCCAGATAAACGATACTATAACTAACTCTAGTAAATTTTAGTTAGGGAGAAGCATCAGAAATTTTGCAAATATTGATGCACAGCCCCACAGCCGGCTCTAATACTAGCCGTGCACAGTGAGAACTGGCAAAATGGCAGGTGGTCCGACTTTTCTCTTTGACACAATTGATGTCACTTGTTTACGTTCAGTTTCAAAGTGAATATTCTGTTGATTCTTCTCTATTAAGCCTGGTTTATAGATTGCACAGAATAGAATGGAATAGAATAGAATAAGGAATGGATTAATTGTATACGACTGAAAAAATCATTTGTTTTATTACTACATGTAAAATTGTGAGGTGGCTGACGACGTTTCAACTATAATATAATACACTTTTAGATAAGTGTCAACAACAACATAACCTAACATTCGTGTAAGGTATTCAAACGTTTTGCAAGCTGTAAGTTAGAAGTTTTATTGCTTTTATTTATTTTTTAAATTGTAGAATACCACAATTAATTTGTTTTAGTGTTAAATATGCCTCGACGGTGTTGTGTACCGCAATGTAAGAGCAATTACGACTCTTCTTTAAAAGCACAAAGTGGATGTATTACAACTTTTTCAATTCCCAACAAACCCGCAGCGTCGTGAAGAGTGGATTCGGGCAATACCAAGGAAAGATTGGCAGCCAACAAAAGCTGCAGTAGTCTGTTGCAAACACTTTGTTGTAAGTGATATTGTGTCAGTTGATAAACATTTGCAATCTGACGGGTCAATCAAAGAAATTTCATTGCTATACCCACGACTAACTGAAACTGCTGTTCCCAGGATTTTTCCCAATTTGCCTGTCTATTTAAGTAAGAAGCAAGAGAGTAAAAGAATCAGTCCAGATCAAAGACGTGAAGCTCAATTTCAGAAACAGAGAGCAAAACTTGATGAATTTTTTAAGAATGACCAAATAGGTGATTTCAATGTAAAAATCACTGACAGTTGTATATATTTTTACATAATTTGTTTCGATGAAGTCTTAACAATTTCTAGAAGTATTAAAATAGACAAGAGCTTAACAGTAGAAATATTTTGTAACAAAAATAAGTTGTCCTATTCAGATTTAAAGTGAATTGTTGGTGCAGATTTTAGAGTAAACAGGTGGTCTCAATTTATAAACATACTGTCACATTACAAAAGTGCTATTGTTCCAGAGCTAAAATCAAGTGTTCATGATCTTTTAAACAAAAGTCTCAATTTTATTGACAGTAGCTGTCAAAAAGCGCATGTATTGTTATATTTAAGATGTTATTTTAAAAACTACTTATGTAAAACTACTACTGTAGAATTCAATAAATGTAATTTATTGCAAAATGTTGTTTCTGTAAAAGCGTTTGGCGCTCTAGCGCACGCCACAAATGTCGGGCCACCATCATCATCTAATGCGACGTTGCCACATGTATGGTCATGGCTAGTATTAGAGCCGGCTGTGATTAATGTATTGTATTGAACTTCTCATTCATATTATTATTTTTTTATAAAACACTAGTCCTGAAATTTGAACAACTGTGATTACCATGCGGCCACCTGTGTATGTGTGCAGAGTGTGCAAATGTAATTAGGACGCAGAATAGAGGTCGTTGCCTATAGTGCAGGGCAGATATTATTTCAATTCAAAGGATTTTTTAAAATGTATTTTTTATTGGTACTGCGAAAAAACTTAGAATATCAAATTAAGATAAAACAATAAAAATAAATTCGACGTAGATTTTAATTCTAAACAACTTTTTCATTTACACTGTTAATCTAAAAATTCATAGAGCACGAACTGTCGCTAGTATTATAAAATTACCATTATAGTATATTTGATTTTAAATTATTTTTTACAAATATATCTTTGTTTTTTTACAGTAACCACAAACTGGCCACATCCGCCACAATACAGTATGTAAAATGTGTTTTTACATATTTAAATCGGCTCTTTCAGGGCCACCCAAATATTTTTTTGAAAAGAATTTTTAATTCCATTTATTACCTTCAGTCACCTTTTAGGTAAGGAAAATAGGTTTGTTTGTTCCGCTATGCTGTATTTTGCAATTTACTGCCTATCGCCGTGGTAATAATTTAAATAACTAAAAATTATTTTTCTGTTCGATCCGTTTCCGCCATATTATTTATTTTAGAAAATACTTCAGGTTCTATTATTTATAAAGGATACTCAGTAAGTAGTTATTTATGTATCAAGGCACTGAAGTTCTATTTTTATTACGAATGTGGAATTTATTTGCCGGGGTTCTTATAGCCGAGGAAAATAAAGCATAAGTAATAAAAAGGAACTTCAGTGCCGAGGTGCATATTAAGTTTTATTTGAAATCGAAAAATTGTAGAACCGACAGGAATATTTATTTTTATAGGTTATATATGTCAGTCTGACATTCAATATTGCTAATCTCCGACACTGAAGTTATTGTAGAGAACACTCAAAATTATATGTTTTATCTGAAACTTGTTCATCGGAATTATTTAGTTCGTTCGTCTTGCACATATTTTTTATCATTTTACGTAAAAATTTACTATTGTACATCATACACTCGCCCAAATTATTTTACATATATAATTATCATAAGGTTGGCAACACTACATTTGTATGAAATCGTCTTATAATGGATTACTTTAGTGCCAATTACTGAATTTTTAATGTCGATGTTTGCACAATTTAGTGACTATTTCTAATAAAATATACTATTCCATTCTCCACTATTTTAATTGTTTACTATTGTTATCAAATAAATTTACTTTATTATAAATTTCGTGGCCGTGTGCCTGGTCGCGAATCTGAGGACCCGGATTCGATCCCGACCGACGCCAAAAATTATTTCGAATATTAATGAACCCTGTGGTGTGCTCTCCACGCTAGCAATGAGTGTCTGTGAGGTTACGCCTTTTACCGCAAGTTACTGGAAAAATGGAACGAACAGAATCTAGTAAGTTTACAGTTAACCATGCACTGGATAGAACAGCAAATTACACCTCCGCGGTTTGCGGCAGATGCAGGGTAGCGGAACGAACAAACCTTTGTCTTTGGTCAAAAAAATCGATGGAGAGATTCTTATGAATAAGCACGTTTTAGGGTCCTCACAATACGATTTTACCATTTTTACAATTATGTCTGATGTATGTATGTGTGTGTGTGTGTGTGTGCGTGTGTGTGTATTTGTGTGTTGATATTTTCAGGTTCGATAACTCCAATACTACAATTATAATTTTTGTATATACTTGAGTTTGCTTCCAAATGAAAAGCTGATTAGATTTTGGTTATTATAAAGAAATTACGTCATAAATCTTGCTATACACCACTATGGAAAGAGAATCTGTTCTTTAAATATAATTGATGGGCAGATGTCAGAATATTATGTTTGAGAAATAATTTTACTGGAAATATATTTATTGCAAGAAACATTCTATGTGGAATTTATACAAAATAAGTATTTACAGAAAACAGACGACCATATTGTGCTGGCTACAATAGATTCTTTTAGCTGGATCATCTCCATAGCTTCAATTGCTTCATCAGCAGCACCTCATCGTTTTTTTTTTGTTCACTTTAGGCCCAATCTTACAATCTGTGGTTAAAATTTTAACTGCCAGTTAAATGAACAATATTGAATCGGATTTTTGACAGCAATTATAAATTTGTCATTTGACAGTTCATTTCGTTTCGGTTTTGTTTATTTAACTTACAGTTAAAATTTTAACCAGAGATTGTAAGATTGGCCCTTAGTTACTTTATGAAATAATTATTTATGTCAAATACAAACCTTTTAAATGCCGGTCGAGCTATTATCATACGTCTTTTGGTCCACAGTTTTTAGTCTATATTATGAAAGAATTTTGTGGAAAATTTCTTGAAAATGTAAGCTGGCTAACTATTATGAACCTGGGCTTGTATATATTTGAATAAAATGCGTTCGTTTGCTTTAAAAAATGAGTAAATTTATTTATTTACATTCCTGACATTCCTTTGCTCCACAATTAAATCATCAAAGTATTACAAGTGGAAATTATTTAAGATATACATATATCAATTTAACAGAAAGTTGCTACATAATATGACACAAATCTCCTATTTGTAAAAGACATTTTATAAATAAAATTAATAAATTATAAGTAAGCTAAATCATTTGGCAGTATTTTACACAAATTTTTGTGATACCTGTTGTAATCACCTTATCAAATAGTGGCTAACTCGTTCTAAAAGAAATAAACGTTCACCAAACATATGTTATTAATTTGGAATATAATATTTATTAATTTGTTTTTTAGTATATGTTCTCTTATTTACTAGTGTAGCTGTCACTTTTGACAGTTGGTGTGGACAGTTGAATGGATTGAATGCAGACGTATGTCCACTTACTTTCTTTTGACCAAATTAAAGTTCACTAGATTATCGACAACGCATATGTTGCACCACCATTGAACACGCGTTGAACTAGCTTTCGTAGTGACATCTAGTGACAGGTAGCCTAAACTTTTTCATTCGGTTTTTGAATATTCGGGTGTTGAATATTCGGGCAATGAATGATTCTGTGCATGAATATTCTGGTTTTGAATATTCGGGCAATGAATGATTCTGTGCATGAATATTCTGGTTTTGAATATTCTGGTTTTGAATATTCGGGCGTTGAGTATGCACCCTGTTTTTCTGTTTACACATTATACTCGCATCATTATAATATAATATAATCAATAAACTCAATAAGTTAGCATGCATGTCATGAAGAAAAAATTAATATACTTTATACTTAAGGTATATGAATATTTTATTAACAATCATTATAATTATTTCAGTTTCAACTTCTAACTACAGACCTTGGCCTAAATTCTTAACCATGAATGAGCTTCTAATTAACGACGTAATCACTGAACTCTAATACTTATCTGGAAGTCGCATGAATACGACGCAGTGAAGCAATTTGAACGATGGTGCTTGGTCTACTCGGGCCACATTCGTGTCTTTTCGTGTGCCTCCGGTTTACAAATGTTTAGAGGAAAATTAGTGCGGGAAATTTAAATAAACTGTATAAGTTTGTATTTCTAGTTTATTAACATTTAAAAATAAGATATATCGATATACAAAAATATAATTTAATTAAACATATCTCAGCATTATGTATGTACACACCATACATATACACAATTTAATCAAAAGTTTCTTTTATACATAATATAAAAACTACACTGTATAAAGCCCTTGTGACACGGTCATAAATTATTATCATTTTTGGTAAAAATTTGGTTTCATTGAAAACGAATGTTTTGAGTTCTGGCAGGATTTTCTATTCAACTACAAATTTCACTGTAAATCTGTTTTACATGATCACAAAATTTAGCTAACAAATTTGTTACCAACTTTGTTAAAAAAATTAAGGTCGTGTCAGACGTAAATTATTACATACTTTATTACTTGTCGCCTTACCTGTGAAAACTATATATGTTGTCATTTGTATTATTCATACAATGTTTATAAGAGCAATATTTCGGCATATTAAAGCGGTTCCGAAAATAAGGCACTTAAAACTTCAACTAACCTAACCACAATGCCACAAAATCATAAACATAGATAGACAAGGACAAAATACTAGATGGTAGAACAAGATCTATTCGATTAACTTCGGCAGCGCACGAAAATACTCGAGTAGACCAACAATCTCCCTCAAATTGCTTCACTGTCGTATACACAGTGGAATAGGACATGCGCCTTCCAGATAAGTATTAGAGTTCAGTGGACGTAATAATTGAAAAGGTTTATTCCAAAAGTCGTCTTGTTCACTTAAACATAATTTGAGTAAATTAGATAAAAGATTAGAGACTTAATAAATAGAACTATTATGGGTTATTATGATACAAATTTAATTTAAATTCAATTTATATAGGATCATTTAAATCTGAATTGTTCAGTTTATTTAGAAAAGCGAAATCTAATTTGGAAAAGACAAGTTTTGGAATAGTCAATTAAATAAAGCAACAAAAAATGTGAAGAATAATTAATAATATAATAATAATAATAATAATAATAATAATAATAATAGTATTTATTTATCAATGATAAATATTAAAGCCGTTTAACTAGTACAGAGAAAAGGATTGAAACAAAATTTATTCTAGAAAAATTACATTATACGTGATGTATAATGTAATTTTTCACGTACATGCTAATCATTAGTACAAAAACTTTTTAGATTGAAAGCACCGACAGTGTAATAAAATATATTATTGATTTTATCGATGTTTAGGTTTTTAAAAAGCTGGAATAAATCAGCATCATTTTTAATTTGTATTAGAAATTTTGACAAATAAATAGTCCTCAGTTCTGTGTAAATGGGACAGACGCAGAAGAAGTGATAAAGTGTCTCTAACTCTAAAACATTGCAAATAGTGCAAATATTTTCAGAATCTAGTTCGTATGTAATATTTTTATATGTAAATTTTAGACCTTTTTTACTTGAAACTCTGATTTGAGTGATAAGACGTTGTTTGTGAATTGAGATTTTTAGAGATAAATATTTGCTGTGTGCCAGTGATAATTGAGATGATTTTTGACTGAGATTTAACTGCTCCATTTCATTAAATTTTGATTTGAAGAGCTGAAAATCGTTTTGTGTTGCTTCTGTGTGAGCTGCAATGGAGTCTATTTTCTCCACTTTCTCCCAGAATTTTTCTAATAACTTGTTATCTAGAGACATTTTATTAACTCCACGTGGGAAACGCAAAGTTAGGTTATGTTATATTTTGTGTATAACTTAACGTGACTATTAGTGTAAATTTAACTTTTATATTAGTTTTTCAGTTAAATACTGCTATGTAGAACTGATATTATTAATTTGAGAATATAATTCCTTAGTCACGTGACATGTTTTCCGCCAATCAACATTCAGAATCTCCCTAGCTACGCGTTTTATCACAGCGATGATAAAAAACAAGGAAATAAACACCGTATTTATAGTCGTTACTAAGGGATTTGTTTTCTTTATTTATGACATTGACAGTTAATTTTGAGTATAAAAATAAATAATAACAATAATTCAAACTCCGAAATATTAAATAAAACTCGTAAGTACCATGTTTTAATACAATATGAATATGTATATCAAAAGTTAGGTTAACATAATGTATTACAAAAATTCATTATATTCTCTCATGAAATATAAGCTCGTGATATGATTAATAATCGAAGATATTGCTCGGTTTCACTCGAGAATATCATCGATGATAATCATATCACTTGTTATATTACGTATGAATATATATTTAGTTTTTTTAATAAACAAAAAAAAAAATTGACACTTAAAAAACACGACTTTCCCTTTCGCTCAGTGTTGCCAATCCGTGAAGAATAATTCAATTATTCAATAAGTTCTGAACGTCATAAACATTAAAACTGATGATGGTCAGGTGACCCGTTTTCTCTTCGCCATTGGCTGGTTTTGGATAAGTTTTGTTGTGTCACAGTTATAGGTCTTGCCAAATAGAAATGACCTGCGCCGTAAAACGCATTTACGCACCCTCCGCCCTTCTTACTTAAAGGGCCAATCACATGCCTTGTACTTAAGCGGGTTTGTCTCTTCATATATATGAAGCATGAAGCTATATCATACAAAACCATTCCCTTCCAGGACTTTAACCCAGGATACCAACATGCCCATCACCAAGGGTTTTCCGAAAATCTAATTAAGGCCACCGACCCCAACGTCTTTAACGATTACATAGTAATGCCAATATACAGTGTTCAAAAAAAAAAAAAAACTAACTCGGAATAGACTATGAACAAAGAAACGTATGTCAACTTAAAAATATTTAATTAAATACCAATTTGACACTAGATATTGTCAAAAATGTTGTCTAAAGAAATCAAAGCTTTTCTTATTGAATCTTATTTTAGAAATGGATACACTATAGGTATCATTCTTTATTATATTTTCTCCTTATAATTACATTTCAAGATCAATTTTGATAACGACTTTTGAATTGAATAATGATCAGACATACGTTTCTCTGTTCATAGCCTACTCAGAGTTAGGTTTTTTATTGAACACAGTGTAAAATAATCTTTATTTTATCGGTATTTTGTGTACATATTTTAGTTTTTAAGCTTAATTTAAATATTCTAAATACATACTATTGTTTCGTAATGATTTCTACGCCACTGGCACAATACAGTGTTTACGCTTGTGTCTTATTTAAAGGAAGGGTTAAAAATTACACGGTTTTTAGTTTCACTTATACTTTTTATATTTTTTGACTATAGTTTCGCTATACAATAGCATCTTCAGAACTAAAGTGTCTTCATCGGTTTTGCATTTATGTCGTTACAGTACTTAGACGAGGGACTAGTGGGCAGTCCCTAGAATTCTTTTTGGGTAAGTGGCGCACGGAAAAAGTATATGTATCACTATGAAATGGGTAGTGAGAGACTACTCTGCTCTAAAAATAGTGGTACACAGTATATGCGCACGAAATGATTGACAGGTCATATCTATTTGGCAAGATCTATAATAGTCGCTTTCTTTTGGTAGGAAAAAAATGGATTGAGGAATCCAAATCGGATCGTACACGTTCTTTTGGTTTTTGATTATATACTCCCACCAGAAAATTTTGAATTGCGATCCGAATTTTCGAATCGTTTTAAAACACCAATTACTTCAATCGGATCGCTTTGATTGCTAGTTACAGGAAGGACAGGTATTTCTGTTTGTAATAATAGAAAACTGTACAATGTACTATTTGCGACACTTGGTGAAGTTGTTCTAAATGTTATAATTTTTAAAAAACACTTGGCACTCTTCAGAAGATTTCAGTC
Organism: Harpalus rufipes; assembly: GCA_951394225.1. Taxonomy (NCBI): domain Eukaryota; kingdom Metazoa; phylum Arthropoda; class Insecta; order Coleoptera; family Carabidae; genus Harpalus; species Harpalus rufipes. The sequence goes on along the minus strand of OX596288.1, from coordinate 15,079,451 downwards.
TCTGAATCAACCTGTCGTTCATTTATCAGAGACTGGCCCACTCAACCAGAACCACAGCCGCGTTTCGCTCTTATTGGAGCTCTTCAGTGTGGTGTACTGACGCTTTTTCGGAGGCACTGAGACCGGTTGAGCGGACGGATGATAAAAATCCCACAAAGATATTAAGCCTGCAGAGGTAACTAAGTACACCACACTGAAGAGCTCCAATAAGAGTGAAACGCGTCAGTGGTTCTGGTTGAGTGGGCCAGTCTCTGATAAATGACCGACAGGTTGATTCAGAGACTGAAATCTTGTGAAGTGTAGCAAGTGTTTTTTATATATTATAATATTACTGTTTGTGTTTGTACAGGTTTGTTTTATTTGCGATATAAGTTTATCGATATACCTATAATGGAAAATACCGAGAAGGAGCAGTACACTCATACATATGTCAATTTATGTTGACAATAATTATTTCATTAAGTAATAAATTTAATAACAAAAATCTAATTTTGTAAATTCATTATTGTTCACAGACAGGTTGACAGTATAGAAAATTGACAGTTTCAAATTACGTTATGATTGCAATAATTATACGGTTAGTTCTTTTGAGTCATGATTGTGATCTGTCATGCGATCAGATTTGTTCAGTCAGATCGAATTGGATCGCTTACCGAAAGAAAAGGCCTATGGATAAGGCGAGTTTTGGAATGAAATACATTTTTCGAGCTTAATTTACGTGGTAGTCACGCAATTTTAAAAGATTAAAATTTATTTTAAACCGTAGAGCTCTATCTATCTATCAAACAATTTGATACTTATAACTTGATTTGGCCCCATGGACGTCAAAACTTATCAATTTTCTTAAACCATTTGAATAACATCCATGAAAATATTAAGTTCACCGTAGAAGTTGAAGAAAATGGCATTATCCCCTTCCTGGATGTGTTACTAGAGAGAAAAGAAGATGGTTCTTTACTACATTCAGTTTATAGGAAGCCTACGCACACTAAACAATATATTAATGTCAATTAACATCATCATCCTTCTCAGAAATACGGTACAATTAAATGACTAATGAGAAGAGCTTCAGAAATTTGTCATTCCGAGAATTGGAAGAAGAAATGAAAGAAATTAATAATATTTTTATTAAGAATGGTTTTTCTAAATCATCTATCGACAAATGCCTGAAACCGAAAAGACCTATAAACTGCTATAAACAATGCTAATGAAAGAGACGTACTGTTTGCTTCACTTCCTTATGTCAAAAATGTCACGGACAAGATTGGTAGAATTCTTCTTACGAAGAACATGAAGATTTCGTATTCACCATATATTAAAATTCGACATATGTTGAGACAAGTTAAAGACGTCATCCCTCTTCAGTCATCAGGGATTTACCAGATTCCATGTGTCTGCGGGAAAGTTTACATTGGCCAGACTGGTAGAACCATTTGTACAAGATTGAATGAACACCAGCGTTCGATCAGGTTGAACCAGCCAGAAAAATCTTCAGTTGCAGAGCATGCCCTGGAAGAATTCCACCATATAAAATTTGAAAATACAAAAATACTGGCGAGACCTACACACCTAAACAACAGGTTAATTAGAGAAGCCATTGAGATTTACAAAACCAAGAGTATTAATCTCAATCATTGTGACGGTCTAGATCTTAGTCGTGCCGAGAACATTGCCGCGGTCCGTGAAAATGTGCAAGAGAACCCGAGGCAGTCAATTCCTCGCCCTGCACAAGAACTCGGCTTTTCGCAGACTTCAACTTGACGAATTTTGTGTCGAGACTTGCACAGAGAGAAAAAAATCTCTAATATTTAACATATGCGAGGTTTGGTTATAGTTTCTTTGTATTTAAAATGATAAATTAAATACTATTCTCATATCTGAATTAAAACTGTATTATTTTAGATACTAAAATTTCAGTATATTATTATATAATGAATAATTTGTTTACAGCTTATTTTGTTGTATGTATTCTACAAATTTAACAAGAAAATAATGACAAGTTTATATTTTATTTACTATATCAAACATCTTACTATAAATATCGTAAATTACTATATATCCTTATCTGTTTTTTAGGTAAAGTCGTAATTTAACAGTTGTCGAATTCTTTTTACATATCAAATATATATTTTTTTATTATTGAGCATCTTTAGTTTTACAATATGTACATGGTACAATAAGTAAAAATCATGTAGTATATTATTATCGTGTAGGTATTCACTCATTACCGGATACCTTTACATATTTAATCACGTGGATTATTTGACATGTATTTAGTTATATTACATTACAGTAATTACATAAATGCAATAATTATTTTATTTAGATTAGTATCTGGAAGGCAGATCACTTGGCACGAATCGTTTCAGCCTCCTGCTTGCTGGTTGGTTCATAAGGATGGTGGCCAGGCTGTTCGGAATCAAATATAATAAGATAATTATTATTATGTGTATTGTAATTATAACTTATATAATTTCTCGTTAATTTTTTAATTTAATAAAATACAATTATTAATTTTTTTACTAGCAAAATATATAAAATATAGAAACAAGTTGTTGGCACTGGTCAGTGATTCAGTGTGTTTTATTAAATTCTATTAAATCTAAATAAAAAAAAAATCTGTAGTCACAGCACGCACTTTAGAATTCTATCATAGAAAACAGGCGAATGCGATTTTACTTTTACGAATCTTGGTAGCATGCACTTTAGAATTCTATATTCGCTTTTTATTTTGGGACTTTTCGGTTTTTATACTGTTAAAATATAAAATATTATGACAGTTGTATATAATAATAGTATATTATTCAATGAGCATGTAATGTATGACATTACTAATGAGAATGAAGTTTGCATCACGAGCGAATGCGAGTAATAGCCATTACATGCGAATGTAATGTAATGTAATGTAATTGTCTGTAGTGTAAAGTAATGAAAATTCCGAAATGTGATTGGCCATAGTAGTGTTGAGTAATGAAAATTCTGAGGTGTGATTGGCTCAGAAGTATTGAGTAATATTACTCAATATTTGCCAGTAATGAATAATATTATTTACAATAAATTGCATTATTAATGAATACATTATTAAATAGGAGTAGAAAAATATAATAATTGACTTTGAATTGAATTGTGACAAAATAATGACGTTAGTTTAATACTTTCGCCTCGAGTCGTAAGCTTGCAGGCGAATATTTTGAGACCGCATGCTATCAAATTTTCGCTTCGTGCCGAAAAGCGAAAACAAATGCCTCATTTGATAGAATTCTAAAGTGCGTGCTGTCACTACCTGATGTGTCCAGCACAATACCTTCCGTCAATCCTGTGTATTATGTACAAATTGCATACATAAATTTTCTTGCAAAAGATCCCAAATTTTTGGTATTTTATGATTCTCTTTATCGGCAACTGAATTCCATACTCCTGATAACAAACAAACCACAGGAAATAAGAAAATCATGCAGTTTTTAATGAAAAATTATGACACTTGTCAGTTATGGACATAATTATCATTTTGAAACGGGTCCCCATATCTGCATATATTGAAACTGTATTAAATTACGGAAAAGACGCTAAAAAATCTCACCTTACTTTAACTTTATGGTATACTGATTAAGCTGGAGAAATGAATTATACAGATATAGCTGCCAATTCAGGATATAATAATCGACAAAAATTTACTGAGAAGTGTAAAAATGTTGATATGATCGAAAATCTTCATGCGGATATTTTCAATCCAGAAATTTTTTTACTTAACGGCGTTGAAATGAGTGTACGACTAGTTCGATCAAGGGATAATTTAATTTCCTACCAACTAATTTAAACTTCAAAGTACAAATTAACGAAGCCACATTACTTGTTAGTCTTTGGAAATGTCCACTGCCAAGTATCCCGTTATTAGAGCCGAAGTGAAAGCTGTTACCATCCTAGCGGGGATTCAAGGAAAATCTATGGATATTTTCTTAGGTCAGCTTTCGATAATTGGATTTGTATCCAATAAAGCATTCAACGGCGATTACAAAACTAATCCTTTTAACTTTGAAAATTTTAAAATAAATTACTTGTCGCTATGCGTAAATGGGCAGCAACTACCATCGAAGCCATTACAGCCGTCATTTGGTGATACAAAATCATACATTGAAAAATACAATACATTATTTTCCGGAACAAGCATACACTTTGGAAACAGCGGGAACGAAATCGACAGAACCAGTTATCCAGATGGCTAAGAGCATTCTCTACCCGTTTAATTTAACCACAAAAATGCCTTTCTTTGTATACCTATAACTCCAGTATTATATAAAAATTTAAATTAAAACTCAAATCACATTAAACGTAAACGTTATAACCGTGGTTCTACAGTGCCACTTTTTTCAAATTGTTGACGAATATGACAATAAATTTAGTAAAACTTCAATGAAATTCAAAGTTTCAATATCATTTTTTATAATATGTACAATAAAATTTTTAAAAATTAGCGCTGCAGAAACCTAAATTGAACTTTCATGAACATGTTTTTATTTATATATCATTAATTTCGTATCATATATTGTAAATATCGTACGAAGATTTTGTCATTAGAAATGATTTTAAATGCGCTAGTAAGTATTGCTCTCTAGCGGCGTAGAATAGATTTAGAAAATCGATGGTGAGCACGTATAGTTTGCAGTATGATGTATTATTGAACAAACTTTTAACTATAAAGATTTTTCAACACGTGGTTTTTGTTATTATAAATAATACGAGCATGGAAATGTATAATATCAAATATGGAAAATTTATAGCCGATGGAGACAGCAGCACCTATAAAAAAAATTTAGAATGTCCGTACAATAATTTAACTATTGAGAAAATAGAATACACTAACTATTTACATCGTAATTTTTGTAACAAAATGTATCAGTTTGTACAAGATAATCGGTATAATAAAGTTGTAAAAACAAGAATTGAAGGAAAAACATTAAAGTTAAAAAATGCTGTAGTTGGAGCAGTAAATCAGTGGAAGAACCATACTAATCGATAATACGCCATAAAAATTTTGAAAAATGATGTAACAAATTCAATTCGTCGTATTTTTGGAGAACATTCGGAATGTGCGGATTATTTTTGCTCAAAAAAGAATGAAGAAAACTTTTATAGAGTGCTCAAATTAGAATATCCAGCAGCTCACACCAAATTGGAAAAACTTACACAATAACTAGCATTACACGCAAGAAGTTTAATACATACGAGTAATTGCAATAGTAATGTCGAACACTTTAATTCCATCGTAGCAAATTTGTTGGTGGCAAACGCATTAACTGCGTCCAATTTTCAAAAGGAGAGAAACAACTAACTGCTGCAAATTAGTTGAGAAACTATTATATAAATCTATTTCTGACATACCAGCTCATTGTCATGGGAGAAAAAATGAAAAACATGCCATACAATGTATCGAACAAGGTTCTGGAAAACATAACGGGGTACAAATATCATGCTCTACAAATTTTAAGAACTGGTTACTTACATGTTTAATTTTTCTTTTTTGTTTTGTGATGATGGTGCAATTGAGACCGAAACGTCGGTATTGTTTATATTTTAATAAATAATCTTCTAAAAAAGGGCTGAATCTCCATTATTTTCACCTCTCTAAACAACTGGTATTATCAAATACAAGGCCAGCTAAATATGTGCGTAATATGTGCATATTTGGTGTTTGGACTGGCAACGAAAAAATACCAATAACATAGAATTTATAAAATAAGATCCATCATTTTGGTCTCATGTGGTTACAAAGTTAGAAAGATTTTATTTTAATTGTATGTTACCAGAACTTGTTGATCCAAGCTATACAAGAAATGTGACTATTCGCGACTAAAATTAACTCGTAGCCACCTAGCGAGGAAATTCGGAAATTCTCAAAATCATACTCAGCTCTCAGCTGATTCAGCCAACCTATTGAGATAGTGGTAAATGAATAGATTTGTTGGTTGTAGTTATATGCATATTCTGCAGTTTTTGTTCGGTAAGTAATTGAACTGATTTTTATTTATAATATATTTACATTTTATGAAATGTACTATTAATTAAAACTTTCACTAATATTATATTTTAAGCGACCTAACCTGTATCATTGTTTTAAGGTGGAACATCGAATCAGTTGCCATACGATAAATTAAATTAATTGAAACAATGAATTCACCGAGAAAGTCTCAAAAAGCGGATAATACTAATTGTTGTGTATATGGTTGTTCTTCTAAAAAAAGTAAAAACAAAAATCTTAGTTTTCATTTATTCCCAAGAGCAGGAGAGAAGAAGGTTAAAATTCAAAATAAATTAGGACAAACAGAACTTGTTGATAAACGTAAAGCCTGGATATTGAAAATACGTACCGGTAAACATGTAAGCAAATATATGAGAATTTGTAGCCTGCACTTCAAGAAGGACGATTACATTCTGCCGGGTACTTTATTTTAATATTATTTCATATGAGTGTCTTTCTAAGTTTTTTTATTATTTTAGATGTACCAACAAAGAAAAAAATGTTAAAATCGAATGCCAAGCCAGAATTTACCACAAAAACCAGAAAGACCTTTACCTACTTCAAGATACAGAAGCAAGCCTCGTGGTGATACATCAAATGTTGATAGTCCATCTACATCTACACAATGTTTTGAAGAGAGTTACAATATCGATGACTTGGTTTATGAAGGATTTGAGAGTAGAAAAATTGATAAAACTTTATCAATTAAAGAATTAGTGGCAACACAAGCATTATTAGATTTAATAAATTATAAGCAGTCCGTAAATATTGGTGTTCAAGTGAAGAGTGGTGATATATTTACGTCTTTTGTTAGCTTAATAGATTCCGATGCAAAATTAAATACATTAACAGGAATATCAAATTATAATATGTTAGAATCGATTGCATTGTCTCTTGAAACTACTTTCCCTTCTTTGCGTACCCAAAAACTAAATATTAAAGAATAATTCTGACATTTATGAAATTAAAACAAAACTTAAATTATGTTGTTTTATCTATCTTATTTAAATCATTAACAGCAGCGTCTTGCAAAAATGTTTTTATTGATACATTAAATAAATTATATAAAACAATGCAAGTTTGTATAAATTGGCCGTCAAAAGAAGAATGTTTTAATAACATGCCAAAGTGTTTTGAGGATTTCCAAAATGTTAGGGTAGTATTGGATTGCACGGAAATTTTTATGCAGAAACCAAAGTGTTTATGTTGTCGACTAAAGTCTTACTCCCACTACAAGTCACACAATACTATTAAATTTTTATGTGGAGTTAGTCCTGCAGGACTAATAACATTTGTAAGCAAAGGTTACGGGGGGAGAACTTCAGATAAATGTATATTTGAACATTCAAAACTGATTGAAAAACTGGAACCAAATGAAGATGCTATAATGGTCGACAAGGGTTTTAGGATAGACGAAATTGCTGCTACTTATGGCATTAAGTTAGTTAGGCCACCATTTGCGAAAAAAAAATGTTCAAATGTCCAAAGAAGATGTTGAAATGACATGCAAAATTGCTCGTGCACGGGTACACATTGAAAGAGTTTTTCAGCGTGTAAAATTATTTAAAATATTGAGTATACCTATATCATGGAATTTATTACCACATATAGACAAGATATTTACAATATGCTGTGCAGTTACTAATTTATGTATTCCTGTGTTAAGTGATGATAAATTTTTAGAATAAAATTAATATATTTGTATTTCTAACTAATTTTTTATTTATATAATAGAAATTATAATAAAATTTGTAATAAAATAAAACATCAATTATAACTTTTTATTTTTTTTAAAGAATTCACTGTTTAACACAATAAAACGCCAGAATACCAAATCTGTGTCTATATTTTATTGAGAGTTTTATAACGACTTCAAAAACATATTTTTTAATAACATCACCATAGAAATCATTTTGATCGCTTGATCATAAAAGTACAAATTATTCCAACATCCCCTCACAATTTCAAGTATACAAAACAAAATTTAACTTGAAATTGCATATTGCTGAATACTAAACAATACCTAAAATATCTCTAAATTTCTTAAATTTATCTGAACATAAGGGTTTAGTGAAAATGTCAGCAACATTGTCATCTGACGGAACAAAACTTGTTTCTATCAAACCTTTTGACACAATGTCACGAACAAAATGTACTTTTATATCTATATGTTTGGATCTTCTTGTATTCTCATGGTTATTAATCATGAATATAGCACTTTGATTATCCATAAGTAAATACGATTTCACTTCTTGTAAATTCTTCTACCAAATTTTGCAGAAATAATAATTCCGCAGCACATACAGCAGCAGAATAATATTCGCTTTCCGCAGTTGACAGGGCTACGCTTTGTTGCTTTTTTGAATTCCATGATATTAAATTGCCTTGATAGAAAATTGCTAGTCCACTGACACTTTTTCTATCATTTCTGTCAGATCCCCAATCTGCATCTGCATACGCACACAGCTTTTCTTCTGTATTCTTTCTGAAAGTAAGAAATAGATTTTTGGTTAATTTGATATATCTTACTATTCGTTTCGCCGCTTTCCACGCTGCATTGGTAGGTTTTTCCAAAAATCGTCCCAAATACGCTGTAGCAAAGGCAATATCGGGTCTTGAAATAATTGACAAATAAGTCAAGCTTCCTATGATTTCCCTATAAGGAACATTGGCAACTTGATCTGTCGAACATATATTGCAATTTACTTCCATCGGAGTTGAACAAGTTTTACACTCTTCCATTCCAAATTTTTTGATAATTTTATTTATCAGTTGTTCTTGACTAATTTTAATGGAATTCTCATCTCGTATTATTTCTGTTCCAATAAAGCAGTTAAGTTCTCCAATAATTTTAACATTGAATTCAGTCTTCAGATTTTTTATTAAATTTTTCACTTCTTCATTTCCTCCCATTACGAGAATATCATCAACCCAAACCAGTAGAAAGACGTTATTTCCAATATACAAGCAAGCATCATGTTTACTTCGGTACATACCCTTTTTATTTATAAATGCGTCAAGTGTTTCATTCCATACACGTGGGGCTTCTTTTAAACCGTACAAGGCCTTTTTTAGTTTCAGAACTCTATTTTCTTCTTTATTTACTCCTTTCGGAAATTTTATATAAACATCTGAATTTAAACTACCATTTAGAAAGGCACTTGGCACGTCCATTTGAATAATAGACAAATTCTGTTGAAGTGCATGGCATAGAAACATTCTTATTGTTGGCATTTTTGCCACAGGAGCATAAAGATTAGCAGTTGTGATCTCTTGATATCCTTTGACGACAAGTCTAGCTGTTTTCGTTCCATCTTGTTTCGTCCGAAATACCCATTTAGTATCAATAGCCTTTTTATCTTCAGGTAAATCTGCAACTATCCACGTATTTAATTTATTTAGTGCTTCAAGTTCATTTCGAATTGCTTTTTCCCAATCTAGACCTAAAGATACTGCTTCTTCATATGATTTTGGGTCTTCCCCATCACTCAGGAGACAATACGCTGAATAAACTTCATAATCTTGCAAATACTTCGGTTGTCTGATTGTTCTCTTTCTTTGTATTTCTTCTACATTTTCTTCATTTATACTTTCTTCTGTACTTTTCTCTTCATATATATATTTTGGTGTTTCTTCAATTTGTATTTCTTCGGGTGCCTTTTCTTCATAATATTTCAAATCAGATTCATCAAATTTTACATCACGTGAAATTACAATACTATTTGTATTTGGATCCCAAAGTCTGTAACCTGCTCCAGCATATCCAACCATTCTTGCTATATTTCCTCTTGGTTCTAATTTATTACCTTTTGGCAGTTTGTAGTACCAACATTTACTTCCAAAAATTCGCAATTTATCTAAATCTAGCTTTCCTAAAAATATATCTGCTGGAATTTTTCCAGAAAGAGCAGAAGTAGGTGATCTGTTAAGCTGGTAAGTTGCGCATCGCACTGCTTCTCCCCATAAATATTTAGGAAGATTAGAATCAATTAGTATGGTTCTAACTTTATTTATTAAGGTTCTATTTAACCTTTCTGCAACACCGCATTGCTGTGGTGTGTAACCAGCGGTAAATTCTTGTTTAATACCATTCTTTAGGCAATAATTCTTAAAACTCTTTGAAATGAACTCACCTCCTTTATCTGTTCTTATTCTATAAATTCTATTTCCTTTAACCTTTTGTTGCTCAATATATTCTACTAATTTACTTTCAGTTTCACTTTTTTCACATAGCAAATAAATTACAGTGAAATGAGAGTAATCGTCAGTAATTGATAAAAAATAGCGCTCACCATTTAGACTCGTAATATTCGTAGGTCCCCATACATCACAGTAAATAAGTTCACCTATTCATTTAGATCGTGGAAATTGTACGTTTTTAAATGGAAGTCTCGTAGCCTTACCCATTTGGCATGAATCACAAATTTCTTTACTATAAGGGAGTTTCATCAGTTGCAAACCTCTTCTGTTGATGTGACCCAAACGAAGATGCCAGAGTTTATCATTTAAATTCGATACCATGACGCTTTCTGTAAAATTTTCTATCTTAAAATGAGCAATATACAAATTATTATTTATTTTACAATTAATAGAAATATTACCAACCATTATTTTTGCACATTTATCTTTAAAAACAATAGGAAATCCTGCATTATTTATTTTTTGAACAGAAAGAAGATTATAAGTTAGGTTTTCTACTATAAGTCCTTCAATATTAATTACAATACCTGTTTGGCAGCAGCGAACTCTAAGTTTTCCTTTGTATTTTGCTGTAATTAATTCTCCATTCGCGATTTTAATATTTACTGGATTTATTTCCATGATATCATCTTTCTTTAAGTATTTTTGTATATTTTCGCAAAATAAATGATTTGTAGCACCTGAATCTATAACGAAATACATGTCGCCCGTATTTTGTTCTGTTTCTGATGACAAAGCTATAAATGACACGTCTTTACATTCTTGAGTAATATTTGCCCCTTTTTGGAAATTATTTCTATAATTATTAAATTTTCGTTGGTTATCATTTCTATTTCCTGCTTTGTTATTTATATATTTTTTGTATTTATTCTTTGGGCAGTTAATTTTGAAATGTTCTGTGCTACCACAAGTATAACATTTCTGCTTTTGATTTGCATTGAATGAACATTCATCTTCGTTATTGCACATTTTACCATTATTTTTGATTTTTAATTCTGCGTCAAGCAATTTACTTTTAACAAAATCTATTGTAAGCTTTTCTGTTGTTGTCTCTAATACGGTGATAACGGTGTCATATTTTTCGGGTAGTGTCAATAGCAAATGGCATACTTTGTCCTCTTCTTCCATGGTCGCTCCTGTTGATTCCAATTCTCTTATTAGTTCATCAAATGCTACAAAATGATCCTGCAAATCTTGTCTTTCATTGCATTTCAGTTGTAACAGTTTACGTCGAATATAAAGTTTTGACAAAATACTTTTTCTCTCAAAAACCTTTTCCAAACATTTTATCATTTCATATGCCGTTTTTGCGTGCCTAATATACTCTATGTGCTTGTCTGTAATGCACATAACTATTGTAGATCTTGCTGTTGTGTCTTTTGCTAAAAATTCTGATTTTTCTTTATCATTAAGTTTGGAAGTATCTGTATTTTTCAAAATTACATCTTTTACTCGCTTTTCATCTAAAATATTGGTAACTCTAAACTTCCAATTTGAGAAATTTGTGGACGTAAGCTGAGGGTACTGAATATTAGTTGACATTTTTATTTTTAAATAATTCACTCCTGGGAATATTTTGACTAATACTTTCTACTCTCTAGCACCCTGGGCCCATAACCTTTTAAAGAATTCACTGTTTAACACAATAAAACGCCAGAATACCAAATCTGTGTCTATATTTTATTGACAGTTTTATAACGACTTCAAAAACATATTTTTTAATAACATCACCATAGAAATCATTTTGATCGCTTGATCATAAAAGTACAAATTATTCCAACAATTTTCACATATTTGGTGAAGCATATGAGTACAATAATTTCTTTTTAATGTCCATAACATTTCTTTTAGGAAAGCGTCATCGATTTCAACAACGATGTTCAAAAATGATTTCGTTTTGGACGAATAAATTATAAAATCACAATTTTGGACATTCAACAAACACATTCCTAACTGCACCTGGCCATAATACTGGTGTTTGGGGTTTAGTGATAGTCTGTTATTTATAATTTTTATATATTTTAAATCCTGTAAACATTCTAAAGGGGACTTTTGTTGACCTAAAACAATACAATGAATATAAAACATAATAGAATTCTGTATTACTTACCCGCAACGGGACATTTTATTTCTAATAGCTTCCACGGTTTATTATTTGCATCCAAAACAACACCATCTGGTGAAAAGGCAAGCCAGGGGTTTAGTTTGCATACAAGTAAACCCATTTCAACAACATTGTATCTTAAATCTGTTTTATATACATCTCTAACTTCTTTTTTTGTATTTTTCCCATACGTCATACTTTTTGTCCGTACTATTTTAAGCCAGAAATATTTTTTTGCTTTCATCTCCCAATGACTTTTTGAAAACGTGAATAATTCATAACATCTAGAACCTGTCACTCTAAACTGCCTCTCTTTCATCCACGCATTTTCATTTTTTAAAGTTTGTTTTAAAATTAAATCAACTTCAGTATTCCCAAATAAATCCTCATAAGTTTTTTAACAACATTCCTTTATGTTAACATTTTCTTTACTAACATTTTCTAATAATTCATGTACTTCATTATACTGTACTGTATTTCCATTTTTAATTGAAGGTTCAGGAACTATTTTTCGTTTTCTACACCTATAAATAAATATGTTTGCTACGCTAACAATTATAACAAAAACCTCTACTTACTTATGAATATTGAAGGCAGAACTGGGATTATATTTTAAAAATATCTTTAAAAGTTTTTGTATATCAAACGGTTCGAATTTATCTTCTTCCTTTATTTTCTTTTTAAAACATTCTGTTTCCGACCATGGTACTGGTTTAAAAGTATCCCTAGTTTTTGACTTCTGCTTACTCCATTGGCATTTTATATCTGTCTGTGATATTTATTTCAATATCATTTATTTTATTCCTGAAACACAAAAGAACAGACAACAAAAACAAAACCTAGAAAAGCAATATAATAAAAAAAATAAAAGGCACTCATTTCCTCTGTATAACACAGAAATTAAACTAAAAACACCTTGTGAGATAAATAAGAACAGCAGCAATGTGTTTACATCGCCCACCTTTTCCTGCTTTACATGAACATAAAAAAGACAAAAAAATTATATTATTTTCATACGCTAAAATACCAGTGATCTCATGTGGATCTGACATTAGAGCACTAGTTTGTAAAACTAGTGCAAAAATATAACATTTTTCCTCAGTTGTATTTGTAATACCGCATAAAACCACCAAACCACTATTTATCACTTCTTCTCCTTCTAAAAAATTCGTTGAGGCATTTGTGGCTTGTAAATAAGAAAATAATTCCATTGATATTAATCGATGATCTTTTCCTTCAAACATATTCATGATTATCTGCAAATAAAAATTTTAGGATATGTAATCAAATAATAAACCATAAATACGTACCCTTCAGCTTAAAAACACTTTAAATAACAAATTATATTGCCGACAAAACAAATGTTTTATCATGTACAATTGCAGCTGTCATTCAAGGAGTATGATTGAGTATGATTTTGAGCGACCATTTTGAAAAGCACACTAGCGCTGCGGTGGTAATTTTAGTCGCGAATATATTACGGGTAGGGTCAGAGTGTACGAAAATTCAAATATCACTTTATTCACATATCAATTTATAAAACATCGTATTGGATAAAAATCAAAAAAATTAACATCGCCTTATTCAAATAACGACTTATGCGTTTTTCGAATATTCAAATCTCGGAAAAAATTATACTGTCTTATACAATTCTCGACTTGTGCAAATCTCTACCACTATGAAGTCGGTTGAGCATTGATTTATCCATTTCTGGTTTGTTCACTACCGCTTCATTCCGGTACTGTTTAGTAATATTTGATTTTATAATTATATTTGAATTACAAACAAATGAAAATGTTAATATATTTGGGGTTACAATATTTAAAAATGATCAAATACATATTATATATATGCCAAACAAATTTATCTATTCACAAATTATGTGTGCATATTTTTGATATAAATTTAGCACATATTTCTTCGTTAATAATATTAATCTAATATTAAAACTATTTAATTGAAGGATTATAAAAACAATAAACATTTTATAATATAATTATAGAAAGGCCATGGAAGGGCTAAATGTGAAACATTTATGAAGATAAAATGAAATGTATGGGAAAAATAAAATCACCTTTAAAATAAAATAAATATATTAATTATTTGATAATTATAGCTGGTTTATGAAACATGTACCTACCATAAGCAGTAATACAGACACATTATTCGATTGTCCAATCTTTACACCTCCCTGTATAATAATAAATGATTTCCTTTTTTATGAAAATAAATAAACAAATTACTTATACTAGTATATTAAAAGAACAACAATGTACCGAATATTGTATGTTACCTTATCATGTACTAAATTATGTGTACGTGGATTACAAATCAAAATAGTTCATATTGTAATAAAACTGAGTTGTTTAAAATTTATTTGTGTTATTAATATTATGCATATATACGATATTAATGTAAAATAAAATGGAATTGACGAAATGTATTATACTGGCAAGAACAGACTGAAAATCCTATCCATTTTTTCCACAGCTGCTCTTCTTTTCCTAAAATGCAATATGGGACAAACAATCTCTGGTTAAAATTTTAACTGCCAGTTAAAAAAACAGTTGAAACGAAATGAACCGTCAAATGACAAATTAATCATTGCTGTCAATAATCCGATTCAATATTGTTTATTTAACTTACAGTTAAAATTCTAACCGGGGATTGTGAAACGCACCAAGTTGACACAAATGTTAATGAAATAATCATATAGTAACTCTTTTGTTTATAAACATGTATTTAGTGAAACTCAGGTCCGGTTTTATAAAAATTCACTATAGTTTCATATTAATGATTTTTATTTAACACTAACGATATTTCTGACTACATAAAATAATATATAGGTTAGTTAAATAAATTATTGTAAATTTTACCTTATTATAAGTCAATAAATATCAAAGTATATTATTGTACAAACCAAATTAAAGTAAAATAAGTTCTGCTGTGATGAGCTAAAAGAAAACTCAAACCTTGTTTATAAAAAAGAGGTAAATGAATAAAAAAATATTAATTTTTGTTTATAATATCTATTTACATGATTTTGTTGGTTTTGGGTTTTTAACATATTTATTTTGAGGTTAATAGACGATATACGAAATGAAGAGAATAACAAGTAACACATGATCATATGGTTTTAGTTAATCCTCAGTGAACAATGTTTAGCTTCGTCAACTCGTTACATCGGCCAGCCACTTCCATTATTAGTGTAACCAATAAAGATTCTAAATAAGTACTAAATCACATAATAATAGAGAACTATTACTTTCATCAACTATTCTTCGTTGAGTGCCTCCTTCATAAAATGCTCTATATGTTCTTTTTTAAGGACTTTTGCCTTTTTTCAGTTTGTGGGTTCTGGATTCATTCTAAAGATAAACAATTAGCTTACCATATTTTGAAATATCTATGTTTTTGCTGCTACTCCCCCTTTTTACATTTACATTATATTATATAACAAATATAGAAATAACACTTCATTTATAGTCGTATTATTGTTTTAAATACATAGTTGTGTTGAGTTAATATATGCATAAGTTTTACCTGTTCAATCCAGTATTCATCTTCTGTATAGACTTTCGGATTATCACTAAAGGTATAAAACTAACATTTGGTATGATAAAAAAGAAGAGAAGATAAAGAATTGCCATACTAGCTTTTCAACACACGTTCTTCTGTACTTTTGAAATAGATGAAGATATCCAATAAGATTCCACTGTACATATCCATATCCCAATGTTTCGTGCAATTTCCAACATATTTTTTTTTCGTGTTTAATGGCATTTAAACAATTATATCCAACAAAGATGACCGACCTGAAACATTTAATCATTTTCGTAATATTTATCTTTTAATCAAACCAGATTATTTTGTTTTTAAGGTTATAAACGTAATTTATCTTAATAATTGCTTTTAGTGTGTACATATAGTACTGTAATAGTATATTAAAGAACGAATGTCATAATTGTCATTTTATTTTGTGAGAAGGAAGTTTGGGTAACGACGCGTAGCGGAGTTGCCCAAACCTTCGAACAAAATAATCCACAATTATGACATGAGTTCTTTATACTATTTTTTCTATTTTGCGCTTTTTATGATCTTTTTAAATAAAAAATCGTAAATTCAAAATTTAGGGAATTTTGTGTTCGTTGGTAATAATGAGACATTTGAAAATTCAATTGTTTGAATTTAAAATTGTTTCGTGTTGTGTACAATCAAATTCATATCAAATTAAAAATGAATACAGACGATTTTTGTGTACTCCACCTGAAATACGTGAAATTACGGAAAATACATTTTATAATTTCAAAAACAAACAATGAAAAAAGTCAGGTTATAACCAAATGTAAATTTTTTACAAGTTACTTACATTTTATTGTATAAAATTAACTGAAAAGGATGTAAAAAGTGTAAAACTATATAATTATACACATCTTATATTTAAAACACTATTTTCTTATAAATAAACACTTAATTCTTGTTGACATTTCTCCTCCGCCGCCATTTTGCTTTTGCTTACACAACCTCTCGAACTAATTTACCGACAGAGTTCATAAATAAATAAAAATAAATTACATATTTTAAATATCAACAATTAATAGTGTTTTGAACTATTTATGCCCTAAATATATATAAATAAAAATAAAAACCTTAATTAGTATCGTTTATTCAGTAAGGTTTGACATTTGATATTTTTTGACATAACGTTTCAGCTATGCTACCAACTTTATAAAAATAAATTGTACTAGGCTGTTACAACACTCAAACGAGCTATTAACGGACTCCTTTGGGTGCTGTTATAGCTTTGTTACAGATGCAAAATAGAAAAAATCATATTAAATGTTATAAATTTAACATTTGTTTTCAACAATACCACCCATTCTACTGTATTAGTTAATTTTACTTTTCCTATGTTATGAATTTATTCCTGTTTATAAATTCTGAAATGAAACATTTATAACTACTTATTTACCTTAACATTGATATAATATAAATGAATTGTTATATTGATCCTAAAATAAAATATAACAAATATTCTGTACCAAAGCATTTTCATTCAAAATACATGTTCCAGCTTAAAATATGTATAACATTTTATATAATGAAGAAAATATTATTTTTAACATTAATGTATTTAAATTTATTAGTTTTATTTGTGTTATGATTTTTCAAGATTGTTTGAAATGTTATAAATAATTTAAATACCACTTAAAACAAAAGTTACTAACAACATTGGAATTGAGCAATGGTGAACGGACATTGTTCTTTAAAGCGCACCAACTTCAGCGTGGTAGAGATTTGCACTGGTTGAGACTTGCATTACACAGGATAAAAATTTTCGAGATTTGAATAAGAAGAGGTAATATTTTTCGAGCTTTGCAGTGTTGAAAATTGCATAAGTTGTGACATGAATAAGTCAATGTAAAATAATTCGAATTTTGACTATTCGTAAGATGTATAAAACGTGATTTGACCAAGTCATTATAAATGTATTCGAATGTTGTCTGTGCTCCCCTAATAATTAGGGTGAAGTGGGGTAAGTGCGTTTTTGGGGCAAGTGCACCAACTGTTCTATGAATCAAAACCATTTACACTACAGCGGTTCCATCTAGTATTTATGAAAGTAAGACCCTTTAGCAATATAATTTAGATCTCTTCTTTACCGGCATCGATATATTGAAAGAAATATGGTTGCCGCATAAAGTGTCAGGTGTTTGGGTAGCGTGCTAAGTGCGTAGTGGAGTATCTAGTGGCACTCTTTTATTGTCGTGCAGGTATGTATGTCGTTACTAGCTATTTAATTTAGAAGTTTATATATTGTTTAAGCATTTTAAAATGCAGAATTATGTTAATCATAACATAACCTAAGTTTGAGGTGATAGATGCGGTTGCCCCAAATTTTCAAGCGTAGGGGCAACCGCACCCACCCGTGCTTGGGAAAGTGCACCTACTAGATGCACTTTCCCCTTATCCAATTTTATTCTATGGAGTGCACAATACCCAATCCTAATACGTACCTACATGTAGAGATATTTTTGTTTCAGACATAATGGTTCGAAAGTATCAACGCAAAACCCAAAAAGCCGCGTATTCAGCTGAAGATTTACAAAGGGCCATAGAACATGTGAAGTCTGGAAAATGTGGCACATTGCGTGCTAGCAAACTATTCAATATCCCTAGGAGTACATTAAAGGACCACATCAAAGGTCGTAGGGGCATCAAGAGTGATACAATGGGAAGACCTACAGCTTTACCAGCCAAAGATGAAGAGGCTCTTGCAAAAGGAATAAAATGCCTCGAAAAATGGGGGTTTGGACTTAGCCGCAAAGAAATCTTAGAAATTGTAGGCAAGTATGCTGCACAGAAACAACTCAAAACTCCATTCAAGGACAATGTACCTGGAGAAGACTGGTTCCTAAACTTTAAAAAACGACATAATTTGTCAATCAAAAAACCTGAAGCCTTGGAATATGCCAGGAAGAAAAACACGGATCCATTTATAATATACCCATATTTTGATTTATTGAAGGCTACGGTGCAAAAACTGAATCTACAAGACAAACCATCTAATATTTGGAATATGGATGAAACCAGTTTTTGCAGTGATCCCTCAAAGACGAAAGTTGTAGGAGAAAAGGGGCGTTCTTCTACTCGAATTGTATCTGGTCCAGGGAGGACAAACACCAGTGTTCTGTTTGCTGCTGCTGCAGATGGACAAAAAGCTCCGCCATTAATCATATACAAGGGCAAAAGTGTGTGGGATAGCTGGATAGCAGATCAAAAAAAAGAATATCCAGGAACGACGTATGCTGCCACAGAGAACGGATGGATGGAATCCCAAGTATTTAAAAACTATTTTCTAAAAACATTCATACCCCTCGTAGGTGCTGATGGTCCTGTTTTAGTTATATATGACGGCCACACAACTCATATCGATATCGATGTAGTAGAAGCGGCTATGGCAGCAAACATTACCATTATAAAATTACCGCCACATAGCAGTCATCTTCTACAACCACTGGACTTGGCTGTTTTTAAATCTATAAAGGTGGCTTGGGATTCATCACTCGTGAAATGGCAACGAAATCATTTAGGACAGAAATTACCCAAAAGTAAGCTTGCTGAAATGGTGGGAACTGTTTGGAAAGAGGCAGATCCAAAAATTATTCGTGAAGGGTTCAAGAAAGGTGGTATCTACCCTTATAACTGTGATGTTATTCCAAAAGAGAAGTTTGATCCGCTTGAACTGAAACGATGGGAACAACGAACACCGAATACAGGGGACGAACTTACAAAACCGCGGAGAGAAATTGACGCTGAATTGTTGGAACAGGGAGGTCAGGAAGAACATACACCAGTAGAATGCTTTGGATTGTTGGACTTAGAAGATGTTCAGCAACATAGTACACAAGGTCATCAAGAACATACACCATCAGCTGAAGACGTTAGACTGTTGGAAAGGGAAGGTGAGCAAAATCATACATCATCAGCTGAAGACGCTAGATTGTTGGAAAGGGAAGTTCAGCAAGACCATACACCATCAGCTGAAGACGTTAGATTATTGGAAAGAGAAGGTCAGCATGAACATACACCATCAGCTGTAGATGTTGGTTTTTTGGAAAAGGAAGAAAGCGATGGAAACGATAAACGGACACCAGCTGAAATAGAAGACACGTTTGAATCACTTTTACTGAATCTCGTGAAAGGAAATCAAGCTAATAATGTAATGAAAAAATCTAGGAAAAAATAGGTTCAGGTGCTGAATTAATAACAAGTGAGGACGTAAGAGAAAGACTAAAAGAAGCCAAAGAATACGAAGCGCAAAAGAAATCTGGGACCAAAAGAAAGAGAGCTGCTCCTGAACAGACAACTACAAAAGAACAGAAGACGACCAAAGAAAAGAATTCGATCAAAGACAAGAAAATTAATCAAGTGAATCGTAAGAGAATGAAGAAAAATGAAAAGAAGATCTACGATTCAGAAACAGATGAAGAAAATTCAGAGTTGCATTTGGATGACGAAGAGAGCGATTTTGAAACACTTTCTGAAGTGGGTGCCGAAGCATTAGATGCACTTGACCTCGGAAACAATGTAACAGAAATTGGAGACTGGATCTTAACTAGACTGAATTCAGAGAGAAAGACTTGCCATTATTTTATAGGAAAAATAGAAGATATGGATCAGGACACCGGAAATCCAATTGTGAAATTTTTACGAAGAATAAAATCAAAAACGGTACCTTCCAGATCCGCTTTCACATGGCCTGACGTGGAAGATATTTCAGAAGTTGAGCCTTCGGATGTTATTTGTACTTTACTTCCTCCTACCATGGGAAGAAGGGGTGAAATCAAGTTTGACGTCAGTTTTTCTGGCTATAACATCAATTAACTGTGATGTAAAATGTTTTAGAGTAATGTTTATTTTTTCGTTTTTGTTTCTATGAATTATGTTTTTGTTTTGTAATGTTCCTAATAAGTTATGGTTAAAAAGCTGTAGTTTTTGTAATGATCAATTCAATAGAACATTAATATTTTCATAACCAGTTGTTAAATTTTAATTCCAAAAATAACAAAAGATTCAGAAAGATTTGAGTTAGTTGCACTTGCCCCACACATTAGGTTTATGCATTAGACTGGATAAATAACCTAGGATGGTGCTCTTGCCCCAAAATATGGGGTAAGTGCACCCACCTGTACAAAATTTTAAAAAAAAATTAAGTACGGTGACATGTTATTTTTATAGCCATTTGCGACCTACAACATGGGTAACTATTAAGAAAGCTATATGTATCCGGAATTTTAGACTTATACTATCATTCTGGAGCATTTTAATAACAATTCAATTTGAATTTTGCACTTCGGTAGGTGCATTTACCCCACTTCACCCTATCAAATAATTAATATATTTATTTTATTTTAAAGGTGATTTTATTTTTCCCATATATTTCATTTTATCTTCATAAATGTTTCACATTTAGCCCTTCCATGGCCTTTCTATAATTATATTATAAAATGTTTATTGTTTTTATATACCTTCAATTAAATAGTTTTAATATTAGATTAATATTATTAACGAAGAAATATGTGCTAAATTTATATCAAAAATATGCACACATAATTTGTGAATAGATAAATTTATTTGGCATATATATAATATGTATTTGATCATTTTTAAATATTGTAACCCCAAATATATTAACATTTTCATTTGTTTGTAATTCAAATATAATTATAAAATCAATTATTACTAAACAGTACCGGAATGAAGCGGTAGTGAACAAACCAGAAATGAATAAATCAATGCTCAACCGACTTCATAGTGGTAGAGATTTGCACAAGTCGAGAATTGTATAAGACAGTATAATTTTTTCCGAGATTTGAATATTCGAAAACCGCATAAGTCGTTATTTGAATAAGGCGATGTTAATTTTTTTGATTTTTATCCAATACGATGTTTTATAAATTGATATGTGAATAAAGTGATATTTGAATTTTCGTACACTCTGACCCTACCCATATAATATAATTATATCCTGTCGTCTTGCCATTACTTACAAACGACTGAAAACTATCTATGGCCACTCTATGACAGCCTAAATACATGGCTTAACCCCCTTCATACCGACCCCGCAGCGCACCACTAGCATAAAGTGTACAGAATCCTCTTCTCAATTCTCGACATCATTCATATTCGCACAAATGCGCAAGCGAAGCGAAACTCCAATGCGAACAGTAACTCTAAAACGTATTCTCATTCTCGACTACTCTACGCTTCGCGTATCGTATGAACACGAATTACACGAAGTACAATATTTGGCAACGTTGCATGAAACAGCTTGACAACTTCACATATATTTTGACATTTCACTGTTTGCCATTTTTCGAGTAGAAGAAGTTTGAGTTTTAAGTTTATTTTTATTATATTAACATGGAATTAGAGAAGAATAGTTAGAAAATATCGGAAAACCAAAGAAAAACACTTATAGAATATATTGGCAAGAGCCACATCCTAGAGATGGCAGCACTAGTGACCGACTTATAGGGAAAGCATTGTATTTTGCATAAGTGCTAATAGTATTTTAATGCTTAGATTTGAGAATATTTTGTTACTTTTAATTGAATTCAAATATGTTTATCACAATGTCAGACATATACATTTATTTAAATGGTGGTGCGCGGCCTATGGTCGAAGGAGAAGCCGTGTATAAAGGTAAAATAAGATTCAAAATTGAGGTTATCTGCATGTTTAACTACTTATTTAATTATTTTTAGCTGGACATATTATTTTATGCAGATATAAGACAGATAAACAGAATAATTTAGAAATGTGGCAATTACTTTCAATGTACTATCAGTTTTTAACTTATACAAGCAGAGCATCATTTTTTCTCTAATTAAAACATTTGAGATATTCAAAGAATTTGAAATTTTGTTAAGGCATAATTCTATTGAAAGGAATATATCTTTTGTTACACCCGTGAATGATAAGAAGCTGTCTTGTATAAAAACATTGTCAATAATTGAAAACTTTACATTAACACCTATATCAACTTGACATTGCTTGTCTGAAAAGGAAGCTCTACTACTTCCAGCTTCAAGCACATCCAGTTCTTTGTTTTGCACGCCTTCCTCTTGCTGTGGCTCAATTTCTTGTATTTTTCTCGTTCCTTCTTCTTCTCTATCTTTCCTATAAACAATTTAAAATAAATATATAATATTACAGAATAATAATTACTACATACAGGTAAAGTCTTTCTATTTTTCTTCTCTGTACAGGGGTTCTGTCGAATTTTCTGTGTGGTAATTTTTGGCTTGGTACAGCACTTCTTTTTAATATTTTTCTTTTAATGACTACAAAAACAATCTAATAATGTTTTGAAACATAAATTTTTATAAATACTTACATGGAATAAAATCGCTAGGTAAAAAATGTAGTGAACAAACGTTCATGAACGGTGAAATGTTTTCCGATTTTGAACGCGATTTTCCACTTATTTTTTAATATTTCTCTTTTTGGGAAATAATGAAGGGATATGTCAGCACTTGCATAATTATTGCACTGCGGTACAATCTTTTCGATTTGCTGGTCATTTTTAGTTGTTTACGTATAACCTTATCTGACAGCACAACGTTTTCCCTATGACTAATATGTTTTATTTTGCCACCAGATGTCAGACACTTTGTTGGCTCTTGCCACAAAACAATAAGGTAAACGAGAAGTGCAAGTCAACGTATCAAGTGGGCAGCACGGAACTATAGCCCCCTGGGTGTCATTGGGTACACTACTTTTGACATGTCAAGTAATTGTTAAATATATGTCATATGAACCTGTCAACGTTCCTTTGTTTTATATACAGTGATTACTTAATTTTTTTAATTTCGGTATATTTAAATAAAAAAATATTTATTTTCATTATTTTTATTATATGTACAAATTACATTATTTAAATTCAATATTTTATAATAAAAGCATTTTCTTCTTATTCTTGATTACTTGGAATAGCCGGGCGAGTTCTTGTTAATATTGATTACCCAATATTTCAACATGGTCTCCATATGAACGTTATTCTGAGTGGATTTTTCAAATGATCGTATGCATTTTCGGGATGTAGGTTCTTCTATTTTTTACCTGCTCTGATTTTCTTGCCAGCAGTACTTTGGTTTTCCGCCGAGACGTTGACAGGCCCGGTATTACAGTTCCGGCTTAAATTTTGGTTTAGGTAAACTTGAGCTTCGGCTTAAGCCACTGGTCTGTATTACAGTACAAAGCTTAGCTAAACTGGACAGCAATGCGATTTTTTGTTTTGTTGATTATGTGTTGGTTATCCTGTTTGTAAAAAAGAATATATATATATATATATATATATATATATATATATATATATATATATATATATATATATATATTTGGCATGACTGAATTCATAGAATACTAAAGGGTTTTCCAATAAGAGGTGTTATTTTGAATAGCCCGCTATTTCGGTAGATGTCGCTTTTGAAGCTGTCATTTTTTGACATTTGACAAGTAGAAACTACGCCATTAATAAAAATGGAACGATACACGCTTCAACAACGCATTGAAATAATTAAAATTCACTATAAAAATGGTGAAAATTTGGCAGAGACGGTTTGTAAAACTCGACAATTTTTGGGTCGTCGTGAAGCACCTTGTCGGACCGCAATACAGAAATTGGTGGAAAAATTCGAGCTGTTGGGACAAGTTAGTGATGTGAAGAATAAAACCCGTGCACGTCGCTCAAGAACAGCCGAGAATATTGCTGCTGTAGCCGAAAGTGTTGAAGAAAACCCAGGTTTGTCCATTCCTCGTCGTTCTTTGGAATTAGGCATTCCACAAACGTCATTACACCGTATTTTGCATAAAGATTTGGGTCTTAAGGCTTATAAAGTCCAGTTAACACAAGAACTCAAGCCGGCCGATCATCAACAACGTCGTGTCTTTGCTGATTGGGTCGTTGAAATGCATGAAAATGATCCGGAATTCCATCGAAAAATTATCTTGAGTGATGAGGCCCATTTCCACCTCGGTGGCTTCGTCAACAAACAAAATTGTCGCATCTGGGGCTCAGAAAACCCAAGAGTTATTGTTGAAAAGCCTCTCTATCCTCAACGTGTGACTGTTTGGTGCGGTTTATGGTCCGGCGGAGTCATTGGACCTTACTTTTTCGAAAATGAGGCCGGAGCAACAGTTACGGTGAATGGATTGCGCTATCGAGAGATGATTAACGATTTTTTATGGCCGGAATTGGATGGTATTGATCTGGACAACGTTTACTTTCAACAAGACGGCGCTACGTGCCACACAAGCAACGAAACCATTGATCTTTTACGGGAAAAGTTTCCGGACCGTGTTATCTCTCGAAGAGGTGATCACAATTGGCCACCGAGATCTTGTGATTTAACACCTTGCGACTTCTTTCTTTGGGGCCACGTGAAAGAGAAGGTCTACGCCAACTGCCCAGCGTCGACTCAAGACCTCAAAGATGGAATTCGTGAGGCTATCGAGGACATAGGACAGCCACTTGGTTATGGAAAATTTCATGAAAAGGATATTGTCCTGTCAGCGTGGTCGTGGTGGTCATTTGCCTGATGTTATTTTCCACTATTAACGGCATACCTTCCTCTTTATAATGAAATAAACATCCGATCATTTATATTAAAAAATGGCATTTTTCTTTGAATATCAAAATAACACCTCTTATTGGAAACCCTTTATATTGAAATATTATTCATTTGTGTTTGTTTCTTGTTGAAAATATTGTAGTGATCTATGGAAAAAGGTCTAGACGTAAAAAATTCAGTCAAATTAAATAATATTGTGTTGATTGTGTCCACAATCTCAATTTATTCTGAGAGAATGTATTTTACAAAGAGTACAGTCTAATGCTCCAATAACATCTGGGAAACGCGCTTTAGAATAAAATTCTTGTTTTATTGTATGAATGGTATTAGCAGAATTCGGAAATTTTATAAACATATTTCGATGACGTACAATAGCCTGAAGCACAATCGTTCTGCAGTGGATTTATGTACTCCGCAGAAATCACCAGCAGTAATTAAAAAGTTACCAGTTGATAAATATCTCAAGGTTAATAATAAACCAAACCATTCATAGGCGTTAGTACCTGATTCCTATAGAATAATAAATAATAAATTTAAATCATATCGAATATAGTTAATATTTTTGAATAAATATTATTTATTTACCAGTTTTTTTTTTTTGGTTTTTGTGTCATCGTATATCAGGTCGTATATTAATCGCACAGATTCTTTCGATAATCTGAATCTTTGTGAAAATTCAAAATTGTTCCAGATACTTATACAGATAATATAATACCTATAGTCAATTTTTTTGACTCTGTCGGGTACAGTAATAAAACTATAAATGAACTATAAATATCGCAATTATGATAAAGCGGCATATCCTTTACTTTCTGCAGTATAATACTGTTTGGCATCGGCCCATATTTTTGAGCCGCTCTATTCATGCATTGAATCAAACGTCTACCAGGTATGTATTGGAAAATAGCCTTACAGTCCTTTAACATAAATGAATAGAGCGGCTCAAAAATATGGGCCGAAGCCAAACATTATTATACTACAGAAAGTAAAGGATATGCCGCTTTATCATAATTGCGATATTTATAGTTCATTTATAGTTTTATTACTGTACCCGACAGAGTCAAAAATTTGACTATACCTAAGCCCGAATGTCTGGCCTCATGCGTATCCGGCGCGGTTGCCTGGCGTTTATTATCTCTGTTTCATCATTCTCCTCGTCAGATATTTCATAAAAGATATTATTTTCTATGAATTCTATTAACTCCATAATTCTATCATTTGACAAAAACCAAGTGACATTGACAAATAGGTTATAATTCCGAGTTTAAGCCGCCACGGCTGGCCGCTCAGGTTTAAACTTTGGCTCAAGCTTAAACTTATACTGTACTACAGCATTTTTTCATTGAGCCAAGCTTAAACCTTAAGCCGAGTTTAAACTAGAACTGTAATTCCAGGCCTAAGACAGATGCAATACGTAATGCGTTGCTTATAGTTAGCAAGATGTTCCCGTGGACATACATGTTCACCATCAAAAGTCGACGTTGAAATTAGTTTCGAAATTCTCGGTTTTCCCATTATTTGGACGAAAACCATAGAGGCTAACACAATCACGTCATATCTATAGCTGTTGTTCCAATTTTCTTCACAAGAACATTAGGATAAATCCTTGAAATTTTGTATTCTTCCTGTTGTCAATGTCCGTGAAGAGATTCCTTAAAGAATTCTTTAACGTAAGCTTGTCTCTTCCATAACGGCCGTAGGTCCAATTGGTAACAAATGGCCGTTTTGTTGATTCTTTTAAAATTAAAATCAATGAAACAAAACAATAGCAAAACCCAACTGCGACCATACATACACATAAAAATACGCACAGAAACATACATCACAAAAATAAATGCATTTATAGATTCCTTAAAGACATTGCGCTCAATGTATTTGGGGGAAAAATCATAATATTAATAGAGATAAAAATCATCATACTCTATTAAGTGAATATTATTTTGCCAAGTTCTTTAAATAACAAATAAAACTTCGTCTAATACATACTGGGGCACCAATAATTAATTCTGGCGAATTCTCAGTCTGTTTAAGTTCTATTACGATTCTTGAAACTTTTAGGCCTACCGACAACATAAACGGTTATTTACAACTGAGGAGCTTTTGCAAAAACAATCATATTCCATTTTCTTGAATTTGAGATAATCAAAGAAAAAATTCTACCTTTCTTACTAAGTTTGTTGAGTATACATATTATGATTAGTGTTTCACAAAAATCAAGAAACACTCTTGATCTTGTCTTGAAATCAAGACAAGACCAAGACAAGAAATATATTTTATGTCCCAAGACAAGACAAGAATGTATCATCAAGAATCAAGATTTCTTGACAAGAAATCTTGATTTCTTGACAATTAATTTTGTAAATCCGCATTTATATAATTAAAATATGAAATTTGGATTCTCTGACTATGATTTTCAAAATAAATAATTTTATTGAAATCGACGAGACAGTTGAAGGTATAAGTCTAAATTTTCAGGTAAGTATACCTCGTTTTGTAAACAAAACTAATAATTCCTCTGTCTACGTTTTTTAACGAATGTATCAAAATATGTTAGGAACGTTGCAATGCTTGCATTGAAATTGATCGTTATTATTTGAGCAAATATTCCATCATTACCGATATCTGTGTACGAAGCAGATTGGCACACCCAGCAATGGGTAATATGCCGTGATGAAATATTTATTTATTTTTATTTTTACATATTTTTTTTTAATAAATAAATTACAAAATATTAATTTTAACTTCAAAACAGTAAGATATATAGCGACCATAAAGGAAGTTTTTAAAGAGAGTTTTGATTACAACACAGAAATATTTGATTACAACAATGAATATGACTAATTTCACAATAAAAATATAATATTTGTTATTGTACGAATCCTAAAATTGCACGTATTTAACGTAATTTGACATGAACATTTTTTTTTGTCCTAATCCATAGTAAGCTTTATTACAAAAACAAAAAAGTATATAATTTTTAAATTTACATATCTCACTTACACAAAGGGCTAATTAAATAATACTTGATGTGCTAGACGCAGAAATTGATTCTCTAAAACTTTTATTTGAAGCATTTATTTCTAAAATAAAAATAAAATCATTTTATTCAAGAAAAACTGTTAACAACAAGTAATGTACCACGTCCGGTTAGCCTATTTTAACCAAAATCTATTATGTTATTTAGATTGACATAAAAGTCTTGTATACCAAATTTGAAAAGTTTTCGATTCTATTTTAAAACTATTTTTTATTAAAATCTATTATAGGCTTCATGTAAAGTGCCACTTCTGGAAATTGTGTAATAACCAGAAAGGG
Source organism: Harpalus rufipes (assembly GCA_951394225.1). Lineage (NCBI taxonomy): Eukaryota > Metazoa > Arthropoda > Insecta > Coleoptera > Carabidae > Harpalus > Harpalus rufipes. The sequence goes on along the minus strand of OX596288.1, from coordinate 15,050,677 downwards.
AGGGGAGGTGCACAACTAGATGTTATAGCAGTCCTAAATACAAAATTTCAACTTTCTACGGCTTACCGTTTTTGAGTTATGCGAGATACGCACGTACGTACGGACGGACGTACGTACAGACGTCACGACGAAATTAGTCAAAATGGATTCAGGGATGATCAAAATGGATATTTCCGCTGAAATCTGAAAACCGAATTTTTTCGCGATTGCAATACTTCCTTTACTTACGTACAAGGAAGTAAAAACAGTATAACAATAAATTGACAAACTGGCGATTAGACTGTTAATTAATTAGGTTGCCCCCCGAACACCCCGGGGTCCGGCCCTTCGCGACACGACGAAATCATAGTAACATTTAAAAAGAGCCAATGGCAGACGCCAACGCTATACTTGAGCGTTCGGATTGGATAAAGCGATAGAGAAAGGGGATTCCCCTAAAACGTCAAGAATCAAGAAATATCAAGAAATCTTGAAACAAGACAAGAATTAAGTCGCCAAGAAATGAGCAAGACAAGAATTTTTTATTTTCTTGTCTTGAAAATCAAGACAATACAAGAAATGATCATCAAGACAAGATTTCTGGTCTTGATGAAACACTAATTGATGAATATCCTACAATAACATTAATTAAATATAAAGGTTAACGAATTTATAGTAAGCTAACAAAATTAACGCAACCATGATTACTATTTAAAGGAAGATTATATACAAATGATATTCGCAAATGAAGGAATTTTTGACAAATTTTCATCTGAGTTAATATTACAAAAAAAATTCATGTCACATCGCGCCGTATTTTTTAAAGGAAATCTATAGAAGTGTTTATTCTGTGAATCTCTTACATTCTTATATTTATTCTCGCAGTTGGGATGCCGACATTTAAATTTATAACGACGATTAAAGCTGAAAATGTTAGTTACATTAGAAAAAATAAAGTAAAATTAAATTATTAAATTATTTACTTATCATAAGCCATAATATACATTTTTTAAACCAGCGACTTATACTTGACAATGTAGCAATGATAATATCTTCGAACCACAAAACAATAAGGTAAACGAGAAGTGCAAGTCAATGTATCAAGTGGGCAGCACGGAACTATTGCCCCCTGGGTATCATTGGGTACACTACTTTTGACATATGTCAAGTAAATGTCAAATATATGTCATATTAACCTGTCAACGTTCATTTGTTTAATATACAGTGATTACTTAATTTTTATAATTTCGGTATATTCAAATAAAAAATTATTTATTTTCATTATTTTTATTATATGTACAAATTACATTATTTAAATTCAATATTTTATAATAAAAGCATTTTCTTCTCATTCTTGATTACTTGGAATACCCGGGTGAGTTCTTGTTCATATTGATTACCCATTATTTCAACATGGTCACCTTATGAACGTTGTTCTGCGTGGATTTTTCAAATGATCGTATGCATTTTCGGGATGTAGATTCTTCTATTTTCTATCTACTCTGATATTGTCTTGCTAGCAGTCTTGGTCTTCCGCCGAGACGTTGACTTCTAAGACAGATGCAATACGGAATACGTATTGTACCACTCGAGTTGCTTTTCTCACATTTTTTCATTGATCATATGTTGTTGCTTATAGTTAGCAAGATGTCCCCGTGGAAGCGAAGCTCAGCAAATTTAGTGATTGACCATCATTTTATATCACATATGTTCACCATCAAAAGTCGACGTTGAAATTAGTTTCGAAGTTCTCGGTTTTCCCATTATTTGGACGAAAACCATAGAGGCTAGCACAATCACATCAGATCTATAGCTGTTCTAATTTTCTTCACAACAACATTAGGATAAATCCTTGAAATTTTATATTCTTCCTGTTGTCAATGTCCGTGAAGAGATTCCTTGAAAGAATCCTTTAACGTAAGCTTGTCTCTTCCATAACGGCCGTCGGTCCAATTGGTAACAAAAGGCCTTTTTGTTGATTTTTTCAAAATTAAAATCAGTGAAACAAAACAAAATTGCAAAACCCAACATACATACACATACAAATACGCACAGAAACATACATCACAAAGATAAATGCATTTATAGATTTCTTAAAGACATTGCGCTGGATGTATTTGGGGGAAAAATCATAATATTAATAGAGATAAAAATCATCATACTCTAATAAGTGAATATTATTTCGCCAAGTTCTTTAAATAACAAATAAACCATCGTCTAATACATAATGGGGCACCAATATGCTGGCGAATTCTCAGTCTAAGTTCTATTACGATTCTTGAAACTTTTAGGCCTACCGACAACATAAACGGATATTTACAATTGAGGAGCTTTTTCGCAAAAAACAACCATATTTCATTTTCTTGAATTTGAGATAATCAAAGAAAAAAATCTACCTTTCTTACTGTTTAAAATTTCTGTATTTTAATTTAACTCAGGATCATGTTTAAATATTCAAATAATTATTACTGGGTGTTAAGTAATAGAAAAATAAACGTTGGTGAGCAATTACATAAGTTATTTTTATAGTACATTTTTGTAGAAACACTTCAACCTAAATGTAAATTAAAGCTCCTCAATTTTAATTTTTATATACTTATTCATATAAATCTAAATTACATGAACCGTTTAAAATCATTAACATTATAAAAATGAAGAAAGAAAGAAAACTAATAAAAAAAATAATTATAAAAATGAAGAAAGAAAGAAAACTAATAAAAAAAATATTCTTCATTTGTAAAATAAGTTTGCTGAGTATGCATATTATGATGATCATCCTACAATAACATCAATTAAATATAAAGGTTAACGAATTTAAAGGAAGATTATATACAAATGATCTTCGCAAATGAAGGCATATGACAAATTTTCATCTGAGTTAATATTACTTTTTTTTTCCATATATCACATCGCGCCGTATTTTTAAAGGAAATCTATAGAAGTGTTTATTCTGTGAATCACTGACAACATTCATATATTTATTCTCGCATTTGGGATGTCGACATTTAAATTTATAACGACGATTAAAGCTGAAAATGTTAGTTAGATTAGAAGAAATAAACTAAAATAAAATTATTAAATTATTTACATTTACCAACGACTTATACTTGACAATGCAGCAATGATAGTATCTTCGAACAATATTTTTTACTGTTGACAAATAATTTTATAAATTTTTATTTTTTATTTCATAGATTACTTAATTCATTTCAAACTATAGCAGCGACATGAACCGTTTAGTGACATCTCTGTTACATTGGGTACAATTAAGAATTACGAGTTTAGGGAACACAAATTATATTTTTATTAATATAAATCTGACAGTAATACAAAAACATGACATATCGTAATTTATAAACAAAAACATATGTATCATAGAATATGTGATGTGATGATCAAAATTCTCTTCAACACTCTCTCGAATTTTGTTTCTTCACATTCTTTAATCTTTCCAGTTGTACATTCAAACCATTTAATAGAGCTGAAAACCGAGGATTAGGCAAACCCTTTGTCAACAGATCTGCCACCTGTTTGTCTCCTTCTATATGTTGTACTTCTAGTTTTCCTTCGATGACTCTTTCACGTACGAAGTGATGTCTCACATCTATGTGCTTACTCTTGAAATGAAACTCTGGGTTTTTTGCAAGTTTCACAGCACTTAGATTGTCTATGTACAATATGGGCTTACTTACATCTGTGGTCATCTCATTTAACAGTCTTCCTAGCCAAATAAGTTGTTTTGCTGCTTCACTTGCTGAGATATATTCGGCTTCCATTGTTGAAACTGACACACTTTTCTGTCTCTGGCTAAGCCATGTAAGCACTGACCCAGCATATATACACAAAACTCCACTTCTTGAGCGTCTTGATTTGTCTTGAGCGTAGTCTGCGTCACTAAATCCAACTAAATTCTTATCTTGTTTGCTTTTATATACAAGACCAAAATCAACCGTTCCTTTGAGATAGCGAAAGATTCTTTTAACTTGCTTCCATGAACTTTCCGTAGGATTTTCCAAATCTTGAGCTACTCTACTTACGGCATATGCTATGTCCGGTCTTGTGGCAGACATAAGAAAAATTAAACTGCCAACTGCCTCTCGATATGGTGTCTTCTCATTTAAAGATTTTTCTTCTTCGCTAACAAGTTTACCACTTACTTCAGCAGGAGTCATCACAGGCTTGACTTCTGCCATACCAAACTTTTCAAGTAATTTTTCAACGTATGCCCGTTGATTAAGTAATATTGACCCATCCTTATTTTTCTTTATGGCAATTCCTAGATAGCAGTCTGGATTAGAAACTTTTACTTTGAATTCCTTTTCAAGTGCGGTTATAAAATCTGTGATTTCTTTCATATCTGTTCCAGCTATCAGACCATCGTCAACATAACAGACTACAATCAATTTCTTACCGTTCTGGTAGCGAGTGTATAGACACGGATCTGATTCGCTTTTCTTACAACCTTGTTTCTTTATGAAATCATCTAATCGCTCATTCCAGCAACGTGGGCTCTGTTTTAATCCATACAGACTTCTTTTTAGTCTCCAAACCCGACCAGTACCATCATTGAATCCCTCTGGCTGATGCATATATACTTCTTCATTGAGATTTCCATATAAGAATGCCGTCTTTACATCAAATTGTTGCATCGGCAATTGTTCATTCCCTGCAACACTTAAGAAAGCTCTGACAGTCTCAAGTCTTGCGACCGGGGCGAATGTTTCTTCGTAGTCTATACCGCTTTGTTGCGAGTAGCCTTTTGCAACAAGGCGAGCTTTAAGACGATCAACAGTTCCATCAGATCTTGTTTTTTCTCGAAGAACCCACCGACTCCCAACAACCTTTTTGTCAACAGGTAGGTCAACAAGTTCAAAAACGTTATTCTCAATGAGTGATTGTATTTCATCATTCAACGCATGACGCCACTTAGTTGACTTTAGTGCTTCTTGTATACTTGGCATTCCTGCAGCAATACAAGTATAGTCTTTTAAATATCCAGGTAGTTTTACCAACCGTCCTGCTCTTGTGACGACGTTCTCAACTCCATCAGTAATTTGAGTATCTCTCTCAATATTATTTCTCTCTTCACCCTCAACTTGATCTGTCAATTGAGTACCTCTCTCAATATTTCCCTTTTCAGCCTCAAGTTGATTCTCAATTTGAAGATGATCTCTCTCTTCATTTTCAGTCTGTGAAGTAATACCTATTTCATTTTTGGAACTCTCATTTTGTTCTAAAATGATTGTGTTCCCAACTTTCTCTGGTTCAAAAATAACGTCCGCTGAAGTTATAACTTTCCTGCCATTGTACATACGAAAACCATCTCTCTCTCCACAATAGCCAACTAATAATCCTTTCTCAGCCTTTGAAGACCATTTACCTCTTTTTTGTTTAGGGATGTGTACATAACAGATTGTACCGAAAGTCTTGAAATGATGAATGGGTGACGGTCCTTTATTCAACCACAATTCAATAGGTGCCTTACCACTGACAACCGATGGTCCTGTTCTGTTGATTATATGACACGCTGTATTCATTGCTTCCGCCCACAAACATTTTGGCAACTTTTTAGCTTGGAGCATAGTTCGTGCGCTTTCAACTAAAGTGCGGTTTTCTCGCTCAATACCACCATTCTGTTCTGGAGTATAGGGCATAACAGTTCTCATTGAAATTCCCCATTTATTAAGAATAGTTTTAACGCTATTGTTAATAAATTCTGTGCCTCCATCACTCATAAATGTTCTAACTACATGTCCTGCAACTTTAGCTTCAGCAAGAAATACTTTAATGCATTCTGAGACTTCAGTCTTTTGTTTTATAAAAAAGACTCTTCGATAACGTGTAAAATCATCTTTAATTACCAAGCAGTATCTTGACCCTCCGAGGCTGGGCTTTTCCATTGGCCCGCATAAGTCTGCCATTACTATTTCTCCAGGAGTTGTGGCTCTTTCTTGTCTTTCTTTATAGCTTTTCCTGTGCTGTTTTCCTAGAATACATGCAGTACAAAATTCATTTTTATTTTCTACTACTACATTTCTTTTCTGCAATATATGATAAACGTGACGCTTATTTTGATGCGCAAAACGTTCATGCCACTGCTGAAGACTCACATTATTCTTGCTGACTGAGTGCACTTGCCCTATTCTGGGCTTGACTACATCAAATTCAAGTTCAAACAATCCATCTTTACGTTTTCCAAACAATATTGGTCTATTCTTCTCTAGAAATACGCATTTATCTCTTTGTGCTTTGAAAATAAATCCCTTACTCACAGTTTGACCAACAGAGAATAGATTTTTACCGAGCTCAGGTACATACCAGACTTTATCCATGATCCTGACATATATCTTATGTCCAATGGTTATTTTAATTCTCAAGGTTCCTTCACCAAACGCTTTTATTTTGGCGTTATTGCCAACTGTTACTTCGTGTGGTATACGAAAAGGTTCGTAAGACTCAAACCAGTCTTTAGAAAAGGACATGTGATTGGATGCACCACTATCTGCTATCCATTTGTCTGATCTGATATTTATATTAGCTGAATAACACAAAAGATTAGAATTCTTACCAATGTTTCTTAATGGACATTTTGATGCAAAATGACCATTCTTATTACATTTGAAACATTTAATATCAGCTCTTTTCTTGTCCTTGTTCTTCTTTTTTGGTGTTGATGAGGCGTCGAGTGCAGTTCCATTAGCAGTCTGAGGTAGCCTCATTTCAATAAGTCTTAGTCTTTCAGTTAAGAGATTAATTGTTCTATCTTTCACGGGAATGCTTTCCCAGACGTTTTTAAATTCAAAATATTCTGGTGGTAAAGTACTCATTACCCTGCTAAGGAGCAGTAGCTCTGGCAACTGTACCTGAGATAGCTTATTGAGTTCCTCATTTATTTCAGCAAAAAGCCTTTTTAAACTTGCAATATAACTTGCCATGTCTTCATCTGCCCTTTTTTCCACTGAGAAAAATGACTCAAGAAGTCTATCTAACCGCTGACCAGAACTCTGTTCATAGACTGACAGAAGTTGTTCCCAAATCTCAGAAGCTGTTTGACAAGTTGCCGTTATGTCAACGTTTGCATCATTCATATTTGTAACTAATATGACCTGTGCCAGTGAATCAGCTTTTTTCCATTTTTTAATTTCAGCATCACCTTCCTTTGGACATTTTTCTCCCATAGTGATTTCATGCACTTCATGGTGTTTCAGTAATAATTCAATTTGCCTCTTCCACCGAGGCCAGTTAGGTCCTTCTAACTTTTCCAAATTTACCTTTACATCCATTGTGCAAATCAAACACTTAAACACTCAAAGAGAGTTTCCTGGGCCCATAACCAATTAAGAATTACGAGTTTAGGGAACACAAATTATATTTTTATTAATATAAATCTGACAGTAATACAAAAACATGACATATCGTAATTTATAAACAAAAACATATGTATCATAGAATATGTGATGTGATGATCAAAATTCTCTTCAACAGGTACACTACTCTCACTGCCTACTGTTTGCTGCCAGTTTCCCAATACAAGTTGCACCGGGGTGCTTCGAACAATATTTTTTAGTGTTGACAAATAATTTTATAATTTTTTATTTCATAGATTACTTAATTCATTTTAAACTATAGCAGCGACATGAACTATGTAGTGACATCTCTGTTACATTGGGTACACTACTCTCACTGCCTACTGTTTGCTGCCAGTTTCCCAATACAAGTTGCACCGGGGTGGTCGACAGTTATTGTTAACTGGCTTGACATAGTCCGGTCGATTAACCATCCAAAAATCTCAAGTGAAGATTAACAGCAGCAAACCAGAATCAGTGACGTCCAGGAATCGTATGATAACGTCGAAGAAGTAGAAGGAAATATATTTGAATGTGACGAGTCGTGGGCTTTGGCCCACAGCGTTGCTCAAGTTTTAGCAATTGTTAACTGGCTTGACAAAGTCCGGTCGATTAACCATCCAAAAATCTCAAGTGAAGATTATCAGCAGCAAACCAGAATCAGTGACGTCCAGGAATCATACGATAACGTCGAAGAAGTAGAAGGAAACATATTTGAATGTGACGAGTCGTGGGCTTTGGCCCACAGCGTTGCTCAAGTTTTAGCAATTGTCAACTGGCTTGACAAAGTCCGGTCGATTAACCATCCAAAAATCTCAAGTGAAGATTAACAGCAGCAAACCAGAATCAGTGACGTCCAGGAATCGTATGATAACGTCGAAGAAGTAGAAGGAAATATATTTGAATGTGACGAGTCGTGGGCTTTGGCCCACAGCGTTGCTCAAGTTTTAGCAATTGTTAACTGGCTTGACAAAGTCCGGTCGATTAACCATCCAAAAATCTCAAGTGAAGATTATCAGCAGCAAACCAGAATCAGTGACGTCCAGGAATCATACGATAACGTCGAAGAAGTAGAAGGAAACATATTTGAATGTGACGAGTCGTGGCTTTGGCCCACAGCGTTGCTCACTTGACAAAGTCCGGTCGATTAACCATCCAAAAATCTCAAGTGAAGATTATCAGCAGCAAACCAGAATCAGTGACGTCCAGGAATCATACGATAACGTCGAAGAAGTAGAAGGAAACATATTTGAATGTGACGGAATGTGACGAGTCGTGGCTTTGGCCCACAGCGTTGCTCACTTGACAAAGTCCGGTCGATTAACCATCCAAAAATCTCAAGTGAAGATTATCAGCAGCAAACCAGAATCAGTGACATCCAGGAATCATACGATAACGTCGAAGAAGTAGAAGGAAACATATTTGAATGTGACGAGTCGTGGCTTTGGCCCACAGCGTTGCCCAAGATTTAGCAATGTTTAGGGGCATTGCAGTACAATTCAAGTACGTACCTATGTTAAAAATATTTATTATTATCTCTATGTTTAATATTTACGGTACAACTTACACTTTATTTTATTAATTACAAGAATTACAGTTGTTACAGATTGACAGATGACATTATAATAATATTATTTTTTCACACTTCTTTTTTTTCCTATGCTATCGCGTTACTTCTAAACGGTCGACCAGTGGCGGGTCACCCGAATTTTCTACATCCTCCCCGGGCGGAAGATTTTCGACCTTCAGTGGATATAGAAGCTGTATCGGTCTTCGCAATTTCGTCCCACTGCTAGTTTGGACTTCATAGGCTCGAACTCTGCCGTCTCGACCCTGAAACATATCTACTACCCTTACCATTTTCCAGTGGAGCCTTGGCAGCTGATGATCATGTAGTAGTGCAATGTGTATTATTTTCAGATACTTCTATTTCACTTTAGAAGTATGGTGTGCAGAACGAAGTTGTTGCAGGTAATCAGTAGACCATCTAATCCAAAATTTCGTTATTAATTTTTCTCGTGCCTTCCATTTTTGAAGTATGTCGTTGTGTTTTATCTTAGAGTTCTTGATATCTATACTGAATCCATTTTCTTTGCAACCCATTAAGAAATGCGATAGCGTAAGAATCAATAAATTCAAGGGATCATCATCAATGAAAGTCAACGGTCTCGTATTTATAGTAGCTTCAACTTCAGTTAATATTGTTTGCAACTCGTCATAATTAACGTGTGCTTTTCTTAATGTTAATTTCAATGCGTCTTTTATTGATTTGACTAAACGTCTCCAAAAGCCACCCCACCAGGCCGCTCTTTCAACTATGAAACGCCACTCGATTCGATACTTCTGTCCCAAATTTTGCACTTCTTCAAACGTTAAAATTCGAGAGAGCTCTTGTATTTCTTTCGACGCTCGTCGAAAAGTTTTGTCATTATCGGAATAGATTACCGTTGGTACTCCTATTCTAGCGATAAATCTACGTAGAGCTCTTATGCAAGTCTCCGCTGTTAAATCAGGAACCAATTCTAGATGAACGGCTCTTATCACCGCACATGTTAATAACATTAAGTAAGCCTTGCTTTGTTTATTATCTATTGTTATAAACAAAGGGCCTGCAAAATCCACTCCTGTATATTTGAATGGATTTGCTACTGTCAGTCTATTTTTTGGCAAGGGAGCAAATGGCGTATTGGCCGCTTTACCCTTTAATCTTCTACATTTTAAACATCTCCCGCATATCGCTTTGACTTGCTGCCTTCCATGCAGAATCCAATATTTTTGTCGTACTTGATTCAATGTTGCATTAACTCCAGAGTGCACGACTTCTTCATGACTTCTTATTATAACCTTAGTAGTATATAATGATTTTTTAGGTAATCTGATTGGATGTCTTCTTTCGTAGGATATCAAGACTTCTTAAAGTCTCCCTCCTAATCTCAAAATTCCGTTCTCATCTAACGTTAAAATTGAAGAACTATTACTTATTTGCTTTTCGCGGTATTGAAGTTATGCGATTCGAAACTTTCGTCACACACACACACACACACACACACACACACACACACACACACACACACACACACACACACACACACACACACACACACACACACACACACACACACACACACACACACACACACACACACACACACACACACACACACACACACACACACACACACACACACACACACACACACACACACACACACACACACACACACACACACACACACACACACACACACACACACACACACACACACACACACACACACACACACACACACACACACACACACACACACACACACACACACACACACACACACACACACACACACACACACACACACACACACACACACACACACACACACACACACACACACACACACACACACACACACACACACACACACACACACACACACACACACACACACACACACACACACACACACACACACACACACACACACACACACACACACACACACACACACACACACACACACACACACACACACACACACACACACACACACACACACACACACACACACACACACACACACACACACACACACACACACACACACACACACACACACACACACACACACACACACACACACACACACACACACACACACACACACACACACACACACACACACACACACACACACACACACACACACACACACACACACACACACACACACACACACACACACACACACACACACACACACACACACACACACACACACACACACACACACACACACACACACACACACACACACACACACACACACACACACACACACACACACACACACACACACACACACACACACACACACACACACACACACACACACACACACACACACACACACACACACACACACACACACACACACACACACACACACACGCACACACACATACATACATACAGGCATCATCGTAAAATGGTAAAATCGGATTATCCAAAATGACATTGAGTAAACTTGTCTCTTGTCTCCAATATCAGCCAATTAGAGAGTTCAAAACTATGCCCTATTCTCTACAATACTGATTGGCTTAAATGAAACAAGGTATAGTATAGTATACTTTTACAAAGCATTTTTTTTTTAATTAAAATTAATTTATATACTATCAATTTGAATAATGAAACTATTTCCGCATAAAATTACAATCAATAAAAAAAATTGCATTTGAATTTTAAATATATAATTATTATTATTGAACAGTACTTCTTAATACAATTGGTTTTATTTAGAAAAGAGCATAGTTTTGTTTTCTAACCTGAAACAAGTAGGTATACGGGCTGAGTCTGGGAAGACGCCCCCCCCCCCCCCCCTTTTAACTTTTTTATTATAAGTAATAGAAAAAAATGACTTATATAAAAGTTTTATTATTTTGAATATACTATTTGATGGTAGATGTTGATATTTTTCATAAAGTCAGATTTACAAGATACAACTATCAACTTTTATTTTTTAAATAGCAACCTGTAATTAGTTTACTAATATATAAACCGTCATTATTTTGTCTTTTCAAAGATGTATTAGTTTTTATTAATGAATTAGAAAAAAAAAATCGAGAAAAATAAGAATTGAGATATATGAGAAATAATTTTTATTCAAATATTCTAGATGACTATGTGAAAATAAGTAATAAATAAATAGATAAATAAGTAAATAATAGGTATTATTATATCGTATCGAATGGACTAAACGAACGACTTTGGTGTACATGGTTCATGGTTTAAAAAGTGTCACGATGTGAAATTATCGAACGCACCTAATAATGATGGCCGCTCCTCCCCTATTTGAACTCATTACTCAGTGTTTTCCCAAACTTTTTTCCTCGCGCCTCCAGTCAGGTATCAAAAATTCTTCGCGCCCCCCTTCAGGCTTCTAAAATTATTCGCGCCCCCCTAACTCGGCCCGTTCCAGTAGTTTTTGAACCCGAAATTATTAATTAATTTCCTTTCGGGCCCCCCTAAGGGGGTGTTTGGGAAACACTGCTTTATTTTATTGGTTTGGTAGTACCATTGATTTTATATACTTCGTAAAGTTTACGAAGTACAAACCTCCTCCTTACAAGCTTATCATTATACAATGACGAGATGCTATGAACGAAAACTCCTCATATTTTTGAAATATTTTAATTAGATCATTTTATTTCTTCACTAATATTCATTATTAAACATAGACATACTTTCGTTTTTTTTTTACTAATTTTTGCTTACTTCGTCTGAGATGGAATTGCCTATTACAATGCATTGAGACAGCAATGTTGAGGCACATTTTTCAAGTTAAAAAGTTAACTTGCCTGTTGTAAAATTTTGTCTTGTTACGGCCCTGAAAAAGTATGTTCTAATTTCCAATAAGTGAAAATCATTTTAAATTATGCATATAGATGGAATGGGGTCCACCACCGTAGTAACAAATTAGAATACGGGTTATTTATATTAAAACTAGACCTGAAAACTGTATGTTGCAGACTATTTTTTACCTCGCTCAGAGAGGTATTGGAATCATGCTAAAAATCGCATATCCAGATTTTAGTGAACAAGCACGTTTTAAGATCCCTAGAATCCGATAATAACACTTTTATATATTGTGACGATACATACCTTGTTATAGTGTCCATCTCCGGTTATTTGTAAACTCAGTAAATTCTTTACAATCCACTGATGAAGTTCATAAATCCCGATCACGTGTGTTTGTGTTTTGAACATGTTGTCGCTCACAAACCGGATTAAACTATTAAATATATGATGTTGAGCGTTGTTTTAACAATTGTGGCTATTTACTTGGGCCTCTAGAGAGCCACACGCGATGTAAATCGTATCTAGGTCACGCACTTTGTAAATATAACCCTGAAAATTGTTGTACAAATAAAACATATGTTTACCTGAGCAATGATTGATGATATTGCTATGTAAATCATACCTTGTATATTGCATTGTTGTATTATTTGTGTATTTATTTTGTGCAGGTTTTATTTCACATGTTTTACAATAAATTGTGGCGGCTGCCATGGTTTGACAGCACGGAATTTAGCAACAACGCTCTGTCAGACGTCTACCGTTACAACAATGTTATTGTAGCTGTCATTATTTATTTTATAATGTTTATTGTTGGATTTTGATTGTTGTGAGTGACAAACTGGTACAATCGGGTTGTTTAATGACTTCTAGTAATTTTTATATATTTTATTTTTATTGTACAAACGCCAGCAGCGCCATTTTACATAAACTAAGTTTGCAACGTTTCCCCTCCCAAGTATTTTGCGAGATTCTGCCGGATTACCAGATTTTGGGTATAAAAGACGCAGCATCACTTGGAGAGATCAGTTCTTGAACTCATCCTGATGGTCTTTCGGAGATCATCGACTGAGTTGCGAACGCCAGAGTCCGAGAAGTCTTCCGTGGATTTGCCACTGTCTTTGGTGAGTGTAGATTCACCGTCCGTGTCTCTTGTGGGTGATAGAGACTCCGCCGTCAAGTTTGTGCTATCACAGGAAACTGCTGCTGGCACAAGTTGTAAATTTAACTTACCGTTAGTTGGTTTTAAAACATATTTCATTTAACTTACCGTTTGTTGGTTTTAAAACATATTTCATTATTCGTTATATTTACCGTTGTCAAAGACTGTGCCATTGCCGTATCGCGGGGGCACAGTCACCGTTCATTTGGGGTTGTACAGTACCAGTTTGTGGCTCGACACAGTTTTGTCGTGCACTGTATATTACTATTATTTTTCTACTTACTCTTTTGTATTTTTGGGTTACGATAGAATAAAGATTATTTTATTACGGGTTAAAAACGTGCTTCTTCAGCTAAACCTTGGCCTTCCTCCACGAGCTATCCCGGCCCCACAATCCTCCTTTTCAGCCACCACCTACGGCGCCCGAGCAAACCTACCGACGGCTGAAAGGACGATACAACGATGGCCCAGCCACCGCTCCAGGTGCCACCGTTACAATATGTGTGTGTGTGTGGTAGAAACTTATTCTAATATTTCCATATTAGTCATTAGATTTTGGTGGCAATCGGATAACCGGAAATGGTTTACTAGAAGCTCAATATAGTTTTTCTTCAAAAAATACCTTGAAATGTATTTTTTTCGCAATTTGTTATTATAAAAATTAAAGATTATTCCATTTTCTAAAGGTTTGCTGTAATACTCTTTCTATATATTTTATGGATAAATTTATAAAGTAATATAAAAATTATATCTCGGAGCTTATGCTTTAAGCACATCTCCAAGGTTACATAGTTCAGCTCAAATGTATGTAATTGACAGATAAATGTCACTGTCAAAACAATAATCATTTCAAATTAATAATAGTGTAACGTTTTAAAAGGAAAATTGTAAATAGAACAATAGTTTTATGAAAAGGAACTTAATATACATAATTTCTAGCATTAGTAAATATGCAGGTATGTATTTAAATAAAGAAATAAATAAATATTAAGAATAATACAACCTTTTTTAGTTTAGATTCTGTATTATTCTTAATAAAATATGAGTTCTGAAAGATTTTATAATAATTTAAATAAATAAATATATTATCACCGCATATTAACCATTGCTGCGTGTGATAATCTGATTTGTATACACATTTCGGTAATGATGATGACATATTTGTATTGTGCGGACGTTTACCACAAGGGTTAATATTATGCCATTTAAAATTCGAATTATTTGGCGTTGATCGGGATCGAATCGGATTCGCGACCAGGCACGCGGCAACGAGACCCCATAGGTAAATGGTGGGAGGTATTGTGTTGGTCACATCAGATTTTTTGGTAAAATATCATGAGCAGCTTCTTCCACTTCCTTCAAGATTGTTTTGGGAATAAAATTCTCGCCTTCCATTTCAAATTTTAAAGCTGCAACGTTTTGTGGCTGCAACCTTTCTTCTACTTTGTATATTTAAACAAATTTCGTAATTAACATGAAAAACAAGTAAATATGGCTAACTAGAATATTATTTAAAATCTAGACCGTTTGATAATTGTGTTAAAATTTATAATTTTTAAAAAATGTTTAAATGTAGTTGTTGAATAAAATTGTGTATGCCACTTATGTGTTATATTCAATAAGTCACTTAAGAAAAGTACCCCACTCTGCCTAAAGGCCTCGTGGGCTAACATTTTTCTCGCGTGACTTATTTGTAATATAACACACTTGTACCAGAAATAACTATTTGCACGTGAGTACAAACTTAAACTCGTAGCTGGCGCGCATTATGTTGAGACTGGACCTGCGCATATTAACCAACCTGAAAATATCGAGTAAAATATCTTTGGATTTTGAATGAATCTCCTTCCCATTTATTCCAATTATAGATGTTGATGGGGTGTTTTCCTCGTTGAAATAATAACATATAATAATTACTAATAAATAGGTTACAATTATTGTAAACATCCCACTAAACATCATTACACCTAACCCCTTGCTATTACATTTCAACCCTATCAAGTATGAATTTTAGATTCTGCGCATTTCGCATACGTCAGTCTCAACTTCACGGACGTCACCTATAATAAAATATTGAAAAGTAAAACTAAATTTAATTTGACATTTATGAACTTATATCTAAATAATTATGATAAACCATACTGTACATAAGTGCGCAGATTTTATGAAAAATAGAATCTGTACAATTTAAATTGTACCAAAAATTATACAAGATCTTGTTTAGGTTGTTGAATTAATTTTATTATTCTATATTGTTATATAGTTTAAAATTATTAATGTTGGATATTTTTTTCAGCTTCTTGATATATCCAGTACAGATTAAATAATATACGGCTATGCTTAATATTAAACAATTTATTTTTTAAGACTTAATTTAAATTAATGATAAATACTCAAAACATTGTTAATATTAAAAAAATATATAGTTGTAATATTTAAAAGTATAAATAAAACAATAATAAATACGGTGTTAGTTTTTTATCTTGTAAGTAAAATACTTCATTTTAATAATTTCTTTGTTTACTTAAAATTGTATTAAAAAATATATTTTTCTAATTCTGTAAAAATATATCCCCATTATTTCAATTTTTTCGATTAATTATAGTAGTCATAATTCACTACAGTGAATTATGGATTCATAATTCACTCTTCTCGACCAATCATAGAACCAGGAATCAATAATTATTCCCATTTATTTTAAATCTGACGCGATGTCCTTCCCACGGTCGTCTGACAGTTGACAGTGTTGTCACTGTCACTATTGTCATTCGTCATTTTGTATCTTTTGTGTTTACGTTTTCAAACCGATCTGTATCGTTTTGAAAAGTAATAAAATATATTAAAATGGATACTAGAGCGACGAGGAGAAATACACCCCGCTAGAAATACTTTAGTGAGAATTTAACATTGGATATTACCATCCCATCTCCGAATTGCTAATAAGTAGGTAGCTCCCTTAATAAATGGTATTCAAAATATTATATATATATATATATATATATATATATATATATATATATATATATATATATTTACATCCCACTACCATTGTGGCGTCCCCTGTGTCATTTTCTACATTCAAAGTGACGTCCTTGTGCATATGACGTCCGGTATACGGACGTCACTTTAAAATGCCTTGTAAATTTTTTTCTGGCATCAGGGGGGGCCCTAGAATCGTTTGGCAAAATTTGTTATGGACGTCACAATGATAGCGGAGTGAAAAATGTATATTTTTTGTAGTTCAAAAAAATTCCACTTGTGGCGTTAGTGTCGTCCGGCGTATATACACTGTATATACAGAAGTTTCATTCCACCGACAATCTGAACTCCGTATACTTGGCAACAGTGGGCACTGGGCAATACATTAGCGCGCAAGTCTTTTAATCGTATTTAAAGTTATATTGTGCACTCCTGATAATATATTAAATTAATATTTAAATAATCAAACATTTATTTTGTACTTGTAAAATCCTCTTAGTAAAGACAAAATCGATAAACTATGATGTCAAAATAGAAATGTACTCAATTTAAAAAAGGAAATTATTTAAATAACATAAAGCTGAATTATTAATTACAAAATATTGTGCAAATTGTAAATAAATGCCAATTGTAAGGATAACAAAATTTATGATTAAATGTATGGAATAAATATAAGGACGGTATGCTACAGTGAAATATAAAAATAAAATCTTTATAAACTTTTGTTCTAAAATATCAAGATTGAAATTTGAAATAGAGTAGAAAAATGGAGAATCTAAATAGAAAAAAATGTTTTAAACAAATTAACTCTCAATAAACTAAACTATTTATTAAAACATATAGATAATTTAATTACTCTTATTTAGATGCTTATTTCGATTTCCCCTCTACTTACTAAAGTGTTTAGCCAAAGTGAGTTGCCGAGTAATTAGAAAATATTTTTATACTTACTCGTAATAACGATATTTATACTTATTAATAAATATTTTACGTGCCTATAACTAATAGCATAAGTTTATGGGTCGATTCTGTTCACATCTATAAGTCTTACAGACCTCTAAATCTCCAAAAACGTCATAAAAACACATCTATTCTTGTTGATTAATATAAAATTATACATAAGAGTGTCAGCTTTCGTTGCGATTTTGTTCATTATTTACAGATTTACAAATACGTATGACTTTAAGATGTGAGCAGAATATAGACCCATTAGATAATTTTGTTTACAAATATAGGTGTAGGTACCTAAAACAAAATTTATAAGATTATTTTGTGAAAAAAATTGTTAAGCTATTTGCTTTTTATTTTTATTATAATGTAATTTGAAAATTGTGATTATATTTCTTAGCATTATGTAAAAGAACAATTTTCAAAAATTAATAGCTTTTAAAAACTCTGAATTTTATTGTAACCTACACTACTTAGAAAGAAACGCTGAAAATTAATTTGTTTATTGGCAACAATAACGAATTTGTGTGGTTTTTGAAATATTCTTTCTGGAAATAAACTGAATAGTTCTCCATAATAGTATTTCATGAATTTAAATCATTTGGTAAAGATATTTATGAATAAGTATACATAATTAAAATCGTTATTACTAGTAAGTATAAAAATATTTTCTAATTACTCAAAACTACGGAGCATTTTTCATTGAATTTGCGGGTCAAAGCTGTGAAGTTACCAACACTTCTTAGTATTATCGTAACTAAGTAATTTAATTGTTGCTATTATGAAAGAGACATTTGCTTCTGTAACAGAATGAAACATAGATCGTAACTAGGCGTTGGGAATATTTTATTTAGTGTCAAATCAGTAATTTTAGCGACACAATAATAATACTCGTATTGGTACAAAAGTAGATAATTCGTGCACAAAACTGATTTCGTGCGGGACAAAATAGGTACTTAATTATTTATTGAGTGTATAGATTGCTGTTGATTTGAAAATAGTTTAATTAATTAAATTAAAATTAAATTTAAGATAAAAATAAATGTGTGGGATTAAGTGAATCTCGGGTCTTGCGTTTGGTAACTAATAAGTATTTTGGTGATAAATTCCTTTTTACTATAGCAAATATAAAGAAGAACCCCGGTTTACTTGTATTCATTTTCTTTATAAATGTATAAATAAATAAAAAAATCAGTGTAGTAAAACAAACTGCATATTGTATTAATGCTTCACTGTTACAAAATAAGTGAAAAATGAACTTATTAAATATATTTATTTAAATCACAGCAAAATACAGATAATTATTTTTAGTAACCACTAGGCATGTAATATGAACTGAATTAATAATTGATGTTTTTTTTTTGTAAAATTAGTCTCCATTTCCTTGGAATTATATTATATAAAAATTGTACTTTTGCGAAATTCATTTTTTCTCTTTTAATATATGGTACCCAGTGGCCATGCTCCTGACATCAAAATTATTTCGAATTTTAAATGACACAAAAGAG
The DNA here is from genome assembly GCA_951394225.1 of Harpalus rufipes. Lineage (NCBI taxonomy): Eukaryota > Metazoa > Arthropoda > Insecta > Coleoptera > Carabidae > Harpalus > Harpalus rufipes. The sequence continues at coordinate 15,031,405 of OX596288.1, read as the reverse complement.
ACTCCTGTATTTCACTTTCTACACCAGCAGTAAGTGCCTGTGAGGTGACGTCTGGTAAACGCCGGCATGATACGCATATGTCATCATCATTACTGATTTCTGCGTTCAAAGCTAATTGACACACCCAGAAATAGGTAATATGTCGTGATGATATATTTTTTTGTATATATTATATTAAAAGGATATTCAAATTTTGAAGATATTTCGAATAACGGCACGAAATTAGTTTTGTGTAAAAATTATCTACTTTTGCGCTAATACAAGTATTATTATTGTGTCGCCAAAATTACTGATTTGTCACTAAGGAAAATATTCTCAACACCTAGTTACGATCTATGTTTTTTTCTGTTACAGTCGCCATCATAATAGCAACAATTAAATTACTTAGTTACTTTAAAAATAATAAGTTTTGGTAATTTAACAGCTTTAACTCGCAAATTCAATGAAAAATGCTCCGGAGAACGATTTGCAAGGGGTATGGGTCAACGCAAATATATGCATAGAACACGTGATCGTAAAAATTATATGAATCCTATATATTATTGAACTCTACTTGAGGTTTAGAGTTGAATGGTCGTAATGTAAAAATCGATTTTGCATTCAACAGAACTAGTTTTTATCTAACATTAAATTTCAGCTCTTCCTTCATCCTAATTAAACCACGATTAATGGTGTATTTGCCGTCCGTGAGAAGTTATATGTATATGTATATTAAGCGTCGTTGGGAGCCAACACGGGAGCGAAGCGGAGAATTTTGATGAGTAGGGGCCGGTATTTTCACTTCCGAATAAAGCTATAGATAAATTTAACCTTGGGATAAATATTTTTGTTGTCTTTTCACTTGCAAATAAATTTATTGGAAAGAATAACATGTTATTCGCGGAATAATTTATTCGCTAGTTGGGTAGCGAATAAAGGGTTTATTTGTATGTACATTACATTTCTAAATAGTGTACATTTATTAACAAAGAGGATATATTAAATATTTTTAATGATTCTGGTGATTGTTTGAACTATGAATGAATAAATAATGCGAGAAATCGAAAACGCACGATCAGACAGCAACCTAACCACACGCATCAAATTTTTGACAGATTCCGATTATGAAAACAAACAGTTCTTATTTTATTATTACAAATTGAGTTTCGTATTTGATCTCAAACAGTGCATACATAGGTAAATCCCTCCTTGGGTAAATCATTATAAAGATCCTGACATTTGATGTTAGTAAAATATTTTCGGATTTTGAATACTTTTATACAATATTCATTTACCTCGAACTGAATTTCTTTTTACAATATACATATATTTCGTTTACCGTGTATGATTACTGCAATAGATTACTTGTTAAACTACACTATCACGGGGCTAAAAATGCAGGAGGATATAGATGACAATAAGGATGTCAAACAAAATTTTGACAAGTACGGATTCAAAAGAATTTGACACATTTCATCCTTGTCTGCTTAACGTGGCTACGCAAAACTCCATCCTTCTCCACTGACACAAATTCACTCTGCAAGGTTACCAATTCACGAATGTTAAAATTATTCGACAGATAGCTATTTGTTTTTGTCAAATGTGTGAAAAGACTCAATGAAGTTATTCGTTGAATAAATATATAGAATAAATTTATTTAACGAATACTTATTCGAAACTTTATTCTGAAGTGAAAATACCGGGCCTAAATCTTTTAAATGATGGAAAATATTTAATATTAAATTGTATTTTTAGTTTAATAATAATAGATTTATTGAATGCCCGAGGGCATACAACATAAATACAGTGTAAACATTATTAACAAAGACGATTTTTTTAATGTTTGATTGGTTTCAATGATAACAGGAATGCATTAACAGATATTTGTATTGAAACAATTTGGTGATCAGAATTTAGTGATTAATACCCTATCTATAGGAAATACATACAATGGTAAAATTTTAGTTTTAGAACAAAAGTTTTAATAATAAAGTTACTCATAATTTAAAATGGCAATTAATTGAAATAATACATTCCTGTTCCTGTTACGAAGTAGTAGCAAATTAAAAGTTTCTTTTTATGTTGCTTATACAGATAGTCATGAGAAATGATGATATGAAACAGGCAGATAGACCTAAATAAATGTCTCTTTAAGGCTTGAGTTAAATTAAAATTAATATTTTCACAAGTAAAGACCATTTCATTTTATTAAGAGGTTCCATTATCTTTAATAACAATAAAATCAAAGTAAAATTTACATAAACACAGACCAACAGTTTATTATTTGTTATATTTCTCATGGCACTGTGTAAACAGCTTGAAAATAGAACTTTTAATTTACATATGATTAATGACAGGATTTCTAGCACATCAATAAATTAGGATTCATTGGATGCCACTTTTAATTTGGAACATTTTTTTTGTAATTACACTTTTGATCTAAAAATTATAATAGGGAATTATCTATAGCCAAACGAAAATTTTACCATTGATTTCTTACACCGGGTGCCGGGTATTAGGGTCAGGTTATTATGTTAAATATCTTTTCTTATAGCAAATAAATCATATTACAAAAATTACAAGAAAAATTACACATTAAAAACTGCAAAATTATTTTTGTAAAATATCGTTAGGTTTAGATTAGGAATTTTTATGGAAAGGAAGATTACGTTGATCAATTTTCGTTAGTTTAATGATAATAATTTTTTTTTTAATAAAATAAAGTATCTATCCTGCTTTAAATCTTCAAACATTGAACTAAACTAAATAAAATAAGTATCAGACATTTAAATCATTACCAGAGATTGTAAAAAATCTCTAACATATGGGTGTGCATATGACTATGAAAGATTGCGCTTTGGTTTCTACATCAGAATAATGTATTTAATATTGGCAACGTTGCTGGACGTCATTGTAACGGTAGTATGAATAAAAATATACAAATCGGATGTCACAAAGTACGGGATATGCATGAAGTATATACTCTGGACGTCGGATTCACTCAGTTTGGAGGAGTTCATAATATCGTGAAATGAACGGAAACGTATATCGTTGTAAATTGACTTAATTGAAATTTGAACCGAAATTCATAATCAGGGGAAAAAAATAGTCGATATACTTCATAAAATCGAAGCCTATCTCTATTCCTTTCGGTGGTTGCCACAATGTCTGAGCCATGAAAGGACGCAGCAATGATAGTGGGATGTAAATATATATATATATATATATATATATATATATATATATATATATATATATATATATATATATTATAATATTCTGTGTAATAAATTTGTTCCAATAAATTATGAATTTGTAGTTATAACGGGTCCAAAAAGGTTTGGGGGTTATAAAAAGCCAAACTTAGTTAGGGGTGCAAATCCCGAGCATGGTTTGGGCTCAACTAACTTCAGTGAAGACGTTGGCTGTAAAGATGTGAATAGGGCGCCAGGCTCTCTTCAGAGCCTACAAACAGCTGAGAGACAAGCCCTCGGGAAATGAAATGCGGGAAGTGAATGAGAGTGTTCGGGGTGCAACAATGAACGATTTTATGCTCACAAATGTAGACTATATTACGCCAGATAAATGTTACATATTTGGTTGCGTATTGGCTAATTTCAAAGGCCGTCCCCACGCAAGTACTGACGGAGAGCCACGATTACATAAGCCTTGAAAAGGCACGTCGCAGAAGGAGTAAGGGTCGCTGAGAGGTTGCGTAGATATAATTGAACATCGTCGCGGCGCCAATAAATGTTAGTACGTTCGCTCAAAAACTCACAGTTCGAGTCCTTATTCCCATTCCGTGGACGAATAACAGAAATGTTAATCCGTAAAAAGGTCTCGCGATAGCCAAATTCTTTTTGTCTTAAATATTCCAATATAGCCCATAAAATACATATAAAGAAATATAACCGGGTATACAGAGGGTGACCCCAACAACAATGACATATGGTAAATATTCTCAACAGGTAAAATACCAACATAAATTTACATAAAATAAAAGATAATAAAAAGGGTATTCTCTTATCTGAATGATGGCGGTGGGGGCAGATGGCAGTAACAAAATGGTGGTCCTTCCTTCGCCGAGGATGCGGCCAACAATGGAAATATTCCCCGGTACGCACTGTAATCCAGGAGATACAGGACAGGTAGTAGCGTCGATGAAATGAAGATGACGGTGACGATAACAGATGAAATCGCTGTCATACTTGGCCAACAATGCCAAAGACAATCACGAACAGACGATCCAGCAAAGCGGAGCCAACGGTAAAAGCGCCACACAGACGTAATAAAATTATAATGGAAACGAAAAGCGTAAACAACCACGCCAAAAAAAAAGCCTGGAAGAAAAGAATCAGTCAACATGTGATGATGTGCACATCGCCAAAATGGCGGCCAGGATTACTTTAATATATTCTGTACTTTAATGTGAATTTTAAAATGTAAAATAAAAACTACAATGACTTTACTAATAGGGTTGTATATACTTGAATCTATTAAATCTTTACCTTGGTTAGAGGGCGGCTAAAATGTATAGAACAAGTGGTGAAGGTTACTGGATCCAGGAAAACTCTCCTGAGAATAACAATTCTCTAAATGTAGACTAAATGCGAATCAAATCCTCAACAATGAGTGCTTAAAATATCTCAAAAACTAATTAAGCGGATCACACAACCACCTCTACAACCTTCAATATCACTTTTCAGAAAAGGCTGACTTCTTAAGCTGGATTCAGAGATTGCGTAGTAAACACAGCATAGGAATACACAACACAGGAAAACATAGAAACTTAAAACCAATTCAGAGATTGTACAGAAAACATAGAATTGTTGTATATAGATAACTTTATGTCAGTATTTGTTGCTGATTTCACAAGTTTTATTTAACTGTCACTTCTTAAATAATTATAATAAACACAACTGCAATACAAAATAACTTAAAAGTTGTCTTAACCAAACTTCAAAACAAATGTCAGCAAGTTGTCAACAATAACGCGCTGTAGAAGTAAGCGTGGTGTTGGGTGTAACTACGAATACTCACGAAACATAGCGCACATGTCGTTAATTCAAAATTTAGGGAATTTTGTGTTAGTTGGTAATAATGTGACATTTGAAAATTCAATTGTTTGAATTTAAAATTGTCTCGTGTTGTTTACAATCAAATTCATATCAAATTAAAAATGAATACAGACGATTTTTTGTGTACTCCACCTGAAATACGTGAAATTACGGAAAATACATTTTATAATTCCAAAAACAAACAATGAAAAAGTCAGGTTTCATAGTCATAACCAAATATAAAAATTTTACAAGTTACTTATTTTATTGTATAAAATTAACTGAAAAGGATGTGGAAAGTGTAAAACTATATAATTAGACACATCTTATATTTAAAACACTATTTTCTTATAAATAAACACTTAATTCTTGTTGACATTTCTCCTCCGCTGCCATTTTGATTTTGTCTGAACTAGTAGTTACAACCTGCGTAACTTTGGCTATGACATCAGCGCCAAAAAGCTCGAACTAATTTACCGACAGAGTTCATAAATAAATAAAAATAAATTACATATTTTAAATATCAACAATTAATAGTGTTTTGAACTATTTATGCCCGAAATATATATAAACAAAAATAAAAATCTTAACAATCGTTAGTATCGTTTATTCAGTGAGGTTTGACATTTGATATTTTTTAACATAACATTTCAGCTATGCTACCAACTTTATAAAAATAAATTGTACTAGGCTGTTACAACACTCAAACGAGCTATTAACGAACTCCTTTGGGTGCTATAATAGCTTTGTTACAGATGCAAAATAGAAAAAATGATTTATGAAATGCAAGGGAAATATTATGGAAAATAAGGACAGTAAATGTAACAACCACTTTGGGAAAATGAGTAGGAAATAGATCAGGGACGGATTAGGTAGGAATAAATTAATTCTGACTACACAAAATGTGATATGGATGAAAAACTAGTGAATGACTTTCAGAAGGGCAAGAAATTATGAGAGGGTGCAAAAGAATGTTATATAGTTTCTAAAATATTTATTCCAAATTTACAGGAGTAGATAAAGTCGGCTACGCGGGTCTTGACGCAAACGTCGTGACTAATGACAACCATAATCCTACATATAATAATGTTATATTATTCCATAAGTACGGCGGTATAGCGCAGTAGTAGAGTGCTAGTCTCTGGACTCAGAGATCGTAGGTTCGAATCCGGGTTAGGTCTGGAATTTTTTTCGACTGGCCTTGATTGGTAGCTATTCCCGTTACCTTTTCAAGTTGGAATACAATTAACTCGGCAACCATAAAGCTATGTTATACCGGCTTGTGGATGTAACAAGGGTTTGTATCGGGGGGCAACATACATTGAATCTAAATCCTGATTTATAGATTGCATAGAATAGCATAAAATTACAAAGGCGTAGAAAGGACATAGATATAAAAATATTTATAATTGCAAGTTTTATGTTGCAGTAAGGCATAATTGCAACTTGTATCTTGCAATTAGGCTTATTTGCAAGTTTTATCTTGTAATTAGGAATAATTGCAACTTTTATCTTGCAATTAGCTTTGTGACGATGTGAATCTGTCACAAGTTTTGCGGATTAAATAGTTCAAAGCCGTGTAACTCAGCCCTTATTAATCCGCGAACCGTGAAAACTTTTCTTCCCGACAATTGGGATAAGGCGCGTAATTTGACCGGGAAATAAACCACATAAAGGGTCGACAACATCGTGTTCCATTTTTATCCTATTTGCCCTGTTCTTTTATGCAGTTTTTGCTATTAGTAAACATACTTAAGCTGGTTTAATTAGTAGGGCTGTATAAAAGCAGGGCCCGCGTTTGCAGAAGACAGTTGTTGACTGCGAGTATTCCTTTCGACAACTAAAGCCGATTGCGACTCTTGATTGCGAGTATTCCGTCAAGACTTCGAAACCGATTTCCAGGTGAGCAATTTTTCCGTTTTCTTTAAAACCCGGACCGTGAGCTTTCCGTCCGAATCGTTTAGTTGTTTATTGAAAGTCAGTCTTAGTGTTTCGTTGTGAGCTTCAGACGCCCGACGTCGCAACGCTTGTTGAGCGTAAGCCAAAGCATCTTCGAAGGGCGTATTTGAAAACATCCAGAGACACTACGACTGACACCGGCCGTAATCATCTCCGTGGAGTAAATTCACCAGTTGCGCGTGTCTAGCCATTTTACAGTGACTCGTTGCGAGTTTTACCGACTTGACGTTTCGACGCCGCCGGCGTGTAAACTCGGGTGTTACAGACGTCAAGTCCGCGTGTTTATCCAGAGTTACTGTAAAACGGCCCGTTATTCCAAGTCGAGTATTTTAGCGTCCATCGGCCCAAGTGCGTTTTTCCGACTCTGCGTCGCGACGCCCCAGTGCGTAAGCCGGGGCACTCGAGGCCTAGAGTCTGTGAGGTTTGCCTGGGTCGACTTTCTCGTCGTACGCCGTATCTACCATCGATCTCCACGTACGCCGCGAACAACCAGTTACGAGTATCGCCGTCGCGACGCCCGGCGTCGATCTGCCAATTATTGCAGAAACGCATAGCTACACCTCGTCCGTCATCACTGCCGTTTACCACCGAACCAAACGCGACATCAGCGTCGCGACGCCCGGCGTCGATTTGCCGATTATTGCAGAAACGCATAGCTACACCTCGTCCGTCATTACTGCCGTTAACCGCCGAACCAACGCGACATTAGCGTCGCGACGCCCGGCGTCGATCTGCCAATTATTGCAGAAACGCATAGCTACACCTCGTCCGTCATTACTGCCGTTAACCGCCAAACCAACGCGTCATCAGCGTCGCGACGCCCGGCGTCGATCTGCCAATTATTGCAGAAACGCATAGCTACACCTCGTCCGTCATTACTGCCGTTAACCGCCGAACCAACGCGACATCAGCGTCGCGACGCCTGGCGTCAATCACACCGAAACCGTCCGAACACATTTCCATCTACATTTTTGGATACCCGTGCATCTACCGTTCATACACCGACATCACCGCCGTCGCGACGCCCGGCATCGTTTTTCCGAAAACCAGTAAATCATCTAATTCGCATACCCAGCATCATATTGTACCCATCAGAGACCACCATACTCTACAGCGAGTTATTATACAATAAAATTGTTTTGTACCTTTTATTGTAATTGTGTTCTTCATATTTCACCCTATCTCCAAACCTGCTATCCGACCGTTGGCGCCCGAGCAATCTCACGCCAACTTTCTAACCGCTATCCCCAAAATAGCGTTACAGCTTAACCTAACCAAACCTAACCTAACTGCAATATTTATCTTGCAATTAGGTTAGTTATGGTTAGGTTAGGCTAATTGTAAGATAAAAGTTGCAATTATGCCTAATTGCAAGATAAAACTTGCAATTATAAATATTTTTTTATCATGTCCTTTATACGCCTTCGTACGTTTCATATAGAGAAGCCAAAAACATTTTTTGTGGTTAATTTTTTTAGCTATAAACATTTTTTCATTTTTACATATCGATGGTTTAAAGCACAATTATTGTATGTCCATTTTTTCCTTTTTCCAGTTTTTACTATATAATTTTTGTATATGACTATATCTTTGTTCCGCACAAATATTTATCCTTATATGTCCAAAAATCGAAATTTATTATAATTTCCAATTATTGTATGTCCCATAGTTACTTATTTTTACTTCACATATGTAACATGTCACTTAAATTATATGTGCATTTAAAGGTTTCGTATTATGTAGTATACAGATATTGTATGTCTGAACATTGTTGTGAATAAATTATTATCTTGGATTGGTGAATTATCATTCTTAAGTAAATTTTAAATTTCAATTTATTCAAAATATAGTAAACTGGACAAACAACAAATGTGCTTTAAATCATCGATATAAAATATGATACACAATACAAAAATGCACAAAAAAGTACTGCTGTTAAAGTTGATAAATGTAGTAGTTTTTAAGATATTTCAATTTTTAGTCTATCTTCATCCTAATTTATTGAATTTTTTTCTGGCGTATTACAAACTTTTCGGAGAAAATACAAAATACGGGTCTAATATTTTTATGTGCAGATTAACAGTAAAACTTGGAAACCCCTATTATTACCTTCAATTTTATGGAGCAAGTGTCAAATAAATACTCGTAGTAAAATTTAAATAGATGAAATTTTTTTGAAGCTGTGACATCATATTGTGACGTGCGCCCCGGAGAGAAAAGTATACGTGCGCCGCTGAGAGAATGTACTAGAGCGATGACGTAATCCCGGAATTTCCCAGATGTTGAAATACCCGCGACGCGCCGACTAGAGGTTAACTACGCCGTGACCCACTTCTTTTGTATACAGGTCATTGGCGCGTCAGAGGGTTCTAGAATGATATAAGCTGTATAAATACCGGCCGAAAGAAAGCGGAGAGACAGTCTGATATATATATAAGCAACGAGCAATGAACTTGGTGATATATGTAAATATACAGTTTACCAGTTGTTAACATAAATAAATGTAGTTATATAAATAAGAAGAAAATAATGAATGTTTAAATAACGTGTGTGTGATGAAAAAAAGTTTTCTTCAACAGCAAATTGTTCTTTTACAAAAACTTGAAGAAAATTATGAAAGCCGCATAAAGGATCTCACCGAAATTAATGATTTAATAAAAAATAATCTGAAAAATAATGAAAGTGACATAAATAAAATACCAAATGCCACTAAAACAGAAAACAACTACTCTAAAAAATTGAGAAGTAATGTCTCAGCGTGTTCGGTAGCTTCACCTGACGAGAAACAGGTGAACGAAAACAATACGACATCTGCAGAAAAAATAACAACTAATAGTATAAACAAATCTTCTGTCAAAAATCCTGACAAGAATCCACCATCAGCATCCGACACCAGTGAGGATAAGGAAGCGTGGAAAGAAGTCAAACGGGTCAAAGACAAGAACCGGAAAGCCAATCGTGTACAAAATACTATCTATGGAACCCTTCAAACAAATACTTCTCTCAAGAGTGTTGCAAAGTTTGTTAACTTCCATGTTTGTAGGTTATCAACGGACATTACTGAAGAAATATTAGCTAACTATCTGAAATCCAAAAATTGTACAAAAATAAGATGTCTGAAACTTCAGTCAAAATATCCAGATGAATATTCTTCATTTAAAGTATCTGTAGCTGTTGATCAAGAAGATATAATAAAAAAACCCAGATACATGGCCTCAGTATACATGCATTAATCCTTTTTTAGCGAGACTAGACAAAAGCAAAACAAAAATTTAGTTGAGTACAATAATTTTAACGTAATTCATTTTAACATACAATCTGTTCGAAATAAAATTCATATACTCGAACATTATTTACACTGTTTAAATTTCAATTGTAGCGTATTATGTTTGACAGAACATTGGCTTTGTGACTTTGAAACTATTAACTTTAAAATTGGTAAATTTAATGTAGCATCTGTTCAGAGTCGTCAGGCAGAGTATGGAGGAACCATGATTCTCATTAAAGACTCTTATGAATTTGTTAATATTGAAAGCATAAAAGAATTTTCTGAAGAAGGCGTTTGCGAATTAACTGCTATTAAAATTACAGCATTTAATATAATTATTATATGTATATACAGACCACCTAAAGGTAATTTTAACATATTCATGAATATTTTGGGGAAAGTCTGTGAATCATTAACTACAAATGCTAAACTTGTACTTTGTGGCGATTTTAACATTGCTTTTAATACGGACTCAATTGAAAATCAATTATTTACTGAATTCCTCATTTCACAAGGGTTAAATACAACAATTTTTGATAATACTAGGCGACAGAATTGCCTTGATAATTGTCATGTCCTGGTGTTGGGAACACTGAAAATAAGTAGGTCACCAGGAAGTGTCTAAAATGGCGAATAAGATTATGTTTGTAGAGTGCTAATGTAATGTACTAAATAAGACAATAAATACAAATAATAAACATAATAACTGGCGACGAGTGATAAAAAAAATAGTGACAAGTAACCTAGGAAAAAAAACACAAAAAGGGAAAAAAACGATGGCGTCCATTGGTTCCATCGGAGAATTTAAACCAGCTCAAGCGGCAGAATGGGAAGTTTACAGCCAAAGGCTTAAATTTTTCCTTGAAGCGAATGGCATTACAGATGATGCTAGAAAACGAGCAACGTTTTTAAGTGTGTGCGGAAGCGCAACATTTGAAATTGCGCGTTCCTTGTGTTCTCCGAACGGGTTACAAGATACCACTTTTGAAAGAATATTGACGCTTCTGACAGACCATTTCACTCCAAAACCCTCAGAAATAGTTCAACGGTTTATGTTTCATAAACGAGATCAACGAGAAGGGGAAGGAATAACCTCATATCTCGCAGAGCTGAGGAAAATCGCCGAAGGTTGCAATTTTGAGGCTAACCTAGAAGTGATGCTGAGAGATCGCCTAGTGTGTGGAATACGTGACGAAGCAGCTCAGAGGAAAATGTTAGCTGAATCTCAATTAACTTTCAAAAAAAGCATACGACATTATTCTTGCTGCCGAAACAACAGCTCAACAAGTGAGTGAACTCCGAACTACATCTTTCAAAACAAATGAGCAAACTCAACAGGCTGCAGTAAACCAGGTTAAAAATCAGAAGTTTAAAACATTAGATAAAACAAAAAGGAAAAATGGATGTTATAGATACGGAGAACAGCATGAGGCGAAAGCTTGTCGGTACAAAGATAGTGAATGTCACTATTGCAAGAAGAAAGGACATTTACAGAAGATGTGTTTTCAGAAAAATAAGCCAAAACAAGAGCAGAAGACTGCGGTAATTAAGACATTGGAAGAACATCAAACGATAGACAATAGTACGGAGGACGAAAACATCTTTACAATACAAAGATCAGCTAGCCAATCTCCGTTCGTAGTCACAGTCGACCTTGATGGGTCCGAAAATGTTTTCGAAGTAGACAGTGGAGCTAGTTATTCTGTAATGTCTAATAGTACATTCCGGAGGATTTGGCCTAACCCCAACAAGTCTCCGTTAGTATCTGACTGTCCAGTTAAATTCAGGGACTACCAAAAGAACAAAATCGAGACCGAAGGCATATGTACTGTTAAGGTAAAATTAAATAATAAGAAAGCCTCGCTACCGCTTGTAATAACCAAGGGAAATTGTGCGAGTCTTCTAGGAAGGAACTGGTTTGAACCATTGGGCATTGCACTAGAGCTGAACACAATAACCTCGCATGATTCTCCAAAATTAGTTGAAGAATTTGCCGAAGTATTCGATGGAAAACTAGGTAGTTATAATGGCCAAACAGTAAAATTGGAAGTGGACCCCACAATAGCACCAATAGCTCTAAAGGCTAGGAATGTAGCTTATGCAATTCGTTCGCGGGTAGAAGACGAAATCAATAGGCTTCAGAAGTTAGGAGTACTCAAGCCAATTGAAAACCCTCAGTGGGTCACACCCGTGGTACCTGTGGTCAAGCCCGATAACACAATTAGGTTATGCGCAGATTACAAATGTACTATCAACAAGGCCTTAAGGAAGGATCCGTATCCTATGCCAACCGTGGCTGAAATAATAAGGAATTTGAATGGCGCTACAGTGTTTGCGAAACTAGATATGGCTCAAGCATATCTACAACTCCATGTAGATGAAGAATCGGCGAAAGTCCAATCAATCATCACACACACTGGCACATACAGTGTTCATCATTTACAATTTGGTGTGAGTGTAGCACCACAAGTCTTCCAGAGAATGATAAGCAATCGTGTACGTGGAATCCCAGGAGTTTTTCCGTACTTCGATGATATTCTCGTGAGTGCGCGGTCCGAAGCCGAACTGAACGAACGTTTACGTTTAGTGCTACAACGACTTGCCGCGGATGGACTGAAATTAAAGAAAGAAAAGTGTATTTTCATGACTGATAATATTGAGTTTTTAGGATATCGCATTGACAAAAGTGGTATACGACCAAGTGCAGATAAGGTGAAATCAATCACAAGTGCACCAAAACCAAAGTGTAAGCGCGAACTACAGTCATTTCTCGGGCTATTAAACTTTTACCATGATTTCTTAAAAGGGAAAGCTGAAATAGCCGAACCGTTATACAGATTATTAGACGATAAAGCAGAGTGGTCATGGACTAGTAAACAAGATAAAGCGTTTACGGGTCTAAAAAATTTATTATCCTCCGAACCTTTAATGGTTCATTACGATTCGAATAAACAGCTGAGGTTAGTTTGTGACGCGTCCCCATGGGGAATTGGCGCAGTGTTATGCCATGTGTTACCGTCCGGTCAAGAAGCCCCAATTGCGTATTACTCCCACACGTTAAACAAAACTGAACGGAATTACGCTCAAATCGATCGCGAAGCACTCGCGATAGTCGTGGCTGTACGGAAATTTCATTATTTTGTTTACGGTCGAGATTTCGAAATCGTTACCGACCACAAGCCGCTCCTTGGCATATTGAAAGAGGATAAACCAACACCAGAACTCGTGTCTCCTCGTATGGCACGATGGTCATTGTTCTTAAGTAACTATAATTATTACTTAAAGCATGTTCCAGGTAAAGAAATAGGGAATGCAGACGCCCTAAGCAGATTTCCAGACGTAAACGCCGAACCAGGTGCGCATGAAGACGTACAAGATGTTCTTATGATGGAAAACCTTCCCGAAGTTCCACTGAAGGCGGACGTACTAGCTAAATGGACAGCGAGAGATCCTATATTAGGCCGAGTTCTAGACTATGTTCGAACCGGATGGCCGCACGACTTAGAAGACGGATTTGCACCATTTACCAAACGCAAGTATGAACTCTCCACCTACAGAGGCTGCCTACTTTGGGGAAGAAGAGTAGTCATACCAGGGAGGTGTAAAGAACAAATCCTGCGAATATTACATTCCACTCACATCGGTATGGTGAGGATGAAAACTCTTGCCCGTAGCTACGTTTGGTGGCCACGCATCGATGAAGACATCGAGATGACCATAAGAGTTTGTAACACCTGTCAAACTGTCAGCAAAATGCCTGCACATGCCCCGATACACCCGTGGGAATGGTCTACCAGGCCATGGAGTCGTCTTCACGTCGACTTCGCTGGTCCATTCAAAGGCAGTATTTACTTCCTAGTGGTGGACTCTTACTCTAAATGGTTAGAGGTGGAACGTGTTCCATCCACATCTGCAGCAGCACCCATTAAGACTTTACGAAGATTATTCGCTACACATGGACTTCCAGACGTTGTGGTAAGCGATAACGGTTCTGCATTTATTGCAGAAGAATTCCGAAAATTCTTACGACAGAACGGCATCAGACAAGCAACAACGGCTCCGTATCATCCAGCGTCAAACGGCCAAGCCGAACGCATGGTCCAAGAGATGAAGCGTACCCTTTCAAGATTAGGTGAAGGTGAAGATGATGTGAAGCTGGCTAGATTTCTATTAAGTCAGCACACCACGCCTTCTACTGTAACTGGGAGCAGTCCCGCTGAAATCCTATTAAACAGGAAATTGAAAACATGCTTGGATCTACTTCATCCAAATTTCTATGAAGAAATGAAGACGAAGCAAGAGGTTGCTACAACGTCACGTAGAGAACCACGCCAATTTCATCCACATGAAGATGTCTGGGTGAAGGTGCCACTCCAAAAGAATGCTTGGACTCCAGCCCAAGTAGTTGATCGCACAGGACCTATCTCCTACGAAGTTGAGGACAAGAACGGTAAACGTCATAAACATCACGTCGATCAATTAAGGAAGAAAGCAGTGCCAGAGTCACAGCAAAACCAAGAAGATGCTGACATTGTAAACCCTCTTCCCACAAGCTGTGATGATATAACGACAACCAATAGTCCAAGAGCAAAGACAACTCCAGGCATAACTCCAAGTAGACCACGCAGAGTGCGTAAGCTACCCACTCGTCTACAAGACTACATCGTGACTTCATCTGACGGTGGAGAGGTGTCATGTCCTGGTGTTGGGAACACTGAAAATAAGTAGGTCACCAGGAAGTGTCTAAAATGGCGAATAAGATTATGTTTGTAGAGTGCTAATGTAATGTACTAAATAAGACAATAAATACAAATAATAAACATAATAATAATATTATAAACAATATTATCTACAATAATATTACGTATGATACTAAAGTACTACACACATATTTATCTGACCATTCTGGACAGTTACTTACATTGAAATTACCTACATCTGCTACAATATTTTCTTCAAAATTAGTAAGACCCATTACCATGTCAGGATTAAATTTATTTTATAATTACATTAATAATATTGACTGGAGTTTCGTGAATGATGTTGTACCCATTAATAAGATTTTTGAAAAATTTATTAATATTTTTGTAGCTGCTGTAAATGTCGCATTTCCTTTTAAATCTATCAAACCCAAATCATGCCTATTGGTACAATGATACACTTTTCAATTTACGTGAAAGAATTCAGTTTTTTTCAGACCTTAAAAGAAGTTTACCCAATTTACAAATCGATGACTATATAAAAAAACTCAAAAGAATATACAAATATGAAATATTGAAAGCTAAAAGAGGTAAAAATGACAATTATATAATTCATAGTAGCAATAAAATGAAAGCCATGTGGAACGTAATAAATTCCAACCGAAAAACACTTGGAAAGCAAACATCTATTACACCCGACATCTTCAATCATTTTTTCACAAACATAGCAGGAAATATTATCTCCAAACAGCCTCCAACTACTGTAGATCCGTCACATGTATTGAAAAACAGGTACAAAGTAAATAATTTCTCCTTCCAACTAAATGAAGTTAGCTTCAATGAAGTAAGAGATATAATTAATAATTTGAGCTCTAGTAATTGTGTAGACTGTTATAGCTTAAACAGCAAACTTATAAAATCAGTAAAAGACATTATCGTTATTCCTTTAACAAAGCTGCTAAATCGAGCCATTAATCAAAACACTTTTCCCGACATTCTTAAATTATCCCGTATCATCCCAATTTTTAAAAAAGGAGACAACACCGATGTTAATAACTTCAGGCCTATATCAATTATTCCCATTATTGGGAAATTTTTTGAAATTGCAATTGCAAAACAACTAAAAACATATTTTGAATCAAATAATATATTATGTAAAGCTCAATTTGGATTCAGAACAAATAAATCAACTGAATTAGCACTAATAGAATTTGTTAATTACATAATTGAAGGAAATGAGAATGGCTTTTATACCAGTGCTCTATTTTGTGATTTAACCAATGCATTTGATTGAGTCTGCCACGATCTCTTAATAGAAAAATTGAAATTATATAATATTGAAGAAATACTATCTTATTTTTTAAATCCTACTTTTCAGACAGACATCAATACGTAGAAATAAATGGTATTAAATCTAATTACTTGCCAATACACCACGGAGTTTTACAAGGTTCAGTTCTCGGCCCAATACTATTTATAATTTATATGAATGACATATCCTTCTCTATTACAAATACTAATTTAGTAATGTTTGCTGATGATACGATTGCTATAAATGCCTCTCAAGACCTCAATGATGTCATTAATCTCACAGAACATATTACAAAAGATCTTCAATGTTGGTTCGCTTCAAATAGACTCTGTATGAATGAGTCAAAAACTCAACATATGATATTTTCTACTAGAGATCTCAATGCTTTCAGAAATTCTAACAGCAGTAAGTTATTAGATCTAATCTTCGATCCAAATTTATTATGGGACAAGCATTGCAACAATTTAGCTAAAAAATTGGCATCGGTGCTGTACCTTCTTAGAAATTTACGTGATACAGTTTCTGAAACTACAATAAGAATGGCCTATCATTCATTGTTTGAAAGTGTCATGTCTTATGGCATTATAATTTGGGGACATTCATCTCATGCAAGTAGAATTTTCAGTTTACAAAGAAAATGTATAAGAATACACAGAAATAAAAAGGGAGTTAAAATTAACTCATTTTTAACTACTTTTGGAAGTTCCATTACGACCATCCGTTTTCGGAGTTAACTTGCAGAGTTAATAGAAAGGAGTTAAAATTTCTCTATATTTGTAGAGGAAATATAATATAAATTGAGGTGATAAAAGAGTAAGTTAACAAAATGTATAGTAGTTAAAATCAATCACTTTTATGAATTTTTCACTCTTGATTTAGTTATCTAACTCTTTCCACTTAGTTAAACTCATATTAATATTATTATATTATATCATTGTTTTTAGTTAATGTCCTTTGTGCTGGTAGTTAAAATAATATCTACACAGAGTTTATTAACTAATCTTTAGTAGGTATTATACTCCGATATAGAGCAAAAATATATTATATTCGGAGTTAAAATAATAATAATAAAGAGTTATTTAACTACTTTATAGATGTTATTGATCTCCGATATGTAGGTACGGGATAAAAATAATATAAAAATGTATAATACATAATATTTATTTTTATTTATTTAAATACAGTTTTAACATTTAACATAAATATTTATACTTGTGGTATGTACAATGATTCTTCAACAAATTCAACTTATAATGAAACAAAAAGCAATGATAACAATATAAGAAAAAAAAACAATATTATACATGGCAGATATCATCATCAAATGCAAAAATTAAAATACTGAGTGCTTTAAAGTTATGTAAAATTCAGCACTATTTCCATAAGGGGAGTGATACTCAAAAGGCATAATATTTTTTAATTTTTGTTGCTGAACAATATTTATATTCTCATCTGATAAATAACTTATTTTATATGCCTGAAAATAATCATCATATTCAATGGTATTCCATGTTTTATAAATAAAATATAATTTATTGTTAAACATAAAAATATGTCTTATATTTCCAAATTGAGGAAAACCGTTTTCATTGATTTCTAAAATAAAAAAGAAATTTTTTCTATATAAATAATTACAATGTGCCCATTTAGTAAATGTTACTTCAGTCGTATTCACAAACTGCAGGCCCATGTATTTCGTTAACCAGTCTGTGACAAAAGATGCATGGACGCAAGATTTTTCTACGGGCCCTATTGAAATTACATTTTCGCATATAACTTTATTTTTCCATTTACTGTACCAGTATATTTGATGACGATAACTTAATGTTTTGCAAATGTTTTTGAAACATTTGTTTGTACTAGCAATGTTTTTAAAAAATGAATGCTTGCCTTCAAATCTCATAGACCACAAATGAACTAAAGGTCCCATCAGTGAAATCACTCTAGAATAATGTAACATTAAATGATGTTTCGGTATTAAAGTCGCTTCATACTGCTCCAAAAAAATTTCATGGTGTTCCTGAATTAAATGCTTTAATTCTAAAACCATGCCGTACGAAATTATAGGAGCAAAAATTATATTTACACATTTTTTTAATAAGAGAATAATATTGTATTTTTCTATGTGAACATCTGAAAGTCTACCTAAAAAAAGGGGGAAATAACGAAGTAAACATTCGGTCTGTGCTGCTCGCTGATTAATAGAATTTCCAGGTTTATCTAATACAATTCGACTTGGTTTATTAGATCTATCTAAAATACCATAATTAAATATTTCAATTCGTTTAT
Organism: Harpalus rufipes; assembly: GCA_951394225.1. NCBI lineage: Eukaryota > Metazoa > Arthropoda > Insecta > Coleoptera > Carabidae > Harpalus > Harpalus rufipes. The sequence continues at coordinate 15,012,841 of OX596288.1, read as the reverse complement.
TTAAATCATCAAGTGAGATATCACCATATTTAACATAATATTTCAAAAAAAGTTTTATTTCTAATTGAGCTACGCCTTCTAAAATATCGTGCATTATATCTACAGTCGCACTTTCACAAAGTTTGAAGTATTGTAAATCATTCAATGCGGACCTACTTTTGATTCCATAAATAATATTATCATTTTGCAATTGGCTGCAATAATGTTCATAATTTTCGTTGTTTCTTAATTTAAGTAAACATTCAGATGTTAAATGCTTCGATTCATTTTTTGACACCAAACATAGTCTACAATAATACTGAGCAGAAAATGATTCCACTAAGCCAAATAACATATTACCGCCTAAATTATCATGACATAATGCTACTATCGTCCCGTAAAATATTTCATTTCCAACCCGAATTCCAGTTTTTTCTAATATTTGTATATCTCTCACAATAGGTTCCAATATAGCATTAAAACCAACAGATTTCAAATCGTATGAATAAAATAAAGCTAAAAGATGTATATTTTCTAATGTTGAATTCATATACGGAGGCAAATTTCTAATAATGAAATAAAGAGCGCCAATTTTATGAGCACCGGTTTTAGTTCCCAAAGGATTAACAGTTTCAAATTCATCAAAGTAAATCTGAATTTGTAATGCATTACTGTGAGTTAGAAAAAAATCATTATTTCTATAGTAAGATCCGTCTGAAAGATTTTGAAATAAATTATTAATATTATTATTAGTTTCTGCTTTATTTAAAAAACTTCGAAATGACTTGTTGTCTAACAGAAATTGTAGAGTTTTTAGAATTGGTATATACATAAATGTTGTTGGTACAACAGTTTCTTTAAAACAGTTTAAATTTTTATCCCATTTTATATCTGTTCGTGACCCAACTGTTAATTCCACAGGCTCTATAAATTTTCTGTAACTTTTACTACGCTTATATTCCGTGTTATATTCATCAAAAATTTGTCTTATATTTACTAAATGATCTTCTAAATCTTTACAAATAGAAACTTTATTAAATTCTAATTTATTTATTATACTAGACACTAAAGAATTTGTATAATCACCAACAGAATCAATTATATACTGCACAGTTTTACTTGGTAAATTTAAATGATTTAAATCTCTTACAAACTCAAAACTCAAATTGCGTAAATCGAAATTCTCATGTACTGAATCATATTCATCTGAGCTCTGAATGGATAAATTATCATCATTATTTTCATCTAATGTTACATTATTTTGATTTTCATTCACAGGTAAAATATTCTGATTAAAATAATTAGTATTACCTTTCTTTTCCTGAACCGGAATATTGGAAGCTGTTACTTTTGCGGACGCTTGATATATTGATATTGCTTGACATTTATATAAATGTCTACGAAAACCACTAAAGGACCGAAATGACTTTAGGCATTTTTCAAAACTGCATGTCAAATTTAAATCACAAGAATCAGTTAATGCGTGTGTTAGTCTTAAATGCTTGATTAATTTTGGAACTGAAAAAAATTGATGTCTACATTTGAAGCAAGCAAACACTTTAAAACTTAATTTTATTTATGCACTTAAAATTTTAGATTTTATTTCTCTTTCTCGAGGAGTATAATTGATTTCTAAATCAATGCCATAAAACATTTCTTGTATGAAAAACCAAAATGACTTTAAATGCATATCATATTCAGTTTTAAATACAAAATGAGATTGGAACAGCTCGTCAAATGCTTGAAGTGGTTCTTTCGCTTGGCACGGTATTAATATTCCATCTATCATTATGTAATAATCTACTATAGTTGTTTTGTCCGGGCCAACGGCTACTAGGCAGGGTTGGTTTGTTTTCTTTAAATTTTGGCAATCTTGTAGGGGACCTGCAATCTGTTTAAAAAGAAACAAATATTAGTAATATTTTTAATCAAAAACAAACAAAACTACGTACTTCATGATGAAGAATTAATTTATCAATTGCTGCAGTCACTGACTCCTTTTTGACTCCACCCCGACCTCTAGCTGTTGGTGGAAATAAATGTAACAACGCTAATAAAGTGTTAGTGTCATCATCCCACTCTACAATTGAATAAATAATAAAACATTCATTACCGAATAATACAATGTGGGTATTCTCACCTGAGGGTAAATTTTTAGATATTTCCCTGGTATATACTTTTAAATTTTTTTCTTTAAAAAGCGGAAATGTTGTGGCAATTGAATTAGCTCTAGGGTATAATAAATAAAAATCTTGTATTACCTAAAACCAAAAATCGAAAATAAAATATTAAATTTCTTTTTTTTTACTTACAAGTCCGGGAGTATCTTTAAATCTAGGATATGTTTCTAATATGTTATTTATTTTCTTTCGGTGAAGAAATGTTTTCGACATATGTTCAAATATTTCCTTTTTTTGGGATTTTACACACGCTGTTTTTAAAAAATTTATTGAATTTTGAAATTCATCATTTTCATTCTCGGTGAAATTAAGTTTCGGAAGTAACAGCTTCCGCTTTACTTTTATTGTCCTCTTTCTTTTTTTCGCTTCCCGAGTTCCTATTTATTGTACGAAACCTTGTTTCAAGAAATCCTGTTCTTGTTTCAGGATCAAAAAATAACTCCTGAAATAAATTATCATTATAAAAATGAATGGAGTCCTGCACTCTAAACAAAAAATAATAAAATGTGCACTTTATAATTCAAGTATTACTCAATACATAGGGATTAAGATGAAAAAAAAAATTATTTAATAATTACTTTGCGAGATATTTGAGGTTTATTGTCAGTGTCACTGTGACGTCACATTAGTGCTACCTTTCTCTCGCTGCCTACCATAGAGCTTGTACGAGAGAAAGATATAGCTATAGGTGTCACTGTGACGTCACGTTGACTTTAAAAATCAAATGCAGTTAAACTAAAAACAAATATGACTTTTTAATACTACGAATTGTTTCAAAATTAAAAGGACTTTCAATTAAAATAATAAAAAAATCAGAGTGTAGGACCCCATTACAACTAAATACATATATAAATCACTCACATGTCCCCTGCCTTCTTCGTCTTGATAACATTTAAATAGATTCACAATATCTTTGGCATATTTTAACTTAATTTCCTTTTTGGGATAATTTCCATAATTTTCAATTATGTTAGCAACTGTGATATTTGTTAACTTTTTTCTGTTTGTCGTGGAAATTTGTTTCGTTTGTGCATATTCTTTTAAAATTTCTCGCCCGTCAGCACTACCTTTTAAAATTTCTTCAAAATCCTGAAATATATTTATACAGAGTGATCAAAAAATAAAGGTCAAAAATTTAAAGGTGAAACCATTAATACCTGTTCTCTTAATGATGAGGGTGTACTTCTGGGAGTTGAAGAAATTGATTCGGCAAAAAAGTCAGAAGGTAAATCAGAAGTAACTGTTAAAGTTGACGATTCTGATATATTTGAAAGATTTTCAAATTCTTCGGTTTCTAGTTTTATGTTGATTGTCACACCTCTAGGGCTAAACCATATAAAATCAACTAACATGTCATTGTTAATTTCATATTTGTGTTCATCAAAATATTGGATAACAGCTGTAGCATCTATATTAAAATATTGGCGGACTGAAAATACATAAAAAATGTACAAAATACAGTTCTGTTTTAATAAAAAAGATGGCTCAAGTGTAGAACAATTACAAATATTTTATTTTATTCTTTTCCAGTGAACTTTTTTAAATGAAAATCACGTTTATAATTATTGTCATTATTAAAGTTATTTAGTAAAATACTAAAATAAATACATACATAGCTTAAATACAGATACATAAATACAAAATAAAGTTCACAGTAACAAAGATAACGTTGCTATTTGTTCTACCCTCTTACCAAAACATGTTATTAATGTACATACATTATTCACAAGCGCCAACTTGTAACTTGAAGAAATGATTGGTTTCTAATTAATTAATTCCAAGTTTTGCATTACGATCATATACAAATAATATAATATATAAATTTTGTACTGAAAAATATTTATTTAAATTCAATATGGACAGGAGTATGTTTATCAAAGAAAAAATTCTCGCAAATGTATGAAATTCTTACATGTAATATCTCATGAATCGGGTCATAACACGCGTAAAATCGGTGTTCAGAGACAGAATACAACAAATAAAAGCTAAGAAAACACATTTAGTTAGTATAATTTGAACCTGAACAATTATTATTATATTTTAATTAATTTTTAGTCATATTATTAGCTGGCCGGGCTCTCCTCTATAAATAATAATTGGGCGAGGGGGCAAAGGTATTCGGTCCCTAAAATTGGCGCTTATGATGTTATATTATTTATTATACATTTACCAGCAGCATTTATGTTGTCTACTGTAATGTTATTGTATCCTGTTATTTTTACCCATTTTTTTGATCCTTTATATTTTATTCTAACATACAAGCTAGTGGGCTGCTCCATTTTACTAACACAACCGTACAATTTATTTCCAGATTTATATTTACCTTCGTGTATAACACTCAGCCTATATGTCGCACTTCTTCCACATCAAATAGCAAAATGATCACTGCTACTCACTCAAAGATGTAAAAGGGGGAATTACAGTGCGCAATAAACTGGTTTGAACTTGTTAAGACCAACTAATTTAGGGTGATAAAAACAAACAAAAGAGGAAAAATTATAACAAAAGGTGTAACATACCTCCATAAAATAACGAAATTATTATTTGTGTGGTATCAAACTACATCCTAATATGTGTTTTACTACTTTAACTACCAGATATGTAACAGAAACATAAAACTTTCGTTGGTTTCATACCTACGGAAAATATTTCCTCCGTTAAAGGAAACATTCCTTCATTTCAGAAGATTAATTCATTTTATTTTCAGTTTATATTTATGTAACTCTTTGTATATGTAGTAATTTAGTTGTTCAACTACATAAATTTATTAAAAAAATTTAACTCCATATATTTTCGTTAATTCATTTCGAAAAATATGTCAATTTGACACTTATTGTAGTTAACATTAACACTTATTGAATGCTAATATACTCCGAATATAATCCCTCCGAAAATTTATTTTCTGTGTAATCTCATTTTCCTCTTTTCATTCAAATACCAAACCCCTATTTGTAAAATTGGGTATACTTACCTTTACTAGCATATATATTCTAAATAGTTTATATTATGTCAAACATAATCTCAAAGACTACAAATTAAACAGTGCAATACACTCTTACAACACCAGGAACAATTCTAATCTTCATCACCCTTATTTACGTCTTAATAAATCAAAATATAGTGTAAATTGCTATGCTATACAGCTTTATAATTCCTTGCCTAACTTTCTGCGAGATTTGAGTATTAACGAATTCAAAATAAAAGTTAAAAATATACTTATGGAAAAAGCGCCATTTACAACATCAGAATTTATGAAAATACTGAAAAACATGTAATTTTATCAATCTTTCTTATTGTATTGTGTTTCTTCATATTGACTTGTGTAAATACTTATTTTGTATAGTAGCACTCAATAAATATTATTATTATTATTATTATTAAGTGTAGTGATATAAATATTGTATAGATAAATATTCATAGTGTTAGTTGTTTTTATTATCTTTTAATATTTGATCCTTAATTATTTATCGTTTAATAAACGTATTCATTTAGTCTGTGTTTTACACTTCACCCATATAAATAAAAACGTTACAATATGCTAATCTGATGTAGTCATTCACTAAATATTAATAATTGATGCTAAATATTGAAAAAATCGTAACAATGGGCCCATAAACCATTTTTTTAAATTTATTTCTTTATGAATCTTTGTACAAAGATATTTCCTTAATGAAAACCAGAGGTGAAAATTCCTTAAGCAAGATATGATTTGTTTTGCGATGAATTTGTGACGTCACTAGTGACAGACCAATGGCACTGAAACAATATTTTTTTCATTTGAAATCCACCATCTCTATGCACCAATGGGAATGGAAAATGGATAATCTATGGGCGGGGATAGTTTTTCTGGCGAGACGAGATATTCTCGAATCTCGTCTCGTCTCGTCTCGAAATTTCTCGTCTCGCCGAGACGAGAAAGTTTTATGAATTCCCGAGAAGAGACGAGACTTAAATGTCGAGATTCTCGAAAATTATTCCGAGATTTCGCGACAATTCTTTTTATTTTTAAAAATATTTATATTTTTTTTAAATTTGTAATTTTTTTCTCCCAGAATTTTTCTAATAACTTGTTATCTAGAGACATTTTATTAACTCCACGTGGGAAACGCAAAGTTAGGTTATGTTATATTTTGTGTATAACTTAACGTGACTATTAGTGTAAATTTAACTTTTATATTAGTTTTTCAGTTAAATACTGCTATGTAGAACTGATAATATTAATTTGAATATATATTTAGTTTTTTTAATAAACAAAAAAAAATTTGACACTTAAAAAACACGACTTTCCCTTTCGCTCAGTGTTGCCAATCCGTGAAGAATAATTCAATTATTCAATAAGTTCTGAACGTCATAAACATTAAAACTTGTATGATGGTCAGGTGACCCGTTTTCTCTTCGCCATTGGCTGGTTTTGGATAAGTTTTGTTGTGTCACAGTTATAGGTCTTGCCAAATAGAAATGACCTGCGCCGTAAAACGCATTTACGCACCCTCCGCCCTTCTTACTTAAAGGGCCAATCACATGCCTTGTACTTAAGCGGGTTTGTCTCTTCATATATATGAAGCATGAAGCTATATCATACAAAACCATTCCCTTCCAGGACTTTAACCCAGGATACCAACATGCCCATCACCAAGGGTTTTCCGAAAATCTAATTAAGGCCACCGACCCCAACGTCTTTAACGATTACATAGTAATGCCAATATACAGTGTTCAAAAAAAAAAAAAAACTAACTCGGAATAGACTATGAACAAAGAAACGTATGTCAACTTAAAAATATTTAATTAAATACCAATTTGACACTAGATATTGTCAAAAATGTTGTCTAAAGAAATCAAAGCTTTTCTTATTGAATCTTATTTTAGAAATGGATACACTATAGGTATCATTCTTTATTATATTTTCTCCTTATAATTACATTTCAAGATCAATTTTGATAACGACTTTTGAATTGAATAATGATCAGACATACGTTTCTCTGTTCATAGCCTACTCAGAGTTAGGTTTTTTATTGAACACAGTGTAAAATAATCTTTATTTTATCGGTATTTTGTGTACATATTTTAGTTTTTAAGCTTAATTTAAATATTCTAAATACATACTATTGTTTCGTAATGATTTCTACGCCACTGACACAATACAGTGTTTACATCTATTGTCAGTTGAACGCTTTTGTCTTATTTAAAGGAAGGGTTAAAAATTACACGGTTTTTAGTTTCACTTATATTTTTTATATTTTTTGACTATAGTTTCGCTATACAATAGCATCTTCAGAACTAAAGTGTCTTCATCGGTTTTGCATTTATGTCGTTATAGTACTTAGATGAGGGACTAGTGGGCAGTCCCTAGAATTCTTTTTGGGTAAGCGGCGCACGGAAAAAGTATATGTATCACTATGAAATGGGTAGTGAGAGACTACTCCGCTCTAAAAATAGTGGTACACAGTATATGCGCACGAAATGATTGACAGGTCATATCTATTTGGCAAGATCTATAATAGTCGCTAGTTACAGGAAGGACAGGTATTACTGTTTGTAATAATAGAAAACTGTACAATGTACTATTTGCGACACTTGGTGAAGTTGTTCTAAATGTTATAATTTTTAAAAAACACTTGGCACTCTTCAGAAGATTTCAGTCTCTGAATCAAACTTTCGTTCATTTATCAGAGACTGGCCCACTCAACTAGAACCACAGCCGCGTTTCGTTCTTATTGGAGCTCTTCAGTGTGGTGTACTGACGCTTTTTCGGAGGCACTAAGACCGGTTGAGCGGACGGATGATAAAAATCCCACAAAGATATTAAGCCTGCAGAGGTAACTAAGTACACCACACTGAAGAGCTCCAATAAGAGCGAAACGCGTCAGTGGTTCTGGTTGACTGGGCCAGTCTCTGATAAATGACCGACAGGTTGATTCAGAGACTGAAATCTTGTGAAGTGTAGCAAGTGTTTTTTATATATTATAATATTACTGTTTGTGTTTGTACAGGTTTGTTTTATTTGCGATATAAGTTTATCGATATACCTATAATGGAAAATACCGAGAAGGAGCAGTACACTCATACATATGTCAATTTATGTTGACAATAATTATTTAATTAAGTAATAAATTTAATAACAAAAATCTAATTTTGTAAATTCATTATTGTTCACAGACAGGTTGACAGTATAGAAAATTGACAGTTTCAAATTACGTTATGATTGCAATAATTATACGGTTAGTTCTTTTGAGTCATGATTGTGATCTGTCATGCGATCAGATTTGTTCAATCAGATCGAATTGGATCGCTTACCGAAAGAAAAGGCCTATGGATAAGGCGAGTTTTGGAATGAAATACATTTTTCGAGCTTAATTTATGTGGTAGTCACGCAATTTTAAAAGATTAAAATTTATTTTAAACCATAGTGCTCTATCTATCTATCAAACAATTTGATACTTATAACTTGATTTGGCCCCATGGACGTCAAAACTTATCAATTTTCTTAAACCATTTGAATAACATCCATGAAAATATTAAGTTCACCGTAGAAGTTGAAGAAAATGGCATTATCCCCTTCCTGGATGTGTTACTAGAGAGAAAAGAAGATGGTTCTTTACTACATTCAGTCTATAGGAAGCCTACGCACACTAAACAATATATTAATGTCAATTAACATCATCATCCTTCTCAGAAATACGGTACAATTAAATGCCTAATGAGAAGAGCTTCAGAAATTTGTCATTCCGAGAAATTGGAAGAAGAAATGAAAGAAATTAATAATATTTTTATGAAGAATGGTTTTTCTAAATCATCTATCGACAAATGCCTGAAACCGAAAAGACCTATAAACAATGCTAATGAAAGAGACGTATTGTTTGCTTCACTTCCTTATGTCAAAAATGTCACGGACAAGGTTGGTAGAATTCTTCGTAAGAAGAACATGAAGATTTCGTATTCACCATATATTAAAATTCGACATATGTTATTGAGACAAGTTAAAGACGTCATCCCTCTTCAGTCATCAGGGATTTACCAGATTCCATGTGTCTGCTGGAAAGTTTACATTGGCCAGACTGGTAGAACCATTTCTACAAGATTGAATGAACACCAGCGTTCGATCAGGTTGAACCAGCCAGAAAAATCTTCAGTTGCACAGCATGCCCTGGAAGAATTCCACCATATAAAATTTGAAAATACAAAAATACTGGCGAGACCTACACACCTAAACAACAGGTTAATTAGAGAAGCCATTGAGATTTACAAAACCAAGAGTATTAATCTCAATCATTGTGACGGTCTAGATCTTAGTCGTGCATGGCTTCCTATTTTAAATATGTTGTAATTGTCACCTTAGTTACCTGTTGCTAATATTTTGTTATTTATTTATTTGTATTTGTTGATTTGTTATTCATGTTCATTCCTGAAGAAGGCAATAGTGTATATTGCCGAAACGTCGTTAATTTAATAAATATAACAGAATCTAAACTAAAAAAGGTTGTATTATTCTTGATTTTTTTTTTAAAGTGGATAAGACGACTTTTAGAATAGACCTAAATAATTGTTCTCTCACTGTGAGCGCTTGAGCAGCGACGGTCTTTGGTTATGTAGTATGTAGGCATAGCGTAGCTGGGTGCAGCAAGTTTTTATACTATAGGGATATAAAATTTGCCCTTTGATTGGTCAGAATGCAAACCTAGTTCACAAAACGAAAAAATGTCACCTTTCAGTTTTCACTAATCTAAAGGATTAACTAATGTTTAACCATATTTTGTTGTGATTTTTCATATGCAGATCTTATACATTTTTACAGATAATTGACAAAGTTTGGTTTCACAAATTTAAATTATTTATTTAATGCATGTAAAACGGTCGGCTCTCAAACGCCATCTACTATTATCTTACATGAAATGAAGTATAGTTTATACCACATGATCATTATAAAGGGTTTTTCGATTGGGGCGGGTCGATGTTGTTTTGGTGGCGTCTGTCTAATCTGTTGTTTATTATTCTGTCACAGATGCCAAATCACCGTGGCAAGTTACGCGATTGAGCAGCACGTTCAAATGATAAAACTTTATTATCAAAATGAGTGTTCGTTAGTGCAAAGGTTGCGGCGTTGCGCCTATTTTACGGCAGACTCTTCAACGTTTGGTGGCCAATTTCGAGCCGACCGGTTCGATAAACAATCAGCCAACACCCAAAGGAACGCCAGATCGGCCGAGAACATTGCCGCGGTCCGTGAAAATGTGCAAGAGAACCCGAGGCAGTCAATTCCTCGCCGTGCATAAGAACTCGGCTTTTCGCAGACTTGCAACTTAACGAATTTTGTGTCGGGACTTGCACAGAGAGAAAAAAATCTCTAATATTTAACATATGCGAGGTTTGATTGTAGTTTCTTTGTATTTAAAATGATAAATTAAATACTATTCTGATATTTGAATTAAAACGGTATTATTTTAAATACTAAAATTTCAGTATATTATTATATAATGAATCATTTGTTTACAGCTTATTTTGTTATATTATGTATGTTACAAATTTAACAAGAAAATAATGACAAGTTTATATTTTATTTACTATATCAAACATCTTATTATAAATATCGTAAATTACTATATATCCTTATCTGTTTTTTTAGGTAAAGTGGTAATTTAACAGTTGAATTCTTTTTACATATCAAATATGATTTTTTTTTATTATTGAGCATCCTTTAGTTTTACAATCTGTACATGGTACAATAAGTAAAAATCATGTAGTATATTATTGTCGTGTAGGTATTCACTCATTACCGGATACCTTTACATATTTAATCACGTGGATTATTTGACAGGTATTTAGTTATATTACATTACAATAATTACATAAATGCAATAATTATTTTATTTAGATTAGTATCTGGAAGGCAGATCACTTGGCACGAATCGTTTCAGTCTCCTGCTTGCTGGTTGATTCATAAGGATGGTGGCCAGGCTGTTCGGAATCAAATATAATAAGATAATTATTATTATGTGTATTGTAATTATAACTTATATAATTTCTCGTTAATTTTTTAATTTAATAAAATACAATTATTAATTTTTTTACTAGCAAAATATATAAAATATAGAAACAAGTTGTTGGCACTGGTCAGTGATTCAGTGTGTTTTATTAAATTTTATTAAATCTAAATAAAAAAAAATCTGTAGTCACAGCACGCACTTTAGAATTCTATCATAGAAAACAGGCGAATGCGATTTTACTTTTACGAATCTTGGTAGCATGCACTTTAGAATTCTATATTCGCTTTTTATTTTGGGACTTTTCGGTTTTTATACTGTTAAAATAGAAAATATTATGACAGTTGTATATAATAATAGTATATTATTCAATGAGCATGTAATGTATGACATTACTAATGAGAATGAAGTTTGCATCACGAGCGAATGCGAGTAATAGCCATTACATGCGAATGTAATGTAATGTAATGTAATTGTCTGTAGTGTAAAGTAATGAAAATTCCGAAATGTGATTGGCCATAGTAGTGTTGAGTAATGAAAATTCTGAGGTGTGATTGGCTCAGAAGTATTGAGTAATATTACTCAATATTTGCCAGTAATGAATAATATTATTTACAATAAATTGCATTATTAATGAATACATTATTAAATAGGAGTAGAAAAATATAATAATTGACTTTGAATTGAATTGTGACAAAATAATGACGTTAGTTTAATACTTTCGCCTCGAGTCGTAAGCTTGCAGGCGAATATTTTGAGACCGCATGCTATCAAATTTTCGCTTCGTGCCGAAAAGCGAAAACAAATGCCTCATTTGATAGAATTCTAAAGTGCGTGCTGTCACTACCTGATGTGTCCAGCACAATACCTTCCGTCAATCCTGTGTATTATGTACAAATTGCATACATAAATTTTCTTGCAAAAGATCCCAAATTTTTGGTATTTTATGATTCTCTTTATCGGCAACTGAATTCCATACTCCTGATAACAAACAAACCACAGGAAATAAGAAAATCATGCAGTTTTTAATGAAAAATTATGACACTTGTCAGTTATGGACATAATTATCATTTTGAAACGGGTCCCCATATCTGCATATATTGAAACTGTATTAAATTACGGAAAAGACGCTAAAAAATCTCACCTTACTTTAACTTTATGGTATACTGATTAAGCTGGAGAAATGAATTATACAGATATAGCTGCCAATTCAGGATATAATAATCGACAAAAATTTACTGAGAAGTGTAAAAATGTTGATATGATCGAAAATCTTCATGCGGATATTTTCAATCCAGAAATTTTTTTACTTAACGGCGTTGAAATGAGTGTACGACTAGTTCGATCAAGGGATAATTTAATTTCCTACCAACTAACTTAAACTTCAAAGTACAAATTAACGAAGCCACATTACTTGTTAGTCTTTGGAAATGTCCACTGCCAAGTATCCCGTTATTAGAGCCGAAGTGAAAGCTGTTACCATCCTAGCGGGGATTCAAGGAAAATCTATGGATATTTTCTTAGGTCAGCTTTCGATAATTGGATTTGTATCCAATAAAGCATTCAACGGCGATTACAAAACTAATCCTTTTAACTTTGAAAATTTTAAAATAAATTACTTGTCGCTATGCGTAAATGGGCAGCAACTACCATCGAAGCCATTACAGCCGTCATTTGGTGATACAAAATCATACATTGAAAAATACAATACATTATTTTCCGGAACAAGCATACACTTTGGAAACAGCGGGAACGAAATCGACAGAACCAGTTATCCAGATGGCTAAGAGCATTCTCTACCCGTTTAATTTAACCACAAAAATGCCTTTCTTTGTATACCTATAACTCCAGTATTATATAAAAATTTAAATTAAAACTCAAATCACATTAAACGTAAACGTTATAACCGTGGTTCTACAGTGCCACTTTTTTCAAATTGTTGACGAATATGACAATAAATTTAGTAAAACTTCAATGAAATTCAAAGTTTCAATATCATTTTTTATAATATGTACAATAAAAATTTTAAAAATTAGCGCTGCAGAAACCTAAATTGAACTTTCATGAACATGTTTTTATTTATATATCATTAATTTCGTATCATATATTGTAAATATCGTACGAAGATTTTGTCATTAGAAATGATTTTAAATGCGCTAGTAAGTATTGCTCTCTAGCGGCGTAGAATAGATTTAGAAAATCGATGGTGAGCACGTATAGTTTGCAGTATGATGTATTATTGAACAAACTTTTAACTATAAAGATTTTTCAACACGTGGTTTTTGTTATTATAAATAATACGAGCATGGAAATGTATAATATCAAATATGGAAAATTTATAGCCGATGGAGACAGCAGCACCTATAAAAAAAATTTAGAATGTCCGTACAATAATTTAACTATTGAGAAAATAGAATACACTAACTATTTACATCGTAATTTTTGTAACAAAATGTATCAGTTTGTACAAGATAATCGGTATAATAAAGTTGTAAAAACAAGAATTGAAGGAAAAACATTAAAGTTAAAAAATGCTGTAGTTGGAGCAGTAAATCAGTGGAAGAACCATACTAATCGATAATACGCCATAAAAATTTTGAAAAATGATGTAACAAATTCAATTCGTCGTATTTTTGGAGAACATTCGGAATGTGCGGATTATTTTTGCTCAAAAAAGAATGAAGAAAACTTTTATAGAGTGCTCAAATTAGAATATCCAGCAGCTCACACCAAATTGGAAAAACTTACACAATAACTAGCATTACACGCAAGAAGTTTAATACATACGAGTAATTGCAATAGTAATGTCGAACACTTTAATTCCATCGTAGCAAATTTGTTGGTGGCAAACGCATTAACTGCGTCCAATTTTCAAAAGGAGAGAAACAACTAACTGCTGCAAATTAGTTGAGAAACTATTATATAAATCTATTTCTGACATACCAGCTCATTGTCATGGGAGAAAAAATGAAAAACATGCCATACAATGTATCGAACAAGGTTCTGGAAAACATAACGGGGTACAAATATCATGCTCTACAAATTTTAAGAACTGGTTACTTACATGTTTAATTTTTCTTTTTTGTTTTGTGATGATGGTGCAATTGAGACCGAAACGTCGGTATTGTTTATATTTTAATAAATAATCTTCTAAAAAAGGGCTGAATCTCCATTATTTTCACCTCTCTAAACAACTGGTATTATCAAATACAAGGCCAGCTAAATATGTGCGTAATATGTGCATATTTGGTGTTTGGACTGGCAACGAAAAAATACCAATAACATAGAATTTATAAAATAAGATCCATCATTTTGGTCTCATGTGGTTACAAAGTTAGAAAGATTTTATTTTAATTGTATGTTACCAGAACTTGTTGATCCAAGCTATACAAGAAATGTGACTATTCGCGACTAAAATTAACTCGTAGCCACCTAGCGAGGAAATTCGGAAATTCTCAAAATCATACTCAGCTCTCAGCTGATTCAGCCAACCTATTGAGATAGTGGTAAATGAATAGATTTGTTGGTTGTAGTTATATGCATATTCTGCAGTTTTTGTTCGGTAAGTAATTGAACTGATTTTTATTTATAATATATTTACATTTTATGAAATGTACTATTAATTAAAACTTTCACTAATATTATATTTTAAGCGACCTAACCTGTATCATTGTTTTAAGGTGGAACATCGAATCAGTTGCCATACGATAAATTAAATTAATTGAAACAATGAATTCACCGAGAAAGTCTCAAAAAGCGGATAATACTAATTGTTGTGTATATGGTTGTTCTTCTAAAAAAAGTAAAAACAAAAATCTTAGTTTTCATTTATTCCCAAGAGCAGGAGAGAAGAAGGTTAAAATTCAAAATAAATTAGGACAAACAGAACTTGTTGATAAACGTAAAGCCTGGATATTGAAAATACGTACCGGTAAACATGTAAGCAAATATATGAGAATTTGTAGCCTGCACTTCAAGAAGGACGATTACATTCTGCCGGGTACTTTATTTTAATATTATTTCATATGAGTGTCTTTCTAAGTTTTTTTATTATTTTAGATGTACCAACAAAGAAAAAAATGTTAAAATCGAATGCCAAGCCAGAATTTACCACAAAAACCAGAAAGACCTTTACCTACTTCAAGATACAGAAGCAAGCCTCGTGGTGATACATCAAATGTTGATAGTCCATCTACATCTACACAATGTTTTGAAGAGAGTTACAATATCGATGACTTGGTTTATGAAGGATTTGAGAGTAGAAAAATTGATAAAACTTTATCAATTAAAGAATTAGTGGCAACACAAGCATTATTAGATTTAATAAATTATAAGCAGTCCGTAAATATTGGTGTTCAAGTGAAGAGTGGTGATATATTTACGTCTTTTGTTAGCTTAATAGATTCCGATGCAAAATTAAATACATTAACAGGAATATCAAATTATAATATGTTAGAATCGATTGCATTGTCTCTTGAAACTACTTTCCCTTCTTTGCGTACCCAAAAACTAAATATTAAAGAATAATTCTGACATTTATGAAATTAAAACAAAACTTAAATTATGTTGTTTTATCTATCTTATTTAAATCATTAACAGCAGCGTCTTGCAAAAATGTTTTTATTGATACATTAAATAAATTATATAAAACAATGCAAGTTTGTATAAATTGGCCGTCAAAAGAAGAATGTTTTAATAACATGCCAAAGTGTTTTGAGGATTTCCAAAATGTTAGGGTAGTATTGGATTGCACGGAAATTTTTATGCAGAAACCAAAGTGTTTATGTTGTCGACTAAAGTCTTACTCCCACTACAAGTCACACAATACTATTAAATTTTTATGTGGAGTTAGTCCTGCAGGACTAATAACATTTGTAAGCAAAGGTTACGGGGGGAGAACTTCAGATAAATGTATATTTGAACATTCAAAACTGATTGAAAAACTGGAACCAAATGAAGATGCTATAATGGTCGACAAGGGTTTTAGGATAGACGAAATTGCTGCTACTTATGGCATTAAGTTAGTTAGGCCACCATTTGCGAAAAAAAAATGTTCAAATGTCCAAAGAAGATGTTGAAATGACATGCAAAATTGCTCGTGCACGGGTACACATTGAAAGAGTTTTTCAGCGTGTAAAATTATTTAAAATATTGAGTATACCTATATCATGGAATTTATTACCACATATAGACAAGATATTTACAATATGCTGTGCAGTTACTAATTTATGTATTCCTGTGTTAAGTGATGATAAATTTTTAGAATAAAATTAATATATTTGTATTTCTAACTAATTTTTTATTTATATAATAGAAATTATAATAAAATTTGTAATAAAATAAAACATCAATTATAACTTTTTATTTTTTTTAAAGAATTCACTGTTTAACACAATAAAACGCCAGAATACCAAATCTGTGTCTATATTTTATTGAGAGTTTTATAACGACTTCAAAAACATATTTTTTAATAACATCACCATAGAAATCATTTTGATCGCTTGATCATAAAAGTACAAATTATTCCAACATCCCCTCACAATTTCAAGTATACAAAACAAAATTTAACTTGAAATTGCATATTGCTGAATACTAAACAATACCTAAAATATCTCTAAATTTCTTAAATTTATCTGAACATAAGGGTTTAGTGAAAATGTCAGCAACATTGTCATCTGACGGAACAAAACTTGTTTCTATCAAACCTTTTGACACAATGTCACGAACAAAATGTACTTTTATATCTATATGTTTGGATCTTCTTGTATTCTCATGGTTATTAATCATGAATATAGCACTTTGATTATCCATAAGTAAATACGATTTCACTTCTTGTAAATTCTTCTACCAAATTTTGCAGAAATAATAATTCCGCAGCACATACAGCAGCAGAATAATATTCGCTTTCCGCAGTTGACAGGGCTACGCTTTGTTGCTTTTTTGAATTCCATGATATTAAATTGCCTTGATAGAAAATTGCTAGTCCACTGACACTTTTTCTATCATTTCTGTCAGATCCCCAATCTGCATCTGCATACGCACACAGCTTTTCTTCTGTATTCTTTCTGAAAGTAAGAAATAGATTTTTGGTTAATTTGATATATCTTACTATTCGTTTCGCCGCTTTCCACGCTGCATTGGTAGGTTTTTCCAAAAATCGTCCCAAATACGCTGTAGCAAAGGCAATATCGGGTCTTGAAATAATTGACAAATAAGTCAAGCTTCCTATGATTTCCCTATAAGGAACATTGGCAACTTGATCTGTCGAACATATATTGCAATTTACTTCCATCGGAGTTGAACAAGTTTTACACTCTTCCATTCCAAATTTTTTGATAATTTTATTTATCAGTTGTTCTTGACTAATTTTAATGGAATTCTCATCTCGTATTATTTCTGTTCCAATAAAGCAGTTAAGTTCTCCAATAATTTTAACATTGAATTCAGTCTTCAGATTTTTTATTAAATTTTTCACTTCTTCATTTCCTCCCATTACGAGAATATCATCAACCCAAACCAGTAGAAAGACGTTATTTCCAATATACAAGCAAGCATCATGTTTACTTCGGTACATACCCTTTTTATTTATAAATGCGTCAAGTGTTTCATTCCATACACGTGGGGCTTCTTTTAAACCGTACAAGGCCTTTTTTAGTTTCAGAACTCTATTTTCTTCTTTATTTACTCCTTTCGGAAATTTTATATAAACATCTGAATTTAAACTACCATTTAGAAAGGCACTTGGCACGTCCATTTGAATAATAGACAAATTCTGTTGAAGTGCATGGCATAGAAACATTCTTATTGTTGGCATTTTTGCCACAGGAGCATAAAGATTAGCAGTTGTGATCTCTTGATATCCTTGACGACAAGTCTAGCTTTTTTCGTTCCATCTTGTTTCGTCCGAAATACCCATTTAGTATCAATAGCCTTTTTATCTTCAGGTAAATCTGCAACTATCCACGTATTTAATTTATTTAGTGCTTCAAGTTCATTTCGAATTGCTTTTTCCCAATCTAGACCTAAAGATACTGCTTCTTCATATGATTTTGGGTCTTCCCCATCACTCAGGAGACAATACGCTGAATAAACTTCATAATCTTGCAAATACTTCGGTTGTCTGATTGTTCTCTTTCTTTGTATTTTTTCTACATTTTCTTCATTTATATTTTCTTCTGTACTTTTCTCTTCATATATATATTTTGGTGTTTCTTCAATTTGTATTTCTTCGGGTGTCTTTTCTTCATAATATTTCAAATCAGATTCATCAAATTTTACATCACGTGAAATTACAATACTATTTGTATTTGGATCCCAAAGTCTGTAACCTGCTCCAGCATATCCAACCATTCTTGCTATATTTCCTCTTGGTTCTAATTTATTACCTTTTGGCAGTTTGTAGTACCAACATTTACTTCCAAAAATTCGCAATTTATCTAAATCTAGCTTTCCTAAAAATATATCTGCTGGAATTTTTCCAGAAAGAGCAGAAGTAGGTGATCTGTTAAGCTGGTAAGTTGCGCATCGCACTGCTTCTCCCCATAAATATTTAGGAAGATTAGAATCAATTAGTATGGTTCTAACTTTATTTATTAAGGTTCTATTTAACCTTTCTGCAACACCGCATTGCTGTGGTGTGTAACCAGCGGTAAATTCTTGTTTAATACCATTCTTTAGGCAATAATTCTTAAAAGTCTTTGAAATGAACTCACCTCCTTTATCTGTTCTTATTCTATAAATTCTATTTCCTTTAACCTTTTGTTGCTCAATATATTCTACTAATTTACTTTCAGTTTCACTTTTTTCACATAGCAAATAAATTACAGTGAAATGAGAGTAATCGTCAGTAATTGATAAAAAATAGCGCTCACCATTTAGACTCGTAATATTCGTAGGTCCCCATACATCATAGTAAATAAGTTCACCTATTCGTTTAGATCGTGGAAATTGTACGTTTTTAAATGGAAGTCTCGTAGCCTTACCCACTTGGCATGAATCACAAATTTCTTTACTATAAGGGAGTTTCATCAGTTGCAAACCTCTTCTGTTGATGTGACCCAAACGAAGATGCCAGAGTTTATCATTTAAATTCGATACCATGACGCTTTCTGTAAAATTTTCTATCTTAAAATGAGCAATATACAAATTATTATTTATTTTACAATTAATAGAAATATTACCAACCATTATTTTTGCACATTTATCTTTAAAAACAATAGGAAATCCTGCATTATTTATTTTTTGAACAGAAAGAAGATTATAAGTTAGGTTTTCTACTATAAGTCCTTCAATATTAATTACAATACCTGTTTGGCAGCAGCGAACTCTTAAGTTTTCCTTTGTATTTTGCTGTAATTAATTCTCCATTCGCGATTTTAATATTTACTGGATTTATTTCCATGATATCATCTTTCTTTAAGTATTTTTGTATATTTTCGCAAAATAAATGATTTGTAGCACCTGAATCTATCGGGTTTTCCAATAAGAGGTGTTATTTTGAATAGCCCGCTATTTCGGTAGATGTCGCTTTTGAAGCTGTCATTTTTTGACATTTGACAAGTAGAAACTACGCCATTAATAAAAATGGAACGATACACGCTTCAACAACGCATTGAAATTATTAAAATTCACTATAAAAATGGTGTAAATTTGGCAGAGACGGTTCGTAAAACTCGACAATTTTTGGGTCGTCGTGAAGCACCTTGTCGGACCGCAATACAGAAATTGGTGGAAAAATTCGAGCTGTTGGGACAAGTTAGTGATGTGAAGAATAAAACCCGTGCACGTCGCTCAAGAACAGCCGAGAATATTGCTGCTGTAGCCGAAAGTGTTGAAGAAAACCCAGGTTTGTCCATTCCTCGTCGTTCTTTGGAATTAGGCATTCCACAAACGTCATTACACCGTATTTTGCATAAAGATTTGGGTCTTAAGGCTTATAAAGTCCAGGTAACACAAGAACTCAAGCCGGCCGATCATCAACAACGTCGTGTCTTTGCTGATTGGGTCGTTGAAATGCATGAAAATGATCCGGAATTCCATCGAAAAATCATCTTGAGTGATGAGGCCCATTTCCACCTCGGTGGCTTCGTCAACAAACAAAATTGTCGCATCTGGGGCTCAGAAAACCCAAGAGTTATTGTTGAAAAGCCTCTCTATCCTCAACGTGTGACTGTTTGGTGCGGTTTATGGTCCGGCGGAGTCATTGGACCTTACTTTTTCGAAAATGAGGCTGGAGCAACAGTTACGGTGAATGGATTGCGCTATCGAGAGATGATTAACGATTTTTTATGGCCGGAATTGGATGGTATTGATCTGGACAACGTTTACTTTCAACAAGACGGCGCTACGTGCCACACAAGCAACGAAACCATTGATCTTTTACGGGAAAAGTTTCCGGACCGTGTTATCTCTCGAAGAGGTGATCACAATTGGCCACCGAGATCTTGTGATTTAACACCTTGCGACTTGTTTCTTTGGGGCCACGTGAAAGAGAAGGTCTACGCCAACTGCCCAGCGTCGACTCAAGACCTCAAAGATGGAATTCGTGAGGCTATCGAGGACATAGGACAGCCACTTTGCGATTTGGTTATGGAAAATTTCATGAAAAGGATATTGTCCTGTCAGCGTGGTCGTGGTGGTCATTTGCCTGATGTTATTTTCCACTATTAACGGCATACCTTCCTCTTTATAATGAAATAAACATCCGATCATTTATATTAAAAAAATGGCATTTTTCTTTGAATATCAAAATAACACCTCTTATTGGAAAACCCTTTATAACGAAATACATGTCGCCCGTATTTTGTTCTGTTTCTGATGACAAAGCTATAAATGACACGTCTTTACATTCTTGAGTAATATTTGCCCCTTTTTGGAAATTATTTCTATAATTATTAAATTTTCGTTGGTTATCATTTCTATTTCCTGCTTTGTTATTTATATATTTTTTGTATTTATTCTTTGGGCAGTTAATTTTGAAATGTTCTGTGCTACCACAAGTATAACATTTCTGCTTTTGATTTGCATTGAATGAACATTCATCTTCGTTATTGCACATTTTACCATTATTTTTGATTTTTAATTCTGCGTCAAGCAATTTACTTTTAACAAAATCTATTGTAAGCTTTTCTGTTGTTGTCTCTAATACGGTGATAACGGTGTCATATTTTTCGGGTAGTGTCAATAGCAAATGGCATACTTTGTCCTCTTCTTCCATGGTCGCTCCTGTTGATTCCAATTCTCTTATTAGTTCATCAAATGCTACAAAATGATCCTGCAAATCTTGTCTTTCATTGCATTTCAGTTGTAACAGTTTACGTCGAATATAAAGTTTTGACAAAATACTTTTTCTCTCAAAAACCTTTTCCAAACATTTTATCATTTCATATGCCGTTTTTGCGTGCCTAATATACTCTATGTGCTTGTCCATGGGCGTACGCAGGGTGGGGCAAGGTGGGGCAGTTGCCCCCCCCCCCTAAAGTTTCCATATAAAAAGTAAAATGGAAAATTTACTGTATATATGTATATAAAATAAAAGTATTATACATTTTATATTGCACATGTATCATACATACGTAAAATACTGTATAAAAATATATTATACGTGTATGAAATGATATAATATGATCAATACTAAATATTTTTAAACTGCTCAAAAGGAATAATACCTTTTATACAGTATGAAATGTATAATACATGTGTATTGTACAGGTATAATAACATACAGCATTTTTTTTAAAAGATGTCCGATCAAGGTCATCTGTATCATGACCGAATTAATAAATTGGCATACATTTATTTCTTTCATTTACATAACACGAAGCGTGTGCGATAAGGATGGATACAATACGCTTGTCTTTCAAAAGTTAATATTGTTTCGACTAAGTTAGGGCATTCCATTTTAAAACGATGCTCGTTGTTGACATTACTTTCGCTGTAACGCAAGTTTATTTATTAATTCAGATATATTACCTTATTCAAAGCCGTACGAATCACTTTATTTTCTATCAGTGTCAATGACACTAACAGAGTATATCATATTTTTCACATTTTTGGTTTCACATGTATTAGTCCATTTCCGTTTTGAATTTTGAATGCTTTTGCATTAACATATATTGTTATAATAATAAAATAACAGTAGTATCTTATGGACCCACATAAAAAATTAGTGAACTGTATTTATCGGAATAGGCGGAGCTAAAATCCTAATTCATCCAATTTGTTGATCGGACATCTTTAAAAAAATTACAGTACATTTTATAATAACCAAGCACATATACTTTTATACGTATAGAGGTAGAAGTGACACAAAGATTTTCTGAAAATCCACTACGGTTAATATTTTAGAAAGTTTAAATTCACTAAATATATTATTAATTTTTATTTGTTCTTTTTTAAATAAAATGATTATCTTTAGTATTTACTTTAAGTAAACCTTTACCTTTAACAAAAGCATTTTAAACATAATTTCTTCTTGCCCCCCCCCCTGAAGAAATTCCTGCGTACGCCCCTGTGCTTGTCTGTAATGCACATAACTATTGTAGATCTTGCTGTTGCGTCTTTTGCTAAAAATTCTGATTTTTCTTTATCATTAAGTTTGGAAGTATCTGTATTTTTCAAAATTACATCTTTTACTCGCTTTTCATCTAAAATATTGGTAACTCTAAACTTCCAATTTGAGAAATTTGTGGACGTAAGCTGAGGGTACTGAATATTAGTTGACATTTTTATTTTTAAATAATTCACTCCTGGGAATATTTTGACTAATACTTTCTACTCTCTAGCACCCTGGGCCCATAACCTTTTAAAGAATTCACTGTTTAACACAATAAAACGCCAGAATACCAAATCTGTGTCTATATTTTATTGACAGTTTTATAACGACTTCAAAAACATATTTTTTAATAACATCACCATAGAAATCATTTTGATCGCTTGATCATAAAAGTACAAATTATTCCAACAATTTTCACATATTTGGTGAAGCATATGAGTACAATAATTTCTTTTTAATGTCCATAACATTTCTTTTAGGAAAGCGTCATCGATTTCAACAACGATGTTCAAAAATGATTTCGTTTTGGACGAATAAATTATAAAATCACAATTTTGGACATTCAACAAACACATTCCTAACTGCACCTGGCCATAATACTGGTGTTTGGGGTTTAGTGATAGTCTGTTATTTATAATTTTTATATATTTTAAATCCTGTAAACATTCTAAAGGGGACTTTTGTTGACCTAAAACAATACAATGAATATAAAACATAATAGAATTCTGTATTACTTACCCGCAACGGGACATTTTATTTCTAATAGCTTCCACGGTTTATTATTTGCATCCAAAACAACACCATCTGGTGAAAAGGCAAGCCAGGGGTTTAGTTTGCATACAAGTAAACCCATTTCAACAACATTGTATCTTAAATCTGTTTTATATACATCTCTAACTTCTTTTTCTGTATTTTTCCCATACGTCATACTTTTTGTCCGTACTATTTTAGGCCAGAAATATTTTTTTGCTTTCATCTCCCAATGACTTTTTGAAAACGTGAATAATTCATAACATCTAGAACCTGTCACTCTAAACTGCCTCTCTTTCATCCACGCATTTTCATTTTTTAAAGTTTGTTTTAAAATTAAATCAACTTCAGTATTCCCAAATAAATCCTCATAAGTTTTTTAACAACATTCCTTTATGTTAACATTTTCTTTACTAACATTTTCTAATAATTCATGTACTTCATTATACTGTACTGTATTTCCATTTTTAATTGAAGGTTCAGGAACTATTTTTCGTTTTCTACATCTATAAATAAATATGTTTGCTACGCTAACAATTATAACAAAAACCTCTACTTACTTATGAATATTGAAGGCAGAACTGGGATTATATTTTAAAAATATCTTTAAAAGTTTTTGTTCTTGTATATCAAACGGTTCGAATTTATCTTCTTCCTTTATTTTCTTTTTAAAACATTCTGTTTCCGACCATGGTACTGGTTTAAAAGTATCCCTAGTTTTTGACTTCTGCTTACTCCATTGGCATTTTATATCTGTCTGTGATATTTATTTCAATATCATTTATTTTATTCCTGAAACACAAAAGAACAGACAACAAAAACAAAACCTAGAAAAGCAATATAATAATAAAAAAATAAAAGGCACTCATTTCCTCTGTATAACACAGAAATTAAACTAAAAACACCTTGTGAGATAAATAAGAACAGCAGCAATGTGTTTACATCGCCCACCTTTGTAACCTATTTATTAGTAATTATTATATGTTATTATTTCAACGAGGAAAACACCCCATCAACATCTATAATTGGAATAAATGGGAAGGAGATTCATTCAAAATCCAAAGATATTTTACTTGATATTTTCAGGTTGGTTAATATGCGCAGGTCCAGTCTCAACATAATGCGCGCCAGCTACGAGTTTAAGTTTGTACTCACGTGCAAATAGTTATTTCTGGTACAAGTGTGTTATATTACAAATAAGTCACGCGAGAAAAATGTTAGCCCACGAGGCCTTTAGGCAGAGTGGGGTACTTTTCTTAAGTGACTTATTGAATATAACACATAAGTGGCATACACAATTTTATCCAACAACTACATTTAAACATTTTTTAAAAATTATAAATTTTAACACAATTATCAAACGGTCTAGATTTTAAATAATATTCTAGTTAGCCATATTTACTTGTTTTTCATGTTGATTACGAAATTTGTTTAAATATACAAAGTAGAAGAAAGGTTGCAGCCACAAAACGTTGCAGCTTTAAAATTTGAAATGGAAGGCGAGAATTTTATTCCCAAAACAATCTTGAAGGAAGTGGAAGAAGCTGCTCATGATATTTTACCAAAAAATCTGATGTGACCAACACAATACCTCCCACCTATGGGGTCTCGTTGCCGCGTGCCTGGTCGCGAATCCGATTCGATCCCGATCAACGCCAAATAATTCGAATTTTAAATGGCATAATATTAACCCTTGTGGTAAACGTCCGCACAATACAAATATGTCATCATCATTACCGAAATGTGTATACAAATCAGATTATCACACGCAGCAATGGTTAATATGCGGTGATAATATATTTATTTATTTAAATTATTATAAAATCTTTCAGAACTCATATTTTATTAAGAATAATACAGAATCTAAACTAAAAAAGGTTGTATTATTCTTAATATTTATTTATTTCTTTATTTAAATACATACCTGCATATTTACTAATGCTAGAAATTATGTATATTAAGTTCCTTTTCATAAAACTATTGTTCTATTTACAATTTTCCTTTTAAAACGTTACACTATTATTAATTTGAAATGATTATTGTTTTGACAGTGACATTTATCTGTCAATTACATACATTTGAGCTGAACTATGTAACCTTGGAGATGTGCTTAAAGCATAAGCTCCGAGATATAATTTTTATATTACTTTATAAATTTATCCATAAAATATATAGAAAGAGTATTACAGCAAACCTTTAGAAAATGGAATAATCTTTAATTTTTATAATAACAAATTGCGAAAAAAATACATTTCAAGGTATTTTTTGAAGAAAAACTATATTGAGCTTCAAGTAAACCATTTCCGGTTATCCGATTGCCACCAAAATCTAATGACTAATATGGAAATATTAGAATAAGGTAGAAACACATGGTTTCAAAACTTTTTGAATGATAGTATTTGAGTTAGAGCGTAAAGAGGATCCACACACACACACGTGCACGTATACGCACACGCACGCACACACGCACACACACACACACACACACACACACACACTCACACACACACACACATTGTAACGGTGGCACCTGGAGCGGTGGCTGGGCCATCGTTGTATCGTCCTTTCAGCCGTCGGTAGGTTTGCTCGGGCGCCGTAGGTGGTGGCTGAAAAGGAGGATTGTGGGGCCGGGATAGCTCGTGGAGGAAGGCCAAGGTTTAGCTGAAGAAGCACGTTTTTAACCCGTAATAAAATAATCTTTATTCTATCGTAACCCAAAAATACAAAAGAGTAAGTAGAAAAATAATAGTAATATACAGTGCACGACAAAACTGTGTCGAGCCACAAACTGGTACTGTACAACCCCAAATGAACGGTGACTGTGCCCCCGCGATACGGCAATGGCACAGTCTTTGACAACGGTAAATATAACGAATAATGAAATATGTTTTAAAACCAACAAACGGTAAGTTAAATGAAATATGTTTTAAAACCAACTAACGGTAAGTTAAATTTACAACTTGTGCCAGCAGCAGTTTCCTGTGATAGCACAAACTTGACGGCGGAGTCTCTATCACCCACAAGAGACACGGACGGTGAATCTACATTCACCAAAGACAGTGGCAAATCCACGGAAGACTTCTCGGACTCTGGCGTTCGCAACTCAGTCGATGATCTCCGAAAGACCATCAAGACGAGTTCAAGAACTGATCTCTCCAAGTGATGCTGCGTCTTTTATACCCAAAATCTGGTAATCCGGCAGAATCTCGCAAAATACTTGGAGGGGAAACGTTGCAAACTTAGTTTATGTAAAATGGCGCTGCTGGCGTTTGTACAATAAAAATAAAATATATAAAAATTACTAGAAGTCATTAAACAACCCGATTGTACCAGTTTGTCACTCACAACAATCAAAATCCAACAATAAACATTATAAAATAAATAATGACAGCTACAATAACATTGTTGTAACGGTAGACGTCTGACAGAGCGTTGTTGCTAAATTCCGTGCTGTCAAACCATGGCAGCCGCCACAATTTATTGTAAAACATGTGAAATAAAACCTGCACAAAATAAATACACAAATAATACAACAATGCAATATACAAGGTATGATTTACATAGCAATATCATCAATCATTGCTCAGGTAAACATATGTTTTATTTGTACAACAATTTTCAGGGTTATATTTACAAAGTGCGTGACCTAGATACGATTTACATCGCGTGTGGCTCTCTAGAGGCCCAAGTAAATAGCCACAATTGTTAAAACAACGCTCAACATCATATATTTAATAGTTTAATCCGGTTTGTGAGCGACAACATGTTCAAAACACAAACACACGTGATCGGGATTTATGAACTTCATCAGTGGATTGTAAAGAATTTACTGAGTTTACAAATAACCGGAGATGGACACTACAACAAGGTATGTATCGTCACAATATATAAAAGTGTTATTATCGGATTCTAGGGATCTTAAAACGTGCTTGTTCACTAAAATCTGGATATGCGATTTTTAGCATGATTCCAATACCTCTCTGAGCGAGGTAAAAAATAGTCTGCAACATACAGTTTTCAGTTCTAGTTTTAATATAAATAACCCGTGTTCTAATTTGTTACTACGGTGGTGGACCCCATTCCATCTATATGCATAATTTAAAATGATTTTCACTTATTGGAAATTAGAACATACTTTTTCAGGGCCGTAACAAGACAAAATTTTACAACAGGCAAGTTAACTTTTTAACTTGAAAAATGTGCCTCAACATTGCTGTCTCAATGCATTGTAATAGGCAATTCCATCTCAGACGAAGTAAGCAAAAATTAGTAAAAAAAAACGAAAGTATGTCTATGTTTAATAATGAATATTAGTGAAGAAATAAAATGATCTAATTAAAATATTTCAAAAATATGAGGAGTTTTCGTTCATAGCATCTCGTCATTGTATAATGATAAGCTTGTAAGGAGGAGGTTTGTACTTCGTAAACTTTACGAAGTATATAAAATCAATGGTACTACCAAACCAATAAAATAAAGCAGTGTTTCCCAAACACCCCCTTAGGGGGGCCCGAAAGGAAATTAATTAATAATTTCGGGTTCAAAAACTACTGGAACGGGCCGAGTTAGGGGGGCGCGAATAATTTTAGAAGCCTGAAGGGGGGCGCGAAGAATTTTTGATACCTGACTGGAGGCGCGAGGAAAAAAGTTTGGGAAAACACTGAGTAATGAGTTCAAATAGGGGAGGAGCGGCCATCATTATTAGGTGCGTTCGATAATTTCACATCGTGACACTTTTTAAACCATGAACCATGTACACCAAAGTCGTTCGTTTAGTCCATTCGATACGATATAATAATACCTATTATTTACTTATTTATCTATTTATTTATTACTTATTTTCACATAGTCA
The DNA here is from genome assembly GCA_951394225.1 of Harpalus rufipes. Classification (NCBI taxonomy): domain Eukaryota; kingdom Metazoa; phylum Arthropoda; class Insecta; order Coleoptera; family Carabidae; genus Harpalus; species Harpalus rufipes. The sequence goes on along the minus strand of OX596288.1, from coordinate 14,984,548 downwards.
TCTAGAATATTTGAATAAAAATTATTTCTCATATATCTCAATTCTTATTTTTCTCGATTTTTTTTTTCTAATTCATTAATAAAAACTAATACATCTTTGAAAAGACAAAATAATGACGGTTTATATATTAGTAAACTAATTACAGGTTGCTATTTAAAAAATAAAAGTTGATAGTTGTATCTTGTAAATCTGACTTTATGAAAAATATCAACATCTACCATCAAATAGTATATTCAAAATAATAAAACTTTTATATAAGCCATTTTTTTCTATTACTTATAATAAAAAAGTTAAAGGGGGGGGGGGCGTCTTCCCAGACTCAGCCCGTATACCTACTTGTTTCAGGTTAGAAAACAAAACTATGCTCTTTTCTAAATAAAACCAATTGTATTAAGAAGTACTGTTCAATAATAATAATTATATATTTAAAATTCAAATGCAATTTTTTTTATTGATTGTAATTTTATGCGGAAATAGTTTCATTATTCAAATTGATATTATATAAATTAATTTTAATTAAAAAAAAAATGCTTTGTAAAAGTATACTATACTATACCTTGTTTCATTTAAGCCAATCAGTATTGTAGAGAATAGGGCATAGTTTTGAACTCTCTAATTGGCTGATATTGGAGACAAGAGACAAGTTTACTCAATGTCATTTTGGATAATCCGATTTTACCATTTTACGATGATGCCTGTATGTATGTATGTATGTATGTATGTGTGTGTGTGTGTGTGTGTGTGTGTGTGTGTGTGTGCGGGTGTGTGCGTGTGTGTGTGTGTGTGTGTGTGTGTGTGTGTGTGTGTGTGTGTGTGTGTGACGAAAGTTTCGAATCGCATAACTTCAATACCGCGAAAAGCAAATAAGTAATAGTTCTTCAATTTTAACGTTAACTCCTTTCTTAGATGAGAACGGAATTTTGAGATTAGGAGGGAGACTTTAAGAAGTCTTGATATCCTACGAAAGAAGACATCCAATCAGATTACCTAAAAAATCATTATATATATACTACTAAGGTTATAATAAGAAGTCATGAAGAAGTCGTGCACTCTGGAGTTAATGCAACATTGAATCAAGTACGACAAAAATATTGGATTCTGCATGGAAGGCAGCAAGTCAAAGCGATATGCGGGAGATGTTTAAAATGTAGAAGATTAAAGGGTAAAGCGGCCAATACGCCATTTGCTCCCTTGCCAAAAAATAGACTGACAGTAGCAAATCCATTCAAATATACAGGAGTGGATTTTGCAGGCCCTTTGTTTATAACAATAGATAATAAACAAAGCAAGGCTTACTTAATGTTATTAACATGTGCGGTGATAAGAGCCGTTCATCTAGAATTGGTTCCTGATTTAACAGCGGAGACTTGCATAAGAGCTCTACGTAGATTTATCGCTAGAATAGGAGTACCAACGGTAATCTATTCCGATAATGACAAAACTTTTCGACGAGCGTCGAAAGAAATACAAGAGCTCTCTCGAATTTTAACGTTTGAAGAAGTGCAAAATTTGGGACAGAAGTATCGAATCGAGTGGCGCTTCATAGTTGAAAGAGCGGCCTGGTGGGGTGGCTTTTGGAGACGTTTAGTCAAATCAATAAAAGACGCATTGAAATTAACATTAAGAAAAGCACACGTTAATTATGACGAGTTGCAAACAATATTAACTGAAGTTGAAGCTACTATAAATACGAGACCGTTGACTTTCATTGATGATGATCCCTTGAATTTATTGATTCTTACGCTATCGCATTTCTTAATGGGTTGCAAAGAAAATGGATTCAGTATAGATATCAAGAACTCTAAGATAAAATACAACGACATACTTCAAAAATGGAAGGCACGAGAAAAATTAATAACGAAATTTTGGATTAGATGGTCTACTGATTACCTGCAACAACTTCGTTCTGCACACCATACTTCTAAAGTGAAATAGAAGTATCTGAAAATAATACACATTGCACTACTACATGATCATCAGCTGCCAAGGCTCCACTGGAAAATGGTAAGGGTAGTAGATATGTTTCAGGGTCGAGACGGCAGAGTTCGAGCCTATGAAGTCCAAACTAGCAATGGGACGAAATTGCGAAGACCGATACAGCTTCTATATCCACTGAAGGTCGAAAATCTTCCGCCCGGGGAGGATGTAGAAAATTCGGGTGACCCGCCACTGGTCGACCGTTTAGAAGTAACGCGATAGCATAGGAAAAAAAAGAAGTGTGAAAAAATAATATTATTATAATGTCATCTGTCAATCTGTAACAACTGTAATTCTTGTAATTAATAAAATAAAGTGTAAGTTGTACCGTAAATATTAAACATAGAGATAATAATAAATATTTTTAACATAGGTACGTACTTGAATTGTACTGCAATGCCCCTAAACATTGCTAAATCTTGGGCAACGCTGTGGGCCAAAGCCACGACTCGTCACATTCAAATATGTTTCCTTCTACTTCTTCGACGTTATCGTATGATTCCTGGATGTCACTGATTCTGGTTTGCTGCTGATAATCTTCACTTGAGATTTTTGGATGGTTAATCGACCGGACTTTGTCAAGTGAGCAACGCTGTGGGTCAAAGCCACGACTCGTCACATTCAAATATGTTTCCTTCTACTTCTTCGACGTTATCGTATGATTCCTGGACGTCACTGATTCTGGTTTGCTGCTGATAATCTTCACTTGAGATTTTTGGATGGTTAATCGACCGAACTTTGTCAAGTGAGCAACGCTGTGGGCCAAAGCCACGACTCGTCACATTCAAATATGTTTCCTTCTACTTCTTCGACGTTATCGTATGATTCCTGGACGTCACTGATTCTGGTTTGCTGCTGATAATCTTCACTTGAGATTTTTGGATGGTTAATCGACCGGACTTTGTCAAGTGAGCAACGCTGTGGGCCAAAGCCACGACTCGTCACATTCAAATATGTTTCCTTCTACTTCTTCGACGTTATCGTATGATTCCTGGACGTCACTGATTCTGGTTTGCTGCTGATAATCTTCACTTGAGATTTTTGGATGGTTAATCGACCGGACTTTGTCAAGTGAGCAACGCTGTGGGCCAAAGCCACGACTCGTCACATTCAAATATGTTTCCTTCTACTTCTTCGACGTTATCGTATGATTCCTGGACGTCACTGATTCTGGTTTGCTGCTGATAATCTTCACTTGAGATTTTTGGATGGTTAATCGACCGGACTTTGTCAAGTGAGCAACGCTGTGGGCCAAAGCCACGACTCGTCACATTCAAATATGTTTCCTTCTACTTCTTCGATGTTATCGTATGATTCCTGGACGTCACTGATTCTGGTTTGCTGCTGATAATCTTCACTTGAGATTTTTGGATGGTTAATCGACCGGACTTTGTCAAGTGAGCAACGCTGTGGGCCAAAGCCACGACTCGTCACATTCAAATATGTTTCCTTCTACTTCTTCGACGTTATCGTATGATTCCTGGACGTCACTGATTCTGGTTTGCTGCTGATAATCTTCACTTGAGATTTTTGGATGGTTAATCGACCGGACTTTGTCAAGCCAGTTAACAATTGCTAAAACTTGAGCAACGCTGTGGGCCAAAGCCCACGACTCGTCACATTCAAATATATTTCCTTCTACTTCTTCGACGTTATCATACGATTCCTGGACGTCACTGATTCTGGTTTGCTGCTGTTAATCTTCACTTGAGATTTTTGGATGGTTAATCGACCGGACTATGTCAAGCCAGTTAACAATAACTGTCGACCACCCCGGTGCAACTTGTATTGGGAAACTGGCAGCAAACAGTAGGCAGTGAGAGTAGTGTACCCAATGTAACAGAGATGTCACTTCATAGTTCATGTCGCTGCTATAGTTTAAAATGAATTAAGTAATCTATGAAATAAAAAATTATAAAATTATTTGTCAACACTAAAAAATATTGTTCGAAGATATTATCATTGCTACATTGTCAAGTATAAGTCGCTGGTTTAAAAAATGTATATTATGGCTTATGATAAGTAAATAATTTAATAATTTAATTTTACTTTATTTCTTCTAATGTAACTAACATTTTCAGCTTTAATCGTCGTTATAAATTTAAATGTCGGCATCCCAACTGCGAGAATAAATATAAGAATGTAAGAGATTCACAGAATAAACACTTCTATAGATTTCCTTTAAAAAATACGGCGCGATGTGACATGAATTTTTTTTGTAATATTAACTCAGATGAAAATTTGTCAAAAATTCCTTCATTTGCGAATATCATTTGTATATAATCTTCCTTTAAATAGTAATCATGGTTGCGTTAATTTTGTTAGCTTACTATAAATTCGTTAACCTTTATATTTAATTAATGTTATTGTAGGATATTCATCATAATTAGTGTTTCATCAAGACCAGAAATCTTGTCTTGATGATCATTTCTTGTATTGCCTTGATTTTCAAGACAAGAAAATAAAAAATTCTTGTCTTGCTCATTTCTTGGCGACTTAATTCTTGTCTTGTTTCAAGATTTCTTGATATTTCTTGATTCTTGACGTTTTAGGGGAATCCCCTTTCTCTATCGCTTTATCCAATCCGAACGCTCAAGTATAGCGTTGGCGTCTGCCATTGGCTCTTTTTAAATGTTACTATGATTTCGTCGTGTCGCGAAGGGCCTGACCCCGGGGTGTTCGGGGGGCAACCTAATTAATTAACAGTCTAATCGCCAGTTTGTCAATTTATTGTTATACTGTTTTTACTTCCTTGTACGTAAGTAAAGGAAGTATTGCAATCGCGAAAAATTTCGGTTTTCAGATTTCAGCGGAAATATCCATTTTGATCATCCCTGAATCCATTTTGACTAATTTCGTCGTGACGTCTGTACGTACGTCCGTCCGTACGTACGTACGTATCTCGCATAACTCAAAAACGGTAAGCCGTAGAAAGTTGAAATTTTGTATTTAGGACTGCTATAACATCTAGTTGTGCACCTCCCCTCCCTTTCTGGTTATTACACAATTTCCAGAAGTGGCACTTTACATGAAGCCTATAATAGATTTTAATAAAAAATAGTTTTAAAATATAATCGAAAACTTTTCAAATTTGGTATACAAGACTTTTATGTCAATCTAAATAACATAATAGATTTTGGTTAAAATAGGCTAACCGGACGTGGTACATTACTTGTTGTTAACAGTTTTTCTTGAATAAAATGATTTTATTTTTATTTTAGAAATAAATGCTTCAAATAAAAGTTTTAGAGAATCAATTTCTGCGTCTAGCACATCAAGTATTATTTAATTAGCCCTTTGTGTAAGTGAGATATGTAAATTTAAAAATTATATACTTTTTTGTTTTTGTAATAAAGCTTACTATGGATTAGGACAAAAAAAAAATGTTCATGTCAAATTACGTTAAATACGTGCAATTTTAGGATTCGTACAATAACAAATATTATATTTTTATTGTGAAATTAGTCATATTCATTGTTGTAATCAAATATTTCTGTGTTGTAATCAAAACTCTCTTTAAAAACTTCCTTTATGGTCGCTATATATCTTACTGTTTTGAAGTTAAAATTAATATTTTGTAATTTATTTATTAAAAAAAAATATGTAAAAATAAAAATAAATAAATATTTCATCACGGCATATTACCCATTGCTGGGTGTGCCAATCTGCTTCGTACACAGATATCGGTAATGATGGAATATTTGCTCAAATAATAACGATCAATTTCAATGCAAGCATTGCAACGTTCCTAACATATTTTGATACATTCGTTAAAATTATTAGTTTTGTTTACAAAACGAGGTATACTTACCTGAAAATTTAGACTTATACCTTCAACTGTCTCGTCGATTTCAATAAAATTATTTATTTTGAAAATCATAGTCAGAGATACCAAATTTCATATTTTAATTATATAAATGCGGATTTACAAAATTAATTGTCAAGAAATCAAGATTTCTTGTCAAGAAATCTTGATTCTTGATGATACATTCTTGTCTTGTCTTGGGACATAAAATATATTTCTTGTCTTGGTCTTGTCTTGATTTCAAGACAAGATCAAGAGTGTTTCTTGATTTTTGTGAAACACTAATCATAATATGTATACTCAACAAACTTAGTAAGAAAGGTAGAATTTTTTCTTTGATTATCTCAAATTCAAGAAAATGGAATATGATTGTTTTTGCAAAAGCTCCTCAGTTGTAAATAACCGTTTATGTTGTCGGTAGGCCTAAAAGTTTCAAGAATCGTAATAGAACTTAAACAGACTGAGAATTCGCCAGAATTAATTATTGGTGCCCCAGTATGTATTAGACGAAGTTTTATTTGTTATTTAAAGAACTTGGCAAAATAATATTCACTTAATAGAGTATGATGATTTTTATCTTTATTAATATTATGATTTTTCCCCCAAATACATTGAGCGCAATGTCTTTAAGGAATCTATAAATGCATTTATTTTTGTGATGTATGTTTCTGTGCGTATTTTTATGTGTATGTATGGTCGCAGTTGGGTTTTGCTATTGTTTTGTTTCATTGATTTTAATTTTTAAAAAATCAACAAAACGGCCATTTGTTACCAATTGGACCTACGGCCGTTATGGAAGAGAAAAGCTTACGTTAAAGAATTCTTTAAGGAATCTCTTCACGGACATTGACAACAGGAAGAATACAAAATTTCAAGGATTTATCCTAATGTTCTTGTGAAGAAAATTGGAACAACAGCTATAGATATGACGTGATTGTGTTAGCCTCTATGGTTTTCGTCCAAATAATGGGAAAACCGAGAATTTCGAAACTAATTTCAACGTCGACTTTTGATGGTGAACATGTATGTCCACGGGAACATCTTGCTAACTATAAGCAACGCATTACGTATTGCATCTGTCTTAGGCCTGGAATTACAGTTCTAGTTTAAACTCGGCTTAAGGTTTAAGCTTGGCTCAATGAAAAAATGCTGTAGTACAGTATAAGTTAAGCTGGAGCCAAAGTTTAAACCTGAGCGGCCAGCCGTGGCGGCTTAAACTCGGAATTATAACCTATTTGTCAATGTCACTTGGTCTTTGTCAAATGATAGAATTATGGAGTTAATAGAATTCATAGAAAATAATATCTTTTATGAAATATCTGACGAGGAGAATGATGAAACAGAGATAATAAACGCCAGGCAACCGCGCCGGATACGCATGAGGCCAGACATTCGGGCTTAGGTATAGTCAAATTTTTGACTCTGTCGGGTACAGTAATAAAACTATAAATGAACTATAAATATCGCAATTATGATAAAGCGGCATATCCTTTACTTTCTGTAGTATAATAATGTTTGGCTTCGGCCCATATTTTTGTGCCGCTCTATTCATTTATGTTAAAGGACTGTAAGGCTATTTTCCAATACATACCTGGTAGACGTTTGATTCAATGCATGAATAGAGCGGCTCAAAAATATGGGCCGATGCCAAACAGTATTATACTGCAGAAAGTAAAGGATATGCCGCTTTATCATAATTGCGATATTTATAGTTCATTTATAGTTTTATTACTGTATCCGACAGAGTCAAAAAATTTGACTATAGGTATTATATTATCTGTATAAGTATCTGGAACAATTTTGAATTTTCACAAAGATTCAGATTATCGAAAGAATCTGTGCGATTAATATACGACCTGATATACGATGACACAAAACAAAAAAAAAACTGGTAAATAAATAATATTTATTCAAAAATATTAACTATATTCGATATGATTTAAATTTATTATTCTATAGGAATCATGTACTAACGCCTATGAATGGTTTGGTTTATTATTAACCTTGAGATATTTATCAACTGGTAACTTTTTAATTACTGCTGGTGATTTCTGCGGAGTACATAAATCCACTGCAGAACGATTGTGCTTCAGGCTATTGTACGTCATCGAAATATGTTTATAAAATTTCCGAATTCTGCTAATACCATTCATACAATAAAACAAGAATTTTATTCTAAAGCGCGTTTCCCAGATGTTATTGGAGCATTAGACTGTACTCTTTGTATAAATACATTCTCTCAGAATAAATTGAGATTGTGGACACAATCAACACAATATTATTTAATTTGACTGAATTTTTTACGTCAAGACCTTTTTCCATAGATCACTACAATATTTTCAACAAGAAACAATAACACAAATGAATAATATTTCAATATATTTAGTATTCTATGAATTCAGTCATGCCAAATATATATATATATATATATATATATATATATATATATATATATATATATATATATATATATATATATATATATATATATATATATATATATATACAGTGTGTTAATTAAAAACCTGGCCATAGGCGTTTAACATGGGAAATCAGTTTTTCCTTGCGCAAAAGTTCCCAAATTATTTTAGACAAAAATACTTCAAATAAATGTTGTAGAGAATTAAATTCTGCACCCGAATTAGTAATAAGATTTTATTTTTGACATTTCATAACCGAGAAAATCAATTTTTTAATTTTTCAGGAGATAGCTGATTTATAGCAGTAGCCATGGAACTCAAACAAAATTACGAACAATTGTATGTCTTCTTAACTGTCAAAAAAAGTTTGTGTTTTGTGATTTTCGCAGTAACATATTTGTTTGAAAGTGTGGAACAGTTTTCTTATGAAGGAAAGCTTCAGAATATAAAATGGTGGACAAATTTTGATTGAGTTGCATGGGTATCGCTATAAATCAGCAATATTCAAAAACTTTAAAATTGATTTTCTCGGTTATTAAATGTCAAAAATAAAATCTTATTACTAACTCGAATGCAGAATTTAATTCTCTATAACATTTATTTGAAGTATTTTTGTCTAAAATTATTTGGGAACTTTTGCGCAAGGAAAAACTGATTTCCCATGTTAAACGCCTATGGCCAGGTTTTTAATTAACACACTGTATATATATATATATATATATATATATATATATATATATATATATATATATATATATATATATATATATATATATTCTTTTTTACAAACAGGATAACCAACACATAATCAACAAAACAAAAAATCGCATTGCTGTCCAGTTTAGCTAAGCTTTGTACTGTAATACAGACCAGTGGCTTAAGCCGAAGCTCAAGTTTACCTAAACCAAAATTTAAGCCGGAACTGTAATACCGGGCCTGTCAACGTCTCGGCGGAAAACCAAAGTACTGCTGGCAAGAAAATCAGAGCAGGTAAAAAATAGAAGAACCTACATCCCGAAAATGCATACGATCATTTGAAAAATCCACTCAGAATAACATTCATATGGAGACCATGTTGAAATATTGGGTAATCAATATTAACAAGAACTCGCCCGGCTATTCCAAGTAATCAAGAATAAGAAGAAAATGCTTTTATTATAAAATATTGAATTTAAATAATGTAATTTGTACATATAATAAAAATAATGAAAATAAATATTTTTTTATTTAAATATACCGAAATTAAAAAAATTAAGTAATCACTGTATATAAAACAAAGGAACGTTGACAGGTTCATATGACATATATTTAACAATTACTTGACATGTATTTGACATGTCAAAAGTAGTGTACCCAATGACACCCAGGGGGCTATAGTTCCGTGCTGCCCACTTGATACGTTGACTTGCACTTCTCGTTTACCTTATTGTTTTGTGGCAAGAGCCAACAAGGTGTCTGACATCTGGTGGCAAAATAAAACATATTAGTCATAGGGAAAACGTTGTGCTGTCAGATAAGGTTATACGTAAACAACTAAAAATGACCAGCAAATCGAAAATATATTGTTTTGTACCGCAGTGCAATAATTATGCAAGTGCTGACATATCCCTTCATTATTTCCCAAAAAGAGAAATATTAAAAAATAAGTGGAAAATCGCGTTCAAAATCGGAAAACATTTCACCGTTCATGAACGTTTGTTCACTACATTTTTTACCTAGCGATTTTATTCCATGTAAGTATTTATAAAAATTTATGTTTCAAAACATTATTAGATTGTTTTTGTAGTCATTAAAAGAAAAATATTAAAAAGAAGTGCTGTACCAAGCCAAAAATTACCACACAGAAAATTCGACAGAACCCCTGTACAGAGAAGAAAAATAGAAAGACTTTACCTGTATGTAGTAATTATTATTCTTTAATATTATATATTTATTTTAAATTGTTTATAGGAAAGATAGAGAAGAAGAAGGAACGAGAAAAATACAAGAAATTGAGCCACAGCAAGAGGAAGGCGTGCAAAACAAAGAACTGGATGTGCTTGAAGCTGGAAGTAGTAGAGCTTCCTTTTCAGACAAGCAATGTCAAGTTGATATAGGTGTTAATGTAAAGTTTTCAATTATTGACAATGTTTTTATACAAGACAGCTTCTTATCATTCACGGGTGTAACAAAAGATATATTCCTTTCAATAGAATTATGCCTTAACAAAATTTCAAATTCTTTGAATATCTCAAATGTTTTAATTAGAGAAAAAATGATGATCTGCTTGTATAAGTTAAAAACTGATAGTACATTGAAAGTAATTGCCACATTTCTAAATTATTCTGTTTATCTGTCTTATATCTGCATAAAATAATATGTCCAGCTAAAAATAATTAAATAAGTAGTTAAACATGCAGATAACCTCAATTTTGAATCTTATTTTACCTTTATACACGGCTTCTCCTTCGACCATAGGCCGCGCACCACCATTTAAATAAATGTATATGTCTGACATTGTGATAAACATATTTGAATTCAATTAAAAGTAACAAAATATTCTCAAATCTAAGCATTAAAATACTATTAGCACTTATGCAAAATACAATGCTTTCCCTATAAGTCGGTCACTAGTGCTGCCATCTCTAGGATGTGGCTCTTGCCAATATATTCTATAAGTGTTTTTCTTTGGTTTTCCGATATTTTCTAACTATTCTTCTCTAATTCCATGTTAATATAATAAAAATAAACTTAAAACTCAAACTTCTTCTACTCGAAAAATGGCAAACAGTGAAATGTCAAAATATATGTGAAGTTGTCAAGCTGTTTCATGCAACGTTGCCAAATATTGTACTTCGTGTAATTCGTGTTCATACGATACGCGAAGCGTAGAGTAGTCGAGAATGAGAATACGTTTTAGAGTTACTGTTCGCATTGGAGTTTCGCTTCGCTTGCGCATTTGTGCGAATATGAATGATGTCGAGAATTGAGGATTCTGTACACTTTATGCTAGTGGTGCGCTGCGGGGTCGGTATGAAGGGGGTTAAGCCATGTATTTAGGCTGTCATAGAGTGGCCATAGATAGTTTTCAGTCGTTTGTAAGTAATGGCAAGACGACAGGATATAATTATATTATATGGGTAGGGTCAGAGTGTACGAAAATTCAAATATCACTTTATTCACATATCAATTTATAAAACATCGTATTGGATAAAAATCAAAAAAATTAACATCGCCTTATTCAAATAACGACTTATGCGGTTTTCGAATATTCAAATCTCGGAAAAAATTATACTGTCTTATACAATTCTCGACTTGTGCAAATCTCTACCACTATGAAGTCGGTTGAGCATTGATTTATTCATTTCTGGTTTGTTCACTACCGCTTCATTCCGGTACTGTTTAGTAATAATTGATTTTATAATTATATTTGAATTACAAACAAATGAAAATGTTAATATATTTGGGGTTACAATATTTAAAAATGATCAAATACATATTATATATATGCCAAATAAATTTATCTATTCACAAATTATGTGTGCATATTTTTGATATAAATTTAGCACATATTTCTTCGTTAATAATATTAATCTAATATTAAAACTATTTAATTGAAGGTATATAAAAACAATAAACATTTTATAATATAATTATAGAAAGGCCATGGAAGGGCTAAATGTGAAACATTTATGAAGATAAAATGAAATGTATGGGAAAAATAAAATCACCTTTAAAATAAAATAAATATATTAATTATTTGATAATTATTAGGGGAGCACAGACAACATTCGAATACATTTATAATGACTTGGTCAAATCACGTTTTATACATCTTACGAATAGTCAAAATTCGAATTATTTTACATTGACTTATTCATGTCACAACTTATGCAATTTTCAACACTGCAAAGCTCGAAAAATATTACCTGTTCTTATTCAAATCTCGAAAATTTTTATCCTGTGTAATGCAAGTCTCAACCAGTGCAAATCTCTACCACGCTGAAGTTGGTGCGCTTTAAAGAACAATGTCCGTTCACCATTGCTCAATTCCAATGTTGTTAGTAACTTTTGTTTTAAGTGGTATTTAAATTATTTATAACATTTCAAACAATCTTGAAAAATCATAACACAAATAAAACTAATAAATTTAAATACATTAATGTTAAAAATAATATTTTCTTCATTATATAAAATGTTATACATATTTTAAGCTGGAACATGTATTTTGAATGAAAATGCTTTGGTACAGAATATTTGTTATATTTTATTTTAGGATCAATATAACAATTCATTTATATTATATCAATGTTAAGGTAAATAAGTAGTTATAAATGTTTCATTTCAGAATTTATAAACAGGAATAAATTCATAACATAGGAAAAGTAAAATTAACTAATACAGTAGAATGGGTGGTATTGTTGAAAACAAATGTTAAATTTATAACATTTAATATGATTTTTTCTATTTTGCATCTGTAACAAAGCTATAACAGCACCCAAAGGAGTTCGTTAATAGCTCGTTTGAGTGTTGTAACAGCCTAGTACAATTTATTTTTATAAAGTTGGTAGCATAGCTGAAACGTTATGTCAAAAAATATCAAATGTCAAACCTTACTGAATAAACGATACTAATTAAGGTTTTTATTTTTATTTATATATATTTAGGGCATAAATAGTTCAAAACACTATTAATTGTTGATATTTAAAATATGTAATTTATTTTTATTTATTTATGAACTCTGTCGGTAAATTAGTTCGAGAGGTTGTGTAAGCAAAAGCAAAATGGCGGCGGAGGAGAAATGTCAACAAGAATTAAGTGTTTATTTATAAGAAAATAGTGTTTTAAATATAAGATGTGTATAATTATATAGTTTTACACTTTTCACATCCTTTTCAGTTAATTTTATACAATAAAATGTAAGTAACTTGTAAAAAATTTACATTTGGTTATAACCTGACTTTTTTCATTGTTTGTTTTTGAAATTATAAAATGTATTTTCCGTAATTTCACGTATTTCAGGTGGAGTACACAAAAATCGTCTGTATTCATTTTTAATTTGATATGAATTTGATTGTACACAACACGAAACAATTTTAAATTCAAATAATTGAATTTTCAAATGTCACATTATTACCAACGAACACAAAATTCCCTAAATTTTGAATTTACGATTTTTTATTTAAAAAGATCATAAAAAGCGCAAAATAGAAAAAATAGTATAAAGAACTCATGTCATAATTGTGGATTATTTTGTTCGAAGGTTTGGGCAACTCCGCTACGCGTCGTTACCCAAACTTCCTTCTCACAAAATAAAATGACAATTATGACATTCGTTCTTTAATATACTATTACAGTACTATATGTACACACTAAAAGCAATTATTAAGATAAATTACGTTTATAACCTTAAAAACAAAATAATCTGGTTTGATTAAAAGATAAATATTACGAAAATGATTAAATGTTTCAGGTCGGTCATCTTTGTTGGATATAATTGTTTAAATGCCATTAAACACGAAAAAAAAATATGTTGGAAATTGCACGAAACATTGGGATATGGATATGTACAGTGGAATCTTATTGGATATCTTCATCTATTTCAAAAGTACAGAAGAACGTGTGTTGAAAAGCTAGTATGGCAATTCTTTATCTTCTCTTCTTTTTTATCATACCAAATGTTAGTTTTATACCTTTAGTGATAATCCGAAAGTCTATACAGAAGATGAATACTGGATTGAAGAGCTAAAACTTATGCATATATTAACTCAACACAACTATGTATTTAAAACAATAATACGACTATAAATGAAGTGTTATTTCTATATTTGTTATATAATATAATGTAAATGTAAAAAGGGGGAGTAGCAGCAAAAACATAGATATTTCAAAATATGGTAAGCTAATTGTTTATCTTTAGAATGAATCCAGAACCCACAAACTGAAAAAAGGCAAAAGTCCTTAAAAAAGAACATATAGAGCATTTTATGAAGGAGGCACTCAATGAAGAATAGTTGATGAAAGTAATAGTTCTCTATTATTATGTGATTTAGTACTTATTTAGAATCTTTATTGGTTACACTAATAATGGAAGTGGCTGGCCGATGTAACGAGTTGACGAAGCTAAACATTGATCATTGAGGATTTTATATAGTTTATATCTGTATGTTTCTATACCAGATGCGGAGATAAATGTTTCTCGCAGTTTGATTATTATTATTATGGAAGAAGGATTCTCTGTAAAGTTGTTAATATCTGCAGGAAGTACATGTTTTTATGCTCTATCCGTAATATTCACCACGGGAGATTGTAATTCACATTATTGAGAATACCGACGAAGATTGCTTCTTTTTTTAATTACCGGATGTAGAGTCCTACACTGGTCACAGTATAAAACGTTCTTTGGCAATTTTATTGGAAAATGCGGGTGATAATATTAAGACCATCAGACGCTACGGTGGATGGGATGGAAATCGTCCACTGTCACGGAAGGCTATATTGATGGAATCCGTATTAAATAAAATGAATGTTGCAAAGAGTATCCAAGGGAGAGTTTCTAGAATAAAGAAGAAATCCACTTTTGCTTTTGTTGATAATCCATCTCAAAGTATTTTTTGCGTGAATCTCGATAAACCGAAGAATGTTGCAACATAAGTGTAATTAAAATTAGCAAAGTTGAATTTGATGAAGTGAGTAAGATTATGGGGTGTATTCTGTATCATATCATGTTAATTTTAACATCCTGTTTTTTTTTTTTACCAATAACACTAGAAGACACAGAATATAAAATTAAAATGATAGGTAATAAATTACGTTCTTTGGCTTATAAATTCTAATAGGCTGTTAAAATTAATATTAGCATATAGTCCATTCGCTGAGACGAGAGAATGTGGAACCAATTCTTGAACAAAGACAAATTCTATTGATCAAAAAAGGATAATTTTGGAGCCGAACCAATAAAATGACTTGTTTCTGTTTAAGAATTAGTTCTACATTCTCTCGTCTCGGCGAATGGGGTATAGTAGGATACAGAATACACCCCAATGTCTATTAATATCAATGTTAATGTAAATATTAATGTGATTTAATAAATTCATGCAAAAAATTATTTATTTGAATTTCCCTGACAGAATGGAGTACATGTTATTTCAGTTTTCTCTGAGCATTGTTTGCTATTTTGACAAGTTATGCTCTGTTCCATTTAACGCATTCAACAGATGGCGTTCGCATCAGCGCCAGTTTTAAGTAGCTGAAATTACATTGGTAAACTTGTCTCTCATCCAATCAGAGAAGTCAAAACTATGCCTTATTCTCTGCAATGCTGAATGCGTAAGATGGAACAAGGTATAGTAAATGTGCAAATGCTAGGTTCGCTAACCTTGTTTTATATATAAGTGCTATAATGTAGTTATTACTGACGCAAGTAATATAAAGAGGGAAAATGACAGTTATCAATCAATATAACAATATACATCGGGTGAACATGCGAAACCGTGACATAAGTGTGAAGACATTTTTTTTCAAATATCTGTCCCGTAAAACTTTATGGATTAGTTTATACATAGATATTTAGAGCAGGGGCACAGACAAAAAAAAACACTGAGCAGGGGTCACCATCCTTTTTGCGAAACGGATAGCATACGAAATTTTAAAATACATATATGGCGGGCCAAATATTAATTCTTATTGGAAACCCTATTATTGGATTATAAATTTAAAGAAACTCAAATTATACTTACATTTCTTTCGCATAATATGTATGTATATGTAGTAGTACCTACAAATTTAAAATAATAGTTTAAAGATTTTAAATATGTACGATGTTCCACTTTGTAAAAAGTTTTCGAGATGGAAGATCAGTAATTCGCGTTCGATATCTTCGATGTTTCATCTTTAAACTCGTATCTTTGTATGTGTACGTATACTTCATTTCACGTAAAAAATAGCGTTAGTTTAGATAGGGATATAAATTCTGCCATTTGATTAGTTAGAATGCAAACAAAAATGAAAAAAAATCACTTGTTAATTGTCAATTATCAAATAAAATCTACAGAATTAAGTGATGTTTAACCATGTTTTGTTATAATTTTTAATATTCAGGTCTTGTACATTTTTACAGATATTTTTTTTTTATTAATGACAGTAAAAACGGTCGGTTCTCCAGCGACATATACCATTTTCTTCCGTGAAATGAAGTATAATAGGTACCAAAAATTAATATTGTAATCTGAGTGAAATTATTCAATAATGCATAAATTTGAATCAAATTTTCGTTCTTAAATAGTACGACTACGAGTAACTTCAACACATTAGCTTGAAGATTAAGGGATTCTAATTGTAAATTCTCTTCAGTATCGTTGATGACAACTTCGAACAAATTTTGAAAAAAACTGAAATATTTCTGAATTATTTTTAAAATCATTACATCGGCCGGCAGACATAGTCTTTAATAGAGTTTATCACAGCACGGAAAATGACAAAAATTCTTTTCAACACATTGGCTGGTAGCATGAAAAACTGATGGGGTGATTAGCGAGCAGTTGACTCGCAGTGTTTTATCTCTGTCAATCGTTCATGGAACATTTTGGAGAAAAATACTTCAAGTAAAAGATGCGTACAATTATTTTTTCTGTAACTGTGATTTGAAATATTATTCTCTAAAACAGCGGTTCACAATTTTTTACGATTATGGAACTCTTAAGAAACCGTCTGCATTTAGCGGAACCCTAACTATCCTACATTTTTATTGGCCATTGTGATCCCAAAATTAGAAATGTTAACGATATATTGGCGATATTGTTTTCTAGTCGATAAATCGGAATTGACGATATTTGTTTGCCGATCCACCAATACATTTCGAATATGCGCGTTCGACCAACCAACCATTCAGTACCTGACCCCTGATTTCCACAAATAAGTCGAGAGATATATGATTATATGAAAGCCCCTAATATTAGAAGAGAAGCGGATCCGTTGGTTTTCTGGCGCGATGCAGTCCTTTACCAAAATTTTAAAAAAGCGGCGCTAAAGTACTACAGTTTTCAGATGAGTTCTATGGAATTCCAGTGGCTCTTTTCAGCAGCAGGTCTCATTCAGACAGACTTGCATACTTGCAAAATCATTCGTATGCTAGCAAAATATAAGCAAAATTGTGTTTCCAAAGTAATTTTGGTTTCGCAAAAAAATTATAGGCATTAAGCTTTTATTTTAATTTAAAGATGTAGTAAAAATGGATTTAGTATGCGATTATTTAAAAAAAAAACGTTAAGTAAAGGGTCAAATCAAATAATAAGTTAAAAACAGATATTTGGTAATTAAGCTACGCTCAGTTCTTGAAATAACGCACATTTATAGCCGTATTATGACCGAAAACTGTGCATTACAGGTCTGAAAATATGTAAATAATCAACAAAAAAAAGTAAATTTATATATAATCTTTACCTCTCGCTAAGAGAGGTATTGCATTCATGCTAAAAATCGCATATCCAAATTTTATTGAATAAGCACGTTTTAAGGTCCCTACAATCCGATTTTAACATTTTTACGAGTGCGTGCGTGTGAGGATGTTGGAAGGAAAATTTCTTAAAAACTGATTTCTTAAAAACTGTTAAGACTTAATATCTGTTTAACTACGCATTTGTCAATCTGACAATAATGTGAAGAGTTGAAAAGGTTTTGGTAGCAATTGGACAACTGGAAGTAGCATATTCTTAAAAAAAATTAAATATATTTTTTTGAAAATTATTATTCTTGCAAATATTAAAGAAGATTAAATTCTCTGTGTGATAAATATTTTATTATATCTTGTATTGATTTAGAGATAAAAGATTATAATATATAAAATAATCTGTTGTAAGTACCTACATATATTATTTCTTCTTATTGTATTAATAGTTAAATATTTAAAATTATAGGTATATTATATATATACCATTCAGAAATACTGGCAATCCCGACAATGAATTGGAAAATTTCTTCATAAAATGAATTTAAAATTAAAAAATCTAAATATAAAGAATAGGCATAAGTAGAAATTTGGAGTGTATGTGTACAAGAAATGTTAAATACAAAGTCATGTGACTTTCTTGGCCTTGACAAGCAGGTATGCGGGCCCATGTCAAAATGATAGGTAGTAATTATGTGCATAGATGTAAAATATCATAATTTTTCATTCTAATTTCGTAATTTTCCAATTCCATGTGGTTTATTTTCTTCGATAAATAAATTCCACACTCCTGGTGACAAATTAACCATGTGACCTTAGAAAATCTTGAAATTTTGAATGAAAAATTCTGATATTTGACATCTATGTACATAATTACTAGTATCTCAAAAGGATTATAAAAAAAGCTGAAATATTTGTGATTTTTTAAATCATTAAATTGACTTGCAAAATATAATATAATATTTTGAATATGATCTTCAATAAAGAAATTGTAACTCGATAAAGTTTTCAACAAATTATTACTGCGTATTTCGAAGATGCATTAGCAATTAGTCTTGTAATTCTTATAGTTCTCAAGCTCTTAAATAGTGATCACTGCAAATATATACAAATAATTAATGTTTACAGGGAGTTTGTATCGTATGCCAGGTTGCACACACGTGTGCACCGTGCGGATACAAATGTTTATGTCGGGCCTGCAGCAATAAATTAATGGCACGTCAAACAATGACATGCCCAACCTGCAGAGCTGAAGTTTTGTTTTATATGGAGGTTTTTAATTTTTTTTATTTCCGTTCTTGTAGTTTATTATATTTTTTAGTTTTTAATTTTCTTTTTTAGTTTACTAGAATTGTTGTTTATTTTTTTAATTTTATTTTTTAGTTTATTAGAATTTTTTACTTTCTTTTTTACTTTATAAGAATTTTTCCTTTTTTTAAGTTATAAGAATATGATGAAATAAAAGAGGCAATAAAAGCGCTGAAAAACAACAAAGCCCCTGGAATAGACGAGATCCCTTCCGAAGTATACAAACTAGGTGGCGAACACCTAAAAAATATATTCATACACTGATAATAAAGATATGGAAGGAAGAAAAAATCCCCAACGATTGGAAGAAAAGCTTAATCCAATACATAAAAAAGGGGATAAACTGGCATGTGAAAATTATCGTGGAATATCCCTCTTATGTACTGCATATAAAATATTAACATGCATAATAAACAAACGCATCCAGCCCTACTCAGAAAAACTTATCGGCGAATATCAAGCCGGATTTAGACATGGACGATCCACGATTGACCAGCTATTTACTGTAAAACAAATATTAGGAAAAGCATGGGAACATAATCGAGACATATACAATATATTTGTAGATTTTAAATAAGCCTATGATTCAATAGATAGAATAAAATATATGAAATACTACACATACTGAAGATTCCCCCTAAACTAATACGAATGATTAAGGTAACCATGGAGGACACGGTAGCGGTGGTGAGCGTACAAAACACACTTACAGGAGAATTTAAAATTTTGCGTGGACTGAAGCAAGGAGATGGGCTGGCCCCAACATTCTTCAATCTAATGCTCGAATATGTAATAAGACAAATAAACATTGGCAGATTAAACCTGCTAACGTTTAAAGCAATACAACTAGTCGCATATGCAGATGACATCAACATCATGAGCCGCGAGGCTCAATAAACATACTCAGAACTCAAAAGACATGCAAAGGAAATAGGCTTCCGCAAAATTCACCAAGAGTAAAAAAGTAACCTTCTGAAGATGATTTTGAGTTTGAATTAAATTGTATATTACAAGGAATCACAAAAGCCATGCAAATTCCAAGTTTGATCGCTCTTGTTTTATTAGAAATGGCTAGTCCGCAAAACACACCACGAGTAAAGTAATCTCTGCGGAGGTGATCTCGATCATCTTCCTGTTTTGTATACCACAGTTATTCAAAAGTAACTAGTATGTTGTGATTTAATACTATAGAACCAATAATTATGACCAGTCCGCTTTTTTTGTGGTCCGCAAAATAGAACTTCCCCATATCCATGATGTCAGTGGCGGATCCAAGGGGGGGACGATGGGGCGATCGCCCCCCCTGAGAGATTTTTTCTTCAAAATTTTAATGTCTTCCTTGTAAAATTACAGATCAATAAATAAAGAATTATTATTTTGTTTTGTTGTATAAAAACTCAACATGAACCAAGAAAAAGTTTATAGATATTTAAATAAATTAGATGTTAATAATTACTCGTCAGTTCAGTCAAACAGCATTTATTTTTAATACCAACGTTTCGGTGCACCCTTGCACCTTTTTCACGGTCTACAACAATTATACAACAAGAATTTAATACATACAAAATAACATGGACATTATCACAATTACAGTAAGTTCTTACAAATTGTTACAATTCATGTACACAAAATACATTCGTACAAAACATCTATTTAATCTATTAAAAATCGTACCAAAAAATCAAAGAGTATACATACACCCATTTGCTCTATAAAACCGACAACCGAATAATACGGAAAATAGCCGGAAATATCCTGTGTAAGGATTCTGGTGACTTCATTGAAACGGACTTCTATTGGTCGTCTGTACACCAATAATAATGTAGCAAGTTGTAGGAATTTAAATAAAATGTAAATAAATTAATGAAACTCAGTTTGGCCTAAAATTTGTCTTTTCCTTTTTGAACTTTTCCAATACACCAAAATATACGCTGTTAAGTTCTTGAATATCAGTCCCTGCATTGATGTTATTGCAATCATTGTACACCCTGAAGAAGGTGCAATGGTGCACCGAAACGTTGTTATAGTAAGAATAAATGCTGTTTGACTGAACTTTCGAGTAATTGTTAAAACATAATCTACATTACAGTCGAGAAATTTACCCACAATATTTAAATAAAATTCAGTTTTGGCGCCATAACAGGTGTCATTGTTGAATTTCTAGCGACTAGCGACATCTGTTACGAAATTTTAAAACGTATTATCATTCACATGGCGTGAAGTTAGTTGCATGTGGACATTAAGCCCATATTTTTCGGTCATTTTAATGCCTTGCAGGGATGACTTCCACTAACTAAAAAAAAAGTAGTTCGCCCCCCCCCCCCCCTGAGAGATTTTCTGGATCCGCCACTGCATGATGTATTATAGTATTTTAATATAATAAAATTCTCCATACTTAACTGTTCTCGTTGTTAATTTAGTAATTTAAATTTAATTATTAAATAAGATCGATATGATCCAAACCTATGTAGGTTTATTTTGACTGTGACATTACTTTCTGTCAAAACCATATGATCATGTGTTATAGCTGTATTACACTTCACAATAAATTGTGCAATTTTGCGACCTTCAATTTATTTACAATTTATTGGCAAGTGTAATACAGCAAAATTGTACAATTTCTTTTGAAAATAAATTGCGCAATAAATTGTGAAAATTAGAACGTGTTCTATTTTTCCACAATTTTTTGGTTACTTCACCAGTGCCAACTGAATAATATTTGACATATTGAACTATTTCTATTTGACTCTTTCGATGTTTGACTACGCGTCACACAACGGGCGTAGAAGGAATATCGAAAATTTAAAACAAGTAATGTTTGCCTTGATGCAAACACAGAACAAAGCATGAACTGTAAACACATACAACAAAAGGTTAACCTCAAAACGAAGCGGTTGGTAGCCCTGCTCCCAACAACAATAAATTGGCAGAAACTTGTGACGTGTAAAATGCTCATATTTTCAAAATAAATTGTGCAATTTATTGTACAATAAATTGTGCAATTTATTGTTAAGTGTAATACGGGCATTACTCGTTATTCTCTTCATTTCGTATATCCTCTATTAACCTCAAAATAAATATGTTAAAAACCCAAAACCAACAAAATCATGTAAATAGATATTATAAACAAAAATTAATATTTTTTTATTCATTTACCTCTTTTTTATAAACAAGGTTTGAGTTTTCTTTTAGCTCATCACAGCAGAACTTATTTTACGTTAATTTGATTTGTACAATAATATACTTTGATATTTATTTTATTTATTGACTTATAATAAGGTAAAATTTACAATAATTTATTTAACTAACCTATATATTATTTTATGTAGTCAGAAATATCGTTAGTGTTAAATAAAAATCATTAATATGAAACTATAGTGAATTTTTATAAAACCGGACCTGAGTTTCACTAAATACATGTTTATAAACAAAAGAGTTACTATATGATTATTTCATTAACATTTGTGTCAACTTGGTGCGTTTCACAATCCCCGGTTAGAATTTTAACTGTAAGTTAAATAAACAATATTGAATCGGATTATTGACAGCAATGATCAATTTGTCATTTGATGGTTCATTTCGTTTCAACTGTTTTTTTAACTGGCAGTTAAAATTTTAACCAAAGATTGTTTGTCCCATATTGCATTTTGGGAAAAGAAGAGCAGCTGTGGAAAAAATGGATAGGATTTTCAGTCTGTTCTTGCCAGTATAATACATTTCGTCAATTCCATTTTATTTTACATTAATATCGTATATATGCATAATATTAATAACACAAATAAATTTTAAACAACTCAGTTTTATTACAATATGAACTATTTTGATTTGTAATCCACGTACACATAATTTAGTATATGATAAGGTAACATACAATATTCGGTACATTGTTGTTCTTTTAATATACTAGTATAAGTAATTTGTTTATTTATTTTCATAAAAAAGTAAATCATTTTTTATTATACAGGGAGATGTAAAGATTGGACAATCGTATAATGTGTCTGTATTACTGCTTATGGTAGGTACATGTTTCATAAACCAGCTATAATTATCAAATAATTAATATATTTATTTTATTTTAAAGGTGATTTTATTTTTCCCATACATTTCATTTTATCTTCATAAATGTTTCACATTTAGCCCTTCCATGGCCTTTCTATAATTATATTATAAAATGTTTATTGTTTTTATATACCTTCAATTAAATAGTTTTAATATTAGATTAATATTATTAACGAAGAAATATGTGCTAAATTTATATCAAAAATATGCACACATAATTTGTGAATAGATAAATTTATTTGGCATATATATAATATGTATTTGATCATTTTTAAATATTGTAACCCCAAATATATTAACATTTTCATTTGTTTGTAATTCAAATATAATTATAAAATCAATTATTACTAAACAGTACCGGAATGAAGCGGTAGTGAACAAACCAGAAATGAATAAATCAATGCTCAACCGACTTCATAGTGGTAGAGATTTGCACAAGTCGAGAATTGTATAAGACAGTATAATTTTTTCCGAGATTTGAATATTCGAAAACCGCATAAGTCGTTATTTGAATAAGGCGATGTTAAATTTTTTGATTTTTATCCAATACGATGTTTTATAAATTGATATGTGAATAAAGTGATATTTGAATTTTCGTACACTCTGACCCTACCCATATAATATAATTATATCCTGTCGTCTTGCCATTACTTACAAACGACTGAAAACTATCTATGGCCACTCTATGACAGCCTAAATACATGGCTTAACCCCCTTCATACCGACCCCGCAGCGCACCACTAGCATAAAGTGTACAGAATCCTCAATTCTCGACATCATTCATATTCGCACAAATGCGCAAGCGAAGCGAAACTCCAATGCGAACAGTAACTCTAAAACGTATTCTCATTCTCGACTACTCTACGCTTCGCGTATCGTATGAACACGAATTACACGAAGTACAATATTTGGCAACGTTGCATGAAACAGCTTGACAACTTCACATATATTTTGACATTTCACTGTTTGCCATTTTTCGAGTAGAAGAAGTTTGAGTTTTAAGTTTATTTTTATTATATTAACATGGAATTAGAGAAGAATAGTTAGAAAATATCGGAAAACCAAAGAAAAACACTTATAGAATATATTGGCAAGAGCCACATCCTAGAGATGGCAGCACTAGTGACCGACTTATAGGGAAAGCATTGTATTTTGCATAAGTGCTAATAGTATTTTAATGCTTAGATTTGAGAATATTTTGTTACTTTTAATTGAATTCAAATATGTTTATCACAATGTCAGACATATACATTTATTTAAATGGTGGTGCGCGGCCTATGGTCGAAGGAGAAGCCGTGTATAAAGGTAAAATAAGATTCAAAATTGAGGTTATCTGCATGTTTAACTACTTATTTAATTATTTTTAGCTGGACATATTATTTTATGCAGATATAAGACAGATAAACAGAATAATTTAGAAATGTGGCAATTACTTTCAATGTACTATCAGTTTTTAACTTATACAAGCAGAGCATCATTTTTTCTCTAATTAAAACATTTGAGATATTCAAAGAATTTGAAATTTTGTTAAGGCATAATTCTATTGAAAGGAATATATCTTTTGTTACACCTGTGAATGATAAGAAGCTGTCTTGTATAAAAACATTGTCAATAATTGAAAACTTTACATTAACACCTATATCAACTTGACATTGCTTGTCTGAAAAGGAAGCTCTACTACTTCCAGCTTCAAGCACATCCAGTTCTTTGTTTTGCACGCCTTCCTCTTGCTGTGCCTCAATTTCTTGTATTTTTATCGTTCCTTCTTCTTCTCTATCTTTCCTATAAACAATTTAAAATAAATATATAACATTAAAGAATAATAATTACTACATACAGGTAAAGTATTTCTATTTTTCTTCTCTGTACAGGGGTTCTGTCGAATTATCTGTGTGGTATTTTTTGGCTTGGTACAGCACTTCTTTTTAATATTTTTCTTTTAATGACTACAAAAACAATCTAATAATGTTTTGAAACATAAATTTTTATAAATACTTACATGGAATAAAATCGCTAGGTAAAAAATGTAGTGAACAAACGTTCATGAACGGTGAAATGTTTTCCGATTTTGAACGCGATTTTCCACTTATTTTTTAATATTTCTCTTTTTGGGAAATAATGAAGGGATATGTCAGCACTTGCATAATTATTGCACTGCGGTACAAAACAATATATTTTCGATTTGCTGGTCATTTTTAGTTGTTTACGTATAACCTTATCTGACAGCACAACGTTTTCCCTATGACTAATATGTTTTATTTTGCCACCAGATGTCAGACACCTTGTTGGCTCTTGCCACAAAACAATAAGGTAAACGAGAAGTGCAAGTCAACGTATCAAGTGGGCAGCACGGAACTATAGCCCCCTGGGTGTCATTGGGTACACTACTTTTGACATGTCAAATACATGTCAAGTAATTGTTAAATATATGTCATATGAACCTGTCAACGTTCCTTTGTTTTATATACAGTGATTACTTAATTTTTTTAATTTCGGTATATTTAAATAAAAAAATATTTATTTTCATTATTTTTATTATATGTACAAATTACATTATTTAAATTCAATATTTTATAATAAAAGCATTTTCTTCTTATTCTTGATTACTTGGAATAGCCGGGCGAGTTCTTGTTAATATTGATTACCCAATATTTCAACATGGTCTCCATATGAATGTTATTCTGAGTGGATTTTTCAAATGATCGTATGCATTTTCGGGATGTAGGTTCTTCTATTTTTTACCTGCTCTGATTTTCTTGCCAGCAGTACTTTGGTTTTCCGCCGAGACGTTGACAGGCCCGGTATTACAGTTCCGGCTTAAATTTTGGTTTAGGTAAACTTGAGCTTCGGCTTAAGCCACTGGTCTGTATTACAGTACAAAGCTTAGCTAAACTGGACAGCAATGCGATTTTTTGTTTTGTTGATTATGTGTTGGTTATCCTGTTTGTAAAAAAGAATATATATATATATATATATATATATATATATATATATATATATATATATATATATATATATATATATATATATATATATACAGTGTGTTAATTAAAAACCTGGCCATAGGCGTTTAACATGGGAAATCAGTTTTTCCTTGCGCAAAAGTTCCCAAATAATTTTAGACAAAAATACTTCAAATAAATGTTATAGAGAATTAAATTCTGCATTCGAGTTAGTAATAAGATTTTATTTTTGACATTTAATAACCGAGAAAATCAATTTTAAAGTTTTTGAATATTGCTGATTTATAGCGATACCCATGCAACTCAATCAAAATTTGTCCACCATTTTATATTCTGAAGCTTTCCTTCATAAGAAAACTGTTCCACACTTTCAAACAAATATGTTACTGCGAAAATCACAAAACACAAACTTTTTTTGACAGTTAAGAAGACATACAATTGTTCGTAATTTTGTTTGAGTTCCATGGCTACTGCTATAAATCAGCTATCTCCTGAAAAATTAAAAAATTGATTTTCTCGGTTATGAAATGTCAAAAATAAAATCTTATTACTAATTCGGGTGCAGAATTTAATTCTCTACAACATTTATTTGAAGTATTTTTGTCTAAAATAATTTGGGAACTTTTGCGCAAGGAAAAACTGATTTCCCATGTTAAACGCCTATGGCCAGGTTTTTAATTAACACACTGTATATATATATATATATATATATATATATATATATATATATATATATATATATATATATATATATATATATATATATATTTGGCATGACTGAATTCATAGAATACTAAATATATTGAAATATTATTCATTTGTGTTATTGTTTCTTGTTGAAAATATTGTAGTGATCTATGGAAAAAGGTCTTGACGTAAAAAATTCAGTCAAATTAAATAATATTGTGTTGATTGTGTCCACAATCTCAATTTATTCTGAGAGAATGTATTTATACAAAGAGTACAGTCTAATGCTCCAATAACATCTGGGAAACGCGCTTTAGAATAAAATTCTTGTTTTATTGTATGAATGGTATTAGCAGAATTCGGAAATTTTATAAACATATTTCGATGACGTACAATAGCCTGAAGCACAATCGTTCTGCAGTGGATTTATGTACTCCGCAGAAATCACCAGCAGTAATTAAAAAGTTACCAGTTGATAAATATCTCAAGGTTAATAATAAACCAAACCATTCATAGGCGTTAGTACATGATTCCTATAGAATAATAAATTTAAATCATATCGAATATAGTTAATATTTTTGAATAAATATTATTTATTTACCAGTTTTTTTTTTGTTTTGTGTCATCGTATATCAGGTCGTATATTAATCGCACAGATTCTTTCGATAATCTGAATCTTTGTGAAAATTCAAAATTGTTCCAGATACTTATACAGATAATATAATACCTATAGTCAAATTTTTTGACTCTGTCGGATACAGTAATAAAACTATAAATGAACTATAAATATCGCAATTATGATAAAGCGGCATATCCTTTACTTTCTGCAGTATAATACTGTTTGGCATCGGCCCATATTTTTGAGCCGCTCTATTCATGCATTGAATCAAACGTCTACCAGGTATGTATTGGAAAATAGCCTTACAGTCCTTTAACATAAATGAATAGAGCGGCACAAAAATATGGGCCGAAGCCAAACATTATTATACTACAGAAAGTAAAGGATATGCCGCTTTATCATAATTGCGATATTTATAGTTCATTTATAGTTTTATTACTGTACCCGACAGAGTCAAAAATTTGACTATACCTAAGCCCGAATGTCTGGCCTCATGCGTATCCGGCGCGGTTGCCTGGCGTTTATTATCTCTGTTTCATCATTCTCCTCGTCAGATATTTCATAAAAGATATTATTTTCTATGAATTCTATTAACTCCATAATTCTATCATTTGACAAAGACCAAGTGACATTGACAAATAGGTTATAATTCCGAGTTTAAGCCGCCACGGCTGGCCGCTCAGGTTTAAACTTTGGCTCCAGCTTAACTTATACTGTACTACAGCATTTTTTCATTGAGCCAAGCTTAAACCTTAAGCCGAGTTTAAACTAGAACTGTAATTCCAGGCCTAAGACAGATGCAATACGTAATGCGTTGCTTATAGTTAGCAAGATGTTCCCGTGGACATACATGTTCACCATCAAAAGTCGACGTTGAAATTAGTTTCGAAATTCTCGGTTTTCCCATTATTTGGACGAAAACCATAGAGGCTAACACAATCACGTCATATCTATAGCTGTTGTTCCAATTTTCTTCACAAGAACATTAGGATAAATCCTTGAAATTTTGTATTCTTCCTGTTGTCAATGTCCGTGAAGAGATTCCTTAAAGAATTCTTTAACGTAAGCTTTTCTCTTCCATAACGGCCGTAGGTCCAATTGGTAACAAATGGCCGTTTTGTTGATTTTTTAAAAATTAAAATCAATGAAACAAAACAATAGCAAAACCCAACTGCGACCATACATACACATAAAAATACGCACAGAAACATACATCACAAAAATAAATGCATTTATAGATTCCTTAAAGACATTGCGCTCAATGTATTTGGGGGAAAAATCATAATATTAATAAAGATAAAAATCATCATACTCTATTAAGTGAATATTATTTTGCCAAGTTCTTTAAATAACAAATAAAACTTCGTCTAATACATACTGGGGCACCAATAATTAATTCTGGCGAATTCTCAGTCTGTTTAAGTTCTATTACGATTCTTGAAACTTTTAGGCCTACCGACAACATAAACGGTTATTTACAACTGAGGAGCTTTTGCAAAAACAATCATATTCCATTTTCTTGAATTTGAGATAATCAAAGAAAAAATTCTACCTTTCTTACTAAGTTTGTTGAGTATACATATTATGATTAGTGTTTCACAAAAATCAAGAAACACTCTTGATCTTGTCTTGAAATCAAGACAAGACCAAGACAAGAAATATATTTTATGTCCCAAGACAAGACAAGAATGTATCATCAAGAATCAAGATTTCTTGACAAGAAATCTTGATTTCTTGACAATTAATTTTGTAAATCCGCATTTATATAATTAAAATATGAAATTTGGTATCTCTGACTATGATTTTCAAAATAAATAATTTTATTGAAATCGACGAGACAGTTGAAGGTATAAGTCTAAATTTTCAGGTAAGTATACCTCGTTTTGTAAACAAAACTAATAATTTTAACGAATGTATCAAAATATGTTAGGAACGTTGCAATGCTTGCATTGAAATTGATCGTTATTATTTGAGCAAATATTCCATCATTACCGATATCTGTGTACGAAGCAGATTGGCACACCCAGCAATGGGTAATATGCCGTGATGAAATATTTATTTATTTTTATTTTTACATATTTTTTTTTAATAAATAAATTACAAAATATTAATTTTAACTTCAAAACAGTAAGATATATAGCGACCATAAAGGAAGTTTTTAAAGAGAGTTTTGATTACAACACAGAAATATTTGATTACAACAATGAATATGACTAATTTCACAATAAAAATATAATATTTGTTATTGTACGAATCCTAAAATTGCACGTATTTAACGTAATTTGACATGAACATTTTTTTTTTGTCCTAATCCATAGTAAGCTTTATTACAAAAACAAAAAAGTATATAATTTTTAAATTTACATATCTCACTTACACAAAGGGCTAATTAAATAATACTTGATGTGCTAGACGCAGAAATTGATTCTCTAAAACTTTTATTTGAAGCATTTATTTCTAAAATAAAAATAAAATCATTTTATTCAAGAAAAACTGTTAACAACAAGTAATGTACCACGTCCGGTTAGCCTATTTTAACCAAAATCTATTATGTTATTTAGATTGACATAAAAGTCTTGTATACCAAATTTGAAAAGTTTTCGATTATATTTTAAAACTATTTTTTATTAAAATCTATTATAGGCTTCATGTAAAGTGCCACTTCTGGAAATTGTGTAATAACCAGAAAGGGAGGGGAGGTGCACAACTAGATGTTATAGCAGTCCTAAATACAAAATTTCAACTTTCTACGGCTTACCGTTTTTGAGTTATGCGAGATACGTACGTACGTACGGACGGACGTACGTACAGACGTCACGACGAAATTAGTCAAAATGGATTCAGGGATGATCAAAATGGATATTTCCGCTGAAATCTGAAAACCGAAATTTTTCGCGATTGCAATACTTCCTTTACTTACGTACAAGGAAGTAAAAACAGTATAACAATAAATTGACAAACTGGCGATTAGACTGTTAATTAATTAGGTTGCCCCCCGAACACCCCGGGGTCAGGCCCTTCGCGACACGACGAAATCATAGTAACATTTAAAAAGAGCCAATGGCAGACGCCAACGCTATACTTGAGCGTTCGGATTGGATAAAGCGATAGAGAAAGGGGATTCCCCTAAAACGTCAAGAATCAAGAAATATCAAGAAATCTTGAAACAAGACAAGAATTAAGTCGCCAAGAAATGAGCAAGACAAGAATTTTTTATTTTCTTGTCTTGAAAATCAAGACAATACAAGAAATGATCATCAAGACAAGATTTCTGGTCTTGATGAAACACTAATTATGATGAATATCCTACAATAACATTAATTAAATATAAAGGTTACCGAATTTATAGTAAGCTAACAAAATTAACGCAACCATGATTACTATTTAAAGGAAGATTATATACAAATGATATTCGCAAATGAAGGAATTTTTGACAAATTTTCATCTGAGTTAATATTACAAAAAAAAATCATGTCACATCGCGCCGTATTTTTTAAAGGAAATCTATAGAAGTGTTTATTCTGTGAATCTCTTACATTCTTATATTTATTCTCGCAGTTGGGATGCCGACATTTAAATTTATAACGACGATTAAAGCTGAAAATGTTAGTTACATTAGAAGAAATAAAGTAAAATTAAATTATTAAATTATTTACTTATCATAAGCCATAATATACATTTTTTAAACCAGCGACTTATACTTCACAATGTAGCAATGATAATATCTTCGAACAATATTTTTTAGTGTTGACAAATAATTTTATAATTTTTTATTTCATAGATTACTTAATTCATTTTAAACTATAGCAGCGACATGAACTATGTAGTGACATCTCTGTTACATTGGGTACACTACTCTCACTGCCTACTGTTTGCTGCCAGTTTCCCAATACAAGTTGCACCGGGGTGGTCGACAGTTATTGTTAACTGGCTTGACATAGTCCGGTCGATTAACCATCCAAAAATCTCAAGTGAAGATTAACAGCAGCAAACCAGAATCAGTGACGTCCAGGAATCGTATGATAACGTCGAAGAAGTAGAAGGAAATATATTTGAATGTGACGAGTCGTGGGCTTTGGCCCACAGCGTTGCTCAAGTTTTAGCAATTGTTAACTGGCTTGACAAAGTCCGGTCGATTAACCATCCAAAAATCTCAAGTGAAGATTATCAGCAGCAAACCAGAATCAGTGACGTCCAGGAATCATACGATAACGTCGAAGAAGTAGAAGGAAACATATTTGAATGTGACGAGTCGTGGGCTTTGGCCCACAGCGTTGCTCAAGTTTTAGCAATTGTTAACTGGCTTGACAAAGTCCGGTCGATTAACCATCCAAAAATCTCAAGTGAAGATTAACAGCAGCAAACCAGAATCAGTGACGTCCAGGAATCGTATGATAACGTCGAAGAAGTAGAAGGAAATATATTTGAATGTGACGAGTCGTGGGCTTTGGCCCACAGCGTTGCTCAAGTTTTAGCAATTGTTAACTGACTTGACAAAGTCCGGTCGATTAACCATCCAAAAATCTCAAGTGAAGATTATCAGCAGCAAACCAGAATCAGTGACGTCCAGGAATCATATGATAACGTCGAAGAAGTAGAAGGAAACATATTTGAATGTGACGAGTCGTGGCTTTGGCCCACAGCGTTGCTCACTTGACAAAGTCCGGTCGATTAACCATCCAAAAATCTCAAGTGAAGATTATCAGCAGCAAACCAGAATCAGTGACGTCCAGGAATCATACGATAACGTCGAAGAAGTAGAAGGAAACATATTTGAATGTGACGAGTCGTGGCTTTGGCCCACAGCGTTGCTCACTTGACAAAGTCCGGTCGATTAACCATCCAAAAATCTCAAGTGAAGATTATCAGCAGCAAACCAGAATCAGTGACGTCCAGGAATCATACGATAACGTCGAAGAAGTAGAAGGAAACATATTTGAATGTGACGAGTCGTGGCTTTGGCCCACAGCGTTGCTCACTTGACAAAGTCCGGTCGATTAACCATCCAAAAATCTCAAGTGAAGATTATCAGCAGCAAACCAGAATCAGTGACGTCCAGGAATCATACGATAACGTCGAAGAAGTAGAAGGAAACATATTTGAATGTGACGAGTCGTGGCTTTGGCCCACAGCGTTGCTCACTTGACAAAGTCCGGTCGATTAACCATCCAAAAATCTCAAGTGAAGATTATCAGCAGCAAACCAGAATCAGTGACGTCCAGGAATCATACGATAACGTCGAAGAAGTAGAAGGAAACATATTTGAATGTGACGAGTCGTGGCTTTGGCCCACAGCGTTGCCCAAGATTTAGCAATGTTTAGGGGCATTGCAGTACAATTCAAGTACGTACCTATGTTAAAAATATTTATTATTATCTCTATGTTTAATATTTACGGTACAACTTACACTTTATTTTATTAATTACAAGAATTACAGTTGTTACAGATTGACAGATGACATTATAATAATATTATTTTTTCACACTTCTTTTTTTTCCTATGCTATCGCGTTACTTCTAAACGGTCGACCAGTGGCGGGTCACCCGAATTTTCTACATCCTCCCCGGGCGGAAGATTTTCGACCTTCAGTGGATATAGAAGCTGTATCGGTCTTCGCAATTTCGTCCCATTGCTAGTTTGGACTTCATAGGCTCGAACTCTGCCGTCTCGACCCTGAAACATATCTACTACCCTTACCATTTTCCAGTGGAGCCTTGGCAGCTGATGATCATGTAGTAGTGCAATGTGTATTATTTTCAGATACTTCTATTTCACTTTAGAAGTATGGTGTGCAGAACGAAGTTGTTGCAGGTAATCAGTAGACCATCTAATCCAAAATTTCGTTATTAATTTTTCTCGTGCCTTCCATTTTTGAAGTATGTCGTTGTATTTTATCTTAGAGTTCTTGATATCTATACTGAATCCATTTTCTTTGCAACCCATTAAGAAATGCGATAGCGTAAGAATCAATAAATTCAAGGGATCATCATCAATGAAAGTCAACGGTCTCGTATTTATAGTAGCTTCAACTTCAGTTAATATTGTTTGCAACTCGTCATAATTAACGTGTGCTTTTCTTAATGTTAATTTCAATGCGTCTTTTATTGATTTGACTAAACGTCTCCAAAAGCCACCCCACCAGGCCGCTCTTTCAACTATGAAACGCCACTCGATTCGATACTTCTGTCCCAAATTTTGCACTTCTTCAAACGTTAAAATTCGAGAGAGCTCTTGTATTTCTTTCGACGCTCGTCGAAAAGTTTTGTCATTATCGGAATAGATTACCGTTGGTACTCCTATTCTAGCGATAAATCTACGTAGAGCTCTTATGCAAGTCTCCGCTGTTAAATCAGGAACCAATTCTAGATGAACGGCTCTTATCACCGCACATGTTAATAACATTAAGTAAGCCTTGCTTTGTTTATTATCTATTGTTATAAACAAAGGGCCTGCAAAATCCACTCCTGTATATTTGAATGGATTTGCTACTGTCAGTCTATTTTTTGGCAAGGGAGCAAATGGCGTATTGGCCGCTTTACCCTTTAATCTTCTACATTTTAAACATCTCCCGCATATCGCTTTGACTTGCTGCCTTCCATGCAGAATCCAATATTTTTGTCGTACTTGATTCAATGTTGCATTAACTCCAGAGTGCACGACTTCTTCATGACTTCTTATTATAACCTTAGTAGTATATATATAATGATTTTTTAGGTAATCTGATTGGATGTCTTCTTTCGTAGGATATCAAGACTTCTTAAAGTCTCCCTCCTAATCTCAAAATTCCGTTCTCATCTAAGAAAGGAGTTAACGTTAAAATTGAAGAACTATTACTTATTTGCTTTTCGCGGTATTGAAGTTATGCGATTCGAAACTTTCGTCACACACACACACACACACACACACACACACACACACACACACACACACACACACACACGCACACACCCGCACACACACACACACACACACACACACACACACACACACACATACATACATACATACATACAGGCATCATCGTAAAATGGTAAAATCGGATTATCCAAAATGACATTGAGTAAACTTGTCTCTTGTCTCCAATATCAGCCAATTAGAGAGTTCAAAACTATGCCCTATTCTCTACAATACTGATTGGCTTAAATGAAACAAGGTATAGTATAGTATACTTTTACAAAGCATTTTTTTTTTAATTAAAATTAATTTATATAATATCAATTTGAATAATGAAACTATTTCCGCATAAAATTACAATCAATAAAAAAAATTGCATTTGAATTTTAAATATATAATTATTATTATTGAACAGTACTTCTTAATACAATTGGTTTTATTTAGAAAAGAGCATAGTTTTGTTTTCTAACCTGAAACAAGTAGGTATACGGGCTGAGTCTGGGAAGACGCCCCCCCCCCCTTTAACTTTTTTATTATAAGTAATAGAAAAAAATGGCTTATATAAAAGTTTTATTATTTTGAATATACTATTTGATGGTAGATGTTGATATTTTTCATAAAGTCAGATTTACAAGATACAACTATCAACTTTTATTTTTTAAATAGCAACCTGTAATTAGTTTACTAATATATAAACCGTCATTATTTTGTCTTTTCAAAGATGTATTAGTTTTTATTAATGAATTAGAAAAAAAAAATCGAGAAAAATAAGAATTGAGATATATGAGAAATAATTTTTATTCAAATATTCTAGATGACTATGTGAAAATAAGTAATAAATAAATAGATAAATAAGTAAATAATAGGTATTATTATATCGTATCGAATGGACTAAACGAACGACTTTGGTGTACATGGTTCATGGTTTAAAAAGTGTCACGATGTGAAATTATCGAACGCACCTAATAATGATGGCCGCTCCTCCTCTATTTGAACTCATTACTCAGTGTTTTCCCAAACTTTTTTCCTCGCGCCTCCAGTCAGGTATCAAAAATTCTTCGCGCCCCCCTTCAGGCTTCTAAAATTATTCGCGCCCCCCTAACTCGGCCCGTTCCAGTAGTTTTTGAACCCGAAATTATTAATTAATTTCCTTTCGGGCCCCCCTAAGGGGGTGTTTGGGAAACACTGCTTTATTTTATTGGTTTGGTAGTACCATTGATTTTATATACTTCGTAAAGTTTACGAAGTACAAACCTCCTCCTTACAAGCTTATCATTATACAATGACGAGATGCTATGAACGAAAACTCCTCATATTTTTGAAATATTTTA
This sequence comes from Harpalus rufipes, assembly GCA_951394225.1. NCBI lineage: Eukaryota > Metazoa > Arthropoda > Insecta > Coleoptera > Carabidae > Harpalus > Harpalus rufipes. The sequence continues at coordinate 14,949,061 of OX596288.1, read as the reverse complement.
ATTAGATCATTTTATTTCTTCACTAATATTCATTATTAAACATAGACATACTTTCGTTTTTTTTTTTTACTAATTTTTGCTTACTTCGTCTGAGATGGAATTGCCTATTACAATGCATTGAGACAGCAATGTTGAGGCACATTTTTCAAGTTAAAAAGTTAACTTGCCTGTTGTAAAATTTTGTCTTGTTACGGCCCTGAAAAAGTATGTTCTAATTTCCAATAAGTGAAAATCATTTTAAATTATGCATATAGATGGAATGGGGTCCACCACCGTAGTAACAAATTAGAACACGGGTTATTTATATTAAAACTAGAACTGAAAACTGTATGTTGCAGACTATTTTTTACCTCGCTCAGAGAGGTATTGGAATCATGCTAAAAATCGCATATCCAGATTTTAGTGAACAAGCACGTTTTAAGATCCCTAGAATCCGATAATAACACTTTTATATATTGTGACGATACATACCTTGTTGTAGTGTCCATCTCCGGTTATTTGTAAACTCAGTAAATTCTTTACAATCCACTGATGAAGTTCATAAATCCCGATCACGTGTGTTTGTGTTTTGAACATGTTGTCGCTCACAAACCGGATTAAACTATTAAATATATGATGTTGAGCGTTGTTTTAACAATTGTGGCTATTTACTTGGGCCTCTAGAGAGCCACACGCGATGTAAATCGTATCTAGGTCACGCACTTTGTAAATATAACCCTGAAAATTGTTGTACAAATAAAACATATGTTTACCTGAGCAATGATTGATGATATTGCTATGTAAATCATACCTTGTATATTGCATTGTTGTATTATTTGTGTATTTATTTTGTGCAGGTTTTATTTCACATGTTTTACAATAAATTGTGGCGGCTGCCATGGTTTGACAGCACGGAATTTAGCAACAACGCTCTGTCAGACGTCTACCGTTACAACAATGTTATTGTAGCTGTCATTATTTATTTTATAATGTTTATTGTTGGATTTTGATTGTTGTGAGTGACAAACTGGTACAATCGGGTTGTTTAATGACTTCTAGTAATTTTTATATATTTTATTTTTATTGTACAAACGCCAGCAGCGCCATTTTACATAAACTAAGTTTGCAACGTTTCCCCTCCCAAGTATTTTGCGAGATTCTGCCGGATTACCAGATTTTGGGTATAAAAGACGCAGCATCACTTGGAGAGATCAGTTCTTGAACTCGTCCTGATGGTCTTTCGGAGATCATCGACTGAGTTGCGAACGCCAGAGTCCGAAAAGTCTTCCGTGGATTTGCCACTGTCTTTGGTGAGTGTAGATTCACCGTCCGTGTCTCTTGTGGGTGATAGAGACTCCGCCGTCAAGTTTGTGCTATCACAGGAATCTGCTGCTGGCACAAGTTGTAAATTTAACTTACCGTTAGTTGGTTTTAAAACATATTTCATTTAACTTACCGTTTGTTGGTTTTAAAACATATTTCATTATTCGTTATATTTACCGTTGTCAAAGACTGTGCCATTGCCGTATCGCGGGATCACAGTCACCGTTCATTTGGGGTTGTACAGTACCAGTTTGTGGCTCGACACAGTTTTGTCGTGCACTGTATATTACTATTATTTTTCTACTTACTCTTTTGTATTTTTGGGTTACGATAGAATAAAGATTATTTTATTACGGGTTAAAAACGTGCTTCTTCAGCTAAACCTTGGCCTTCCTCCACGAGCTATCCCGGCCCCACAATCCTCCTTTTCAGCCACCACCTACGGCGCCCGAGCAAACCTACCGACGGCTGAAAGGACGATACAACGATGGCCCAGCCACCGCTCCAGGTGCCACCGTTACAATGTGTGTATGTGTGTGTGTGTGTGTGTGTGTGTGTGTGTGTGTGTGTGTGTGTGTGTGTGTGTGTGCGTGCGTGCGTGTGCGTGTGCGTGTGCGTATACGTGCACGTGTGTGTGTGTGGATCCTCTTTACGCTCTAACTCAAATACTATCATTCAAAAAGTTTTGAAACCATGTGTTTCTACCTTATTCTAATATTTCCATATTAGTCATTAGACTTTGGTGGCAATCGGATAACCGGAAATGGTTTACTTGAAGCTCAATATAGTTTTTCTTCAAAAAATACCTTGAAATGTATTTTTTTCGCAATTTGTTATTATAAAAATTAAAGATTATTCCATTTTCTAAAGGTTTGCTGTAATACTCTTTCTATATATTTTATGGATAAATTTATAAAGTAATATAAAAATTATATCTCGGAGCTTATGCTTTAAGCACATCTCCAAGGTTACATAGTTCAGCTCAAATGTATGTAATTGACAGATAAATGTCACTGTCAAAACAATAATCATTTCAAATTAATAATAGTGTAACGTTTTAAAAGGAAAATTGTAAATAGAACAATAGTTTTATGAAAAGGAACTTAATATACATAATTTCTAGCATTAGTAAATATGCAGGTATGTATTTAAATAAAGAAATAAATAAATATTAAGAATAATACAACCTTTTTTAGTTTAGATTCTGTATTATTCTTAATAAAATATGAGTTCTGAAAGATTTTATAATAATTTAAATAAATAAATATATTATCACCGCATATTAACCATTGCTGCGTGTGATAATCTGATTTGTATACACATTTCGGTAATGATGATGACATATTTGTATTGTGCGGACGTTTACCACAAGGGTTAATATTATGCCATTTAAAATTCGAATTATTTGGCGTTGATCGGGATCGAATCGGATTCGCGACCAGGCACGCGGCAACGAGACCCCATAGGTGGGAGGTATTGTGTTGGTCACATCAGATTTTTTGGTAAAATATCATGAGCAGCTTCTTCCACTTCCTTCAAGATTGTTTTGGGAATAAAATTCTCGCCTTCCATTTCAAATTTTAAAGCTGCAACGTTTTGTGGCTGCAACCTTTCTTCTACTTTGTATATTTAAACAAATTTCGTAATCAACATGAAAAACAAGTAAATATGGCTAACTAGAATATTATTTAAAATCTAGACCGTTTGATAATTGTGTTAAAATTTATAATTTTTAAAAAATGTTTAAATGTAGTTGTTGGATAAAATTGTGTATGCCACTTATGTGTTATATTCAATAAGTCACTTAAGAAAAGTACCCCACTCTGCCTAAAGGCCTCGTGGGCTAACATTTTTCTCGCGTGACTTATTTGTAATATAACACACTTGTACCAGAAATAACTATTTGCACGTGAGTACAAACTTAAACTCGTAGCTGGCGCGCATTATGTTGAGACTGGACCTGCGCATATTAACCAACCTGAAAATATCGAGTAAAATATCTTTGGATTTTGAATGAATCTCCTTCCCATTTATTCCAATTATAGATGTTGATGGGGTGTTTTCCTCGTTGAAATAATAACATATAATAATTACTAATAAACAGGTTACAATTATTGTAAACATCCCACTAAACATCATTACACCTAACCCCTTGCTATTACATTTCAACCCTATCAAGTATGAATTTTAGATTCTGCGCATTTCGCATACGTCAGTCTCAACTTCACGGACGTCACCTATAATAAAATATTGAAAAGTAAAACTAAATTTAATTTGACATTTATGAACTTATATCTAAATAATTATGATAAACCATACTGTACATAAGTGCGCAGATTTTATGAAAAATAGAATCTGTACAATTTAAATTGTACCAAAAATTATACAAGATCTTGTTTAGGTTGTTGAATTAATTTTATTATTCTATATTGTTATATAGTTTAAAATTATTAATGTTGGATATTTTTTTCAGCTTCTTGATATATCCAGTACAGATTAAATAATATACGGCTATACTTAATATTAAACAATTTATTTTTTAAGACTTAATTTAAATTAATGATAAATACTCAAAACATTGTTAATATTAAAAAAATATATAGTTGTAATATTTAAAAGTATAAATAAAACAATAATAAATACGGTGTTAGTTTTTTATCTTGTAAGTAAAATACTTCATTTTAATAATTTCTTTGTTTACTTAAAATTGTATTAAAAAATATATTTTTCTAATTCTGTAAAAATATATCCCCATTATTTCAATTTTTTCGATTAATTATAGTAGTCATAATTCACTACAGTGAATTATGGATTCATAATTCACTCTTCTCGACCAATCATAGAACCAGGAATCAATAATTATTCCCATTTATTTTAAATCTGACGCGATGTCCTTCCCACGGTCGTCTGACAGTTGACAGTGTTGTCACTGTCACTATTGTCATTCGTCATTTTGTATCTTTTGTGTTTACGTTTTCAAACCGATCTGTATCGTTTTGAAAAGTAATAAAATATATTAAAATGGATACTAGAGCGACGAGGAGAAATACACCCCGCTAGAAATACTTTAGTGAGAATTTAACATTGGATATTACCATCCCATCTCCGAATTGCTAATAAGTAGGTAGCTCCCTTAATAAATGGTATTCAAAATATTATATATATATATATATATATATATATATATATATATATATATATATATATATATATATATATATATATATATATATATATATATATATATGTCAAGCGTACACTTTGAAGTCGTGATATTTATGTATTGTACACTTTGGAGTCAAAGATGTACACTTCACAGTCGACTGCAAAGTGTAGTTTTGATTTAAGTTTGTATAAGTTCATATAATGTACACTTTGAAGACAGTTCTTAAATCATGAGAAATAAGGACAAGTTGAATACATCTAAAAGAATTTATCTAAAATTTAAGAAATTTATACTGAGTGTATATTGAGAATTTTAAGACTTAAATGAGTACAGTAATTTTCAGCATAATCTAAGAAAATATAAATAACTAAAATATAATTATGTACAAACTGAAATTATGAAAACATGTCATATAATTGAAAGTTCGGATTCAGTATGGTCAGGTTTGAAAATAAAAACAAAGTTATTGTTTGCATTAAATATGAACATGAGAAGAAAACAAGATGAAATTATGTTTTATTGGAGGTGAAAATGACCGAAATTATTATTATTAGTATCTACGAAACAGATGGGGTTAGCTGCGGGTGTAAACAAAACCACTGGACTATTGTAAGCTGTTAGTCGCTTGGCTTGGAGCTAGTAAGGGGAAGGGGATTTGGTTTGTTCACAGTGTGAGATGCTATTTTGTTTTGGATGACTTTCATTTGTTTTATTTTTGTTATCCGTGGGTTTTAGTTGTAACTATATTAAAGTTATTAGTTAAGAATTTGGTTGCTGTCATTCTTACAGCAACATATCAAAACTAGCAAGAAACACAAACAAAGATCAACTGTGAAGCGAGAAAGCATCAATGGTGAACGCACTGCTTCTTCTGTTTCCACAAGCAGACAAGTACGTCATTACATACGTCATAGAACCGCGCTAAAATAAAACACATGGAAAATCATATTAAATAAACAATTTTGAGTTTATTTTTCAGAATTCGGTCGTTTTTCAACATAGTTAATAACATTATAATATTTTTTCTTTTAAATTTTACTACACTGAAATACCCCATTGTGACATCTATGTAAATAACTACTAGCCGTCATCACAGGTAGGTATTATATTATCTGTGGCCGTCATTCTGACACGGATCTTCATATCTGTTTGCCACGGCCAACAAAGTCACATGACTCCTCGCGCCCTATAAGCAACGAATTTAACATTTCTTGTACATACAAATAATTCAAATTGTATCTATTCTTTGATTCTATGAGGAATTTGGTCCTACTCTTCTAATATGTTCAAGATTCTTTAAATTCATTTACGGTATTAGCGGTATTTCTTAAGGATATGCAATATTAATATACCACCTATAATTTTAAATACATATTTAATAAATAATACAATAAGATATTTTAAATGTACTCATACCTCCCAGAAAAATGTTTCAGTATTGTTAGTAAAACTGCTGATTTTTACACTGAAATTTTGCATTTATGTCAATTACAAACATTTAAATATCTCAACTGGTTTCCCTGGAGTTGTTTGAGCAGTGAGATTTACATCGTTAAAAAAAATCTAACTTGGAGTGGGCTATGAACAAAAAAACGTAGGTCTGATTATTAGTCAATTCAAAAGTCAAATTGTTAAAATTGATATTGAAATGTAATTTTAAGTAGAAAAGATAATAAAGATGAATACAGTATTACATATTGTCATTCGCCGTTTTCTAATTTATTTCAATTTCTAAATTATGATTCAAGAAGAAAAGCTTTGATTTCTTTAGAATAATATCTCATGCCAAATTGACATTTAATTAAATTAGGTTTTTTTTTAACACACTGTATTACAACAATTTATTATATATTATATCTCTAAATCTATAAGAGATATATTTTTTTTAATATGTTAGACTGAGAATTTAATGATCTTTATTATTTGTAATAACATAAATTTTCAAAAAATATTTAATTTTTTTTTAAACTACCATTTCCGGTTGCCCAATTCATATCAAAACCGTATCAGCTCTTCCCATTAATGTTAGATTGAGGTATCCATAGTTAAACATATCCAAAGTCTTAAACATATCCAGTCTTATAGTATTTGAGAAACCATCCTTCCTGCATACACACACACACTTGATGCGTACTCTATCAAAATGACGACCCGGTCAAGGAGCCATCTTAAGGTTATTAATTTATATACGCGGTGTTATTGTGGTACATTAATGCAAGAATATCAATTTTTTTTCAATTATTTTGTACGGTATAGGATTTAGCAGAATCGTTTAATCCTATCTATATGGCGACTTTTACATGTTATTTTTGATCAGGTTTTGGAACGGCAAAATGACGACCTGCATCGCGTATTGTACGTGCCAAGTGGCGACTTGATGTATAAACTATCAAACTGTCGACAGGGCTCAGGCAAAACTTATCACAGATGGCAGCACACTCAAAAATAAATAATTAGTCTTTTATTCATGTTTAAAACAAAAGAATGTAGACTTGTTATATATAATTGAAAAGCTTATAGAATAAGTAAAAAAGAGACTATTTCCAACATAGTTTCCTATATAAAAAATCATATGTGTCATCTCAAAAATTATTCAATTTTCAAAAAATTTAATTACGCCTTATTATTCCATCTAAATATATTGTTAAATACATATGAGGCATTATTTATTTTATTAGAATTATTTAACAATATTGTGTAAATCAAAGCCATATGTTTATAAAATGTAATCTTACGCGAATGTCTCGATGATCTCTGTATTAAACAAGCCATAAATTCACGTGTCTGACTATTAGAATGATATTGTCAAATACATATAAATTCGCCTTGCCAAAATACATAATGTGTACCAATTTTTGGTAACATATTCCTATAGGTTCATTTATAATTTAAAAAATTCTAATATAGGAGATATCGCAATTCAATCCACTGCGCATGATCCATTTTACTGATTTTTCGATTGTGGAACGTGAATCGATTCCATTCTATACCTGTCGATACAGTTTTTTTGCTATGGGAATATTGTTTATATGAGCAATTAAATTCATATTAAAATCAAGCCCCTTAATGAAGGGGCCTGCACTGGAAAAAAATGAACAATTTCGTGCCTCCCGCCAATTAATAGGTGGTCATTTGTTACCTAAAAATGGGTAGAGGTACAAATTTGTCGATAGCACCAATGGATTCTAAGTACTTTCTTATATAAATATCCCAATTTTCAAAATATTTACTAGAGTGATCTATTATTTATGAATAAATTAGTAAAACAATTAAGATGATACAACCTTTTTAATTGAAATATGAGTTCTGAAAGATTTTTAAATATTTTAGTAAAACAATATTTATGAAATCAAATTTCCAAAATAAATATATATTTCAAAATGCTCATTTACAATAAATAATAACAGATATTCAAATACATACACAAAGTTTAATCTTTTTTTATTAAGGGTGTATTACCGCTCAAAAATTTTCCCATTTGGAGAGGGTGTTTCACTGTTTTCTAAATGTGAAACTATTGCGATATAAGTTACGACTAACGTTTCATGAAGTTAGAAAAGGAGATTCCGCAAACAAGAAAGATATAAAAGCTGAAGTAGGTCGGGGGTCTAACGATACTGGTTAGGCCTGTGTATTATTGGTTGAATGTATTTCGCTATTGGGTATTTAAAATATGACATATTTTGTCAAGTCCACGTGGACACTTGAACAGTTTCAGTCAGTGAATCTTACAAACCTAGAAGATGGAACAATAAATTAAATATAGGTATCCGATAATTATTATGTACAGTGTGTTCAATAATGCGTTGTACTTTATCGATAAAAAATAAATGTTAATGATATTTTATGTATATATTGGTGAGCCTTTTTTTATGAAAAATAATAAGTAAAAATAAAATATTCTCTACAAAAATTATAAATGTAATATAACTATAATATCATTATTATAAATGCAATTAGTTTATAAAAATAATCCATCTTAAGCGATTGTAATTATTTATTTTTTAATATAGGTACAGGTAAATAAACACAAGTATTTACATAATTTAAAAAATCTGATGTGGCCAGCACAATACCTTCCGTCAATCCTGTACAAATTCAAAATAATGTTACTGCACGCGCCCATACATAAATTGTCTTGCAAAAGATCCTATATTTCCAGTAAAGTTATTTCATTAACAAACTATGCAAATTGCACTTGACACTGACATTTTCTTCTTTAGTTTTTCCCATTCGTTAGGGGGTCGCCATTTTTTATTTTCTTCTGCCACTCATTTTTGTTTTGCGTGTCATTCCTCATTCAGTTCCTTTTCCCTCAAGTCTTCTACAATACAGTCTTTTCATCTTATATATGGTCTTCCTATGTTTCTTCCACCTTCTATTAATATATTCATCTCTCCTCATGACATGTTCAAACCAATGTAATCGTCTCTCATATATCTAGAAACTTCTAACACTAGAGTTACTTCCCTTATTCTTTCATTGATTTACATTTTATTGATACTGACATCTGTCAATTTGAATTACCTGAAAATATTAGCAGTTTCCATGGTTAAGTTAGCATAGCTGGCTGAATTATGAAATTTATGTGAAATTTATTATTTGTATTCTTCTTTAACTCTATATCTGTTGAATAACAAATATAAAATGCAATCAATCGTATAGATAATAATATATTCTTTAAGTTATAATAACACTTAACTGATTTCTTCAAGAAAAACTGTTAAAATCTTCAAATGAGGGTACTTCCGGCCGACCAATTATAACCAAAATCTAAACAGGTCTGCATATGGTTGTAAGGAAGAGGAATACGCAAGAATTGTAATTTTTGGAATTCTAGTATTGGAGATATCGTCCACGAAAAAGCGGTCACATACACACACACATACACACACACACACACGCACATACGAACACACACACACACATACAGACATCATCGTAAAAATAGTAAAATCGTACTGTAAAGACCCTAAAACGTGCTTATTCAATGAAAACTCACCACCGAATTTTTTGACCAAAGACAATACCTTCCTTACCTAGAGGTGACGGAAGGTAAAAAGTATGCATCATTTATTTTTATTTGGAAATAAGAATTTTTAACATATTTTCTTCGTAAAATTTTGTTAGCTTGGGAAGCATTTTAGTTCTCCAACAGTTTTCACGCTTTTCGATCTGAAAAAAAAGTATAAGTATATAACATATGAATTTTTATTGAAATAATATTCCCAAAGGTGTCCATACTATAAAATAACAAAAATCTTTCTTGATTATGACTAATTGCCCCTGAATTTGAAAATTATTTGGGAATAGTTCTGTTTATTTTATTTAACGACGACGTTTCGACAGCGTAGTGCTGTCCTCATCAGGTAAAGAGTAAATAACAAATAACAAAATACATGTAGTCAAGACAACAAGTTTACAGAAAGAGGGTAACATAGATCAAAAGTTACATAAAAAACATACATAGTTAAAAGACAGAAAAATTATGAATGAATAACAGAACTATTCCCAAATATTGTTTTTATTTCATTATTATGAGTTCTGAAAGCTTCTTTCAATATTTAATATTATTTGTCATTACTACATAACTTTTTTTTTTTTGCTGCTTCTTCTGGAGCGAGTGTCTGTATGGAGTATGGACATTTTATTCCTACAATAGTATTTTGGTCAATTACTCCGTCTAAAGATGCTCCTAAATATGAATGTTCTTCATGAATAAAAATCCACAGTCTTTTACCAAAAAGTTATGACTTACTTCAAATTCCTTTTTGGCTATTAGTTCGTGTTCTACTTCCCAACATATTGCTAAAAAAAAAAGTATGATCCATTTATCAATCTTTGGGCTAGTTTCATGGCATTTGTTGTTTCTCGCCGTTTGCACAAAATTCCAAAGTTAGATGCAGTCAGTCTATGCGATTTTTCCTCTTTCCAAAGTGGATTATTTGCCTAGCCTATAGTATTTTTTTCAACTATTGCTATTTCTTCCGGAGTTTTCTTTTAAAAAATTAAAAAGTCTTTAAAATGTCTTCTTACCTTGAATCATCGATATTTCCTTCAAAATTCTGAGGTGTTTCTTCATATGCACTAACACTAGGAAAATCTAATGGAAAATCCATGGAACAAGATTTAATTCTCTTTGCAGCTCGTACGCTAAATGAATAAAATAGGGAATATTTTTTTAATTAATATATTATTTGTATATACTACAGTACTTACTCTTTCATGCGATTTCTCCAGCTCCTAGGCTTTTTCTTAGCACTTTGTCTACTTTTATTTATCTCACTCATTCTGTTTTTCTGCTATCACCAATAGTCATTCAGCGAATGAAATGCAACTAACTATGAATATGACACCGTTTACAATGCAAGAGCACTTTCTCCTAATTTGGAATTTAGTCAAACAATATCTCTAAGTACAATTTCTAGGAAAAAAGAGTCGGAAAAATGATATGGGCTGTCCCTCTACTCAACTAATCCACTTGTATGTCACCATTGCCACCTACCTCGCAACTTTAATACTAATATAGGAGATATCGCAATTTTTAATATAAATGTATCTATAGGAATATTTTGACAAAAATTGGTACACATTATGTATTTTGACAAGGGGAATCGATTTTTGATAAAATTAAAACCGTACCTCCCGCCAATTAATCGGTGATCATTTATTACCCAAAAATTGGTAGAGGTACAAATTTGTCAATAGCACCACTGGATTGTACATACTTTCTTATATAAAAATCCCAATTTTCAAAATATATACTTTCTTTACGACTGCCTTATAGTGTGGATCGGACTATTAGAATGCTGTAATATTGTCAAATTCATATTATGCAATACCTATTTATTTTATTAGAATTAGTTAACAATATTGTGTAAATCAAAGCCATATGTTTATAAAATGCAATTTATTCATATCTTCCGCACATGTGCCAATGAACTCTGTCTTAAAGAAAGAAATTATTATTATTATTGTTGTTGTTTTCGAGTTTGCGCTAACTCTCTTAGTTGGACATGCGTGATTTTATGTATGTATGCATATTTTTGACAAATTCGTTATATTGAAATTAAAATTAAATAAAATAAAAATTACAAAGTTACGTCTAGTTTCACTAGTTTATTTTATATATTTGTTTCACAGAGAAATTCGCAATTTGCTCTTTAAAATTAAATACTTGAATTATTCGGGTTTTTCCAATTTGTAGCGTGTACAGTTGGTTCCTGCGCAAGCTGTACTGCGCAATTAGGCTCCGCCCATTAAATTTATTATTTCTGTTCTGCCTGTTCCACAAACTCAATGTCCGTGTTTTTTTATGTTTACAGGTTTACATTTACAGAGACTGTCGTACATACTCGTGTAGACCTTCGATTACATTCGAACTTGACAATTTGCGGCAATATTTGAAATGAATGAAGTGTAAAGTACTTATAGACAGGCATACATTTTGAAGGACTTTTTTCGCAACAAAAAAAAAATGTCGATGAGCTCTGTAATAAAAATACCTAAAATACACGAATCTGCCTACTATAATGCCCTAATATTATCAAATACCTATTTTGCAATATTTAGTTTATTAGATTTAGTTAACAATTTTATTTAAATCAAAAGCATATCTTCATAAATTGCGATTTATTAAAATCATACGCCCATGTGTCAATGAACTCTGTATTAAAAAGCTTCAAATTCACGAATCTGTATATTAGAATGCACTAATGTTGTCAGATACCTAAGTAGCAATATTTATTCTAATTATGGGATCGCATAGCTGAGTGTACAACGAATCAGGATCACGAATTTATGGTCCCAAGTTCGAGCTCGACCACTGCCGAAAAAAATATTTATAATTTATAAATGGCACAAAATGACACCTGTGGTGCGCTCTTCACGCCAACTTTGGGTGTCCGTACGATGACCTCTGGTAACCGCCCTCCGGATGAAATATGTCGTCTCATTACCGATATCTGCTTATTTGCAGATATGACACACCCGACAACGGGTAAAAGCCATGGTGACGTGATGATATTTTTTATTTATTTACTTATTTATATTAAATTCTAATCCTATATAAGTGTACGGGCAAGGTCGCACAATATTTTGATAAAATATTTAATAATAATGGGATAAACAAAAATCTTTAAAATTGTTTAATTATTATTTTTTCCATGAGTAGTTTATAACATCTTCAGACTGGGCCCATAAACCATTTTTTTAAAATAAAAGTTCGTTTAATTTTGAAGCAATTCGTGGTATCAAAAAAGTCATAATTTTTTTTTTTTATAACTGCATTTTATTTTTAAAGAAACCTATAGCTATCTTTTTTACACCAGTTTCTGCAGTAGGCTGCGCTAGAAAGATACCAATAGTGTCACGTCATCCGTGACCCTGGAAATAAATTCAAATATCTCGAAGTACTTTAAGGATAAAGTGTACATTTTATTATTTTTTGTTATGGTTTATGGACCCATTTTACCAATTACTTTTTAAAAAAATGCTATGGGAATATTGTTTATATAAGCAATTAAATGCATATTAAAATCAAGCCCCTTAGGGTGACACTAAAAAACAAATAATACATTAAATAAACAACAAAATATATCGTCAAACAAAGAAGGCACAAATGTCGGGCAAACTGATAATATACAAAATATAATTTTGAAAAAATGCATGACTGGTTTATTTTCTAATAGTCCAGGAAATCTACGATTTTACTCAAAGAAATTGCAACAAAAGCTTTTTTTACGACTTCGATTTTCAGGCTACAACACGTGTACGGTCGGTGACGTACACTAAAACAGCAGTCGCAGCAGACTGCACATGCAGTCAGTAGTGCTTAGTACATTGCATACTGACTTCGCTTGTTTCATCCCCACTATCGAACTCTTTCCACGTATTTTATTGTTATCACGTCTAGATTACTAGTTGTAAGCGACGTTGCCACTTGTTAAACACGATAGTGGCCCGCAATCATTGGCGGACGAAACGCGAGCCACGTCATTTCCATATCCAGTATATATAGGTACCCTACAACATATATCTATTAACTAATATATTGCGGATCCTGTGCTTTTCTTGAAGCAAACAATGAGAGATAGGAATATCATTGCTGCATAAGTCTGTCACTCTCTAATTCTGGTTTCGTGATTTTGCGCATGCGCGTAATGTTTGAATTCTATTGGCTAACGCTGACAGCGACGGCCAGTTGATCCGGGTGTGTTCCAAAATCATAGCATGGAGTGCAGAGTGGAGTATTAGAGTAAGAGTATATAATTATAAATCTGAGAAATTAAGTAATATACCTACTATTTATTTTGTGTGTAAATCCTTCAACATAAATATTAGTAATAATAAATAACAATGAAATATTCTAGTACTGAACTTGAATTAAATAATTAACTTTGTTGTACTGTAAAAATAATAGGAATTAAATCTGGTCAGGATTAATTTATTTTGGTGAAGGTAAAGAGTAAAAGAAATATTTTTTAAAATATTTATTGATTTCTAAATAATACAATTCTGGTGAATTTATTTCGAATATAATCGTCTTTCTGTGACAGTAACTTCGTCTCGTGACAAAATCTAATTTTTATAAAAGTATGAATTATAGTTTTTTATAATTTGCGTTTTGTGGTTGTCTAAAATGGTTTGTTCTTTGATGTGGTTTAAAAATTCTGTTGTATTAAATACATATGGAAAACTATGGTAAGAACCATCTGTTGTTTTAATTTTTTATTTTTAAACATTTGTTCTTGCTTTTCTCTGAATATCCTTTCAGCGCGTTTGCATATAAATATCATGTCTTTTCAGGGGTATAGGAGACTCCCCGATTTTTTATGTTTATTAATAAGCTTTCTCTTTTATCAGAGCATAAGTAGTCCCAACAAAATGAGCAGATGTTCATTTTTTTAATTTTACTGAGAACATATCCCGCTATGTACTCTACTACATTTTCAACATAGGTGTTTAGACCCCACATCGTATTTACATAATCATGGTCAAATCTACTTACTCTCACAGAATCCTCCCCACAAACAGGATTTTTAAAATTTTCCCTTTTCGAAGAGACCTGTAATATATTTATGCCGTCCATTAAGCAATTGGCATTTTGCATTGATTTAATATCTGTTTTAATCAGTAGTCTTTTATACGCAGATTCAAACTATAGCGCATTGGGATTGTTATTAAATCCGCCCCGGCTCCTAATGGCGCTGAAGAATGTTTCAAGAAAATCTTGACTTAATTTAAAAGTCAATAAAAACTCTAAATCTATTTTTTGTTCATCATAAAGTTCAAACATATTTGTTATATTAATTAAAAGCCCAGAAACCCAATTTTCCTGCCACTGTGAATGATTTTATTCCCTAAGACTGAATACGAACGGTATGAACGACTCAAAGTACAAACAGAAAATGAAAGAATGAAACTAACCATGTGCTCGCTGGATCAACTGACCGTCGCTGTCACCGAAGCCAATAGAATTCAAATATTACGTGCATGCGCAAAATTAAGAAACCGGACTTATGCAGCAATGATATTCCCATCTCTCTTTCTTTGCCTCAACTGGTTTCTACGTAAATGATAGGAGCATTAGCAATATATTAGTTAATAGATATATGCCCTACAAGTACAATACCCATAACCTGGATTTTATTAACAATACATGACTAGATGTAAGTAATTCGAATGCAAATAATTTTTATTTCAAAATTGGAAAATTGCTTATTACATTACTAATAATAATTATTATTTTAGCTTTATAACAAATTCTTATTAAAAAATAATAATTATTATTTTAGCTTTATAACAAATTCACGTATATTTAGAAATATAATTAACATTCAAGTAGGACAAAACAATAAAAACTAAAACATAGTTACAAATTGTTAACCAGGTGCATTTTTAATTATTTTACAAAAAATCGACAGGTATAAATTTCGATAATTAATAATTATCAATATTTTGTCACATTCCCAGACAAAATGACGCCCTTTAGAATTGCCGACCTGGACAAATGTCCAGGTTGTCCGCCCCTAGAGCGGGCACTGCTTAAGTGTGTGGTGCAATGGTGCAGAGCATCACTATTTAATTATACGAATGGTGCCGGAGAACGTGAGCACCACTGTTGTTGCCGGCCGGCTCTGGCAAGTTATTAATATTCAATACCGATTGTCACATGTTTATTGAAACTAAATAAGTAATTGTTAAACAAATTATCTATTTCATGTAATTAAAAGAGTGAAAACATTTAACATACGTCTGAAATCGTGCATTTCGCTTTTTCCAAGTTAATTTCAAATTTGTCGAAAATTATAATAAGCAGCAAATTATTAATATTAAATACCGATTTTCACATGTTCATCGAAATTAAATTAGCTATTGTTAAACAATTTATCTATTTCATGTGATTAAAATAGTGAAAACATTTAACATACGTCTGAAATCGTGCATTTCGCTTTTTCCAAGTTAATTTCAAATTTGCCGAAAATTATAATAAGCAGCAAATTATTAATATTAATACAATGCAGAGCTGGACGGTGGTTTTCAAACAAGTGTGGCAATCTTCAAATTATACGCCCTATTTTTTTTTAACAATTTGCAATTAATTAATTAATTGTTAACTAAATTAAAGAATATTAAAATGAACTAATAAAAAAATACAAATATTCAAAAAATTACATATAATTGTTCAAAAATAAATCTTTATTAATCGTAGAACAATAGGAAACGAGAAACAAGGTATAGTATACAAATGAAAATAAATATAAATTACACAGGGTATTTTTCAACTTCGGGTAAAAACTTTCGGGTATATAGTACTGACCAAAATGGGCAAAAAAAGCTTAAACAGTATAGGTCTGATCTTCACTTGTTTCCGAGAAAAGGGCCATTTTGTATTAGAAACGAAGAAAAACTGACAAAATTAGTGAATTTTTTTTGTCTATACTAATAAATGAACTATTCAATTTTAACAGTTAAGAAGTTATTTGAAAATTCGCTGCAACATTTCACTTAGTACAATTATTTTTTAAAAAAGAAAAGCAAATCTAAGATGACCTCTGATGTAAACTAAAAAACTCATTTAATCGAAATCTTAAGAGGCAATGCATCTTGAAGTGCAAATCAAAGTTTATTATTATAGTACGATAGGTAATCTATGTTTCCTATGAAAAAAAACAATATTTGAAATAAGCTGCGAGAAAAAAAAAATCAAATGAAAGATTTGAGCAATAATATTTGGAATGAAAAACTTTTGTCTTCCGTATTCAAAAATATGAAAAAGTATTAGAAATTTTAATATATTATGTGAAAACAACGCTTCATTCAGCATATAATTACAAAGATGAAATAATAAACAAATATATATTCGACAAAATTATTTAAAGTTGTGTATAGCAAATATTTATGAAGCAAAAATATATTATTTATTTATTCTATAAGATTGTATAATTAGATATCTCGCAATACAGATAAATATACTATATATTTACATATTAAATTTCTAATCTTTTAAACCATGGTTTTCAAATTGTGCAACTCTACGATTCTAGTATAGTCTAGTCTGGGTCAATGCTTAAGATTAATTATTTCTGAATTTTTAATAACAATTTTATAAATATGAAAACTATATTTTTATAAAATGCGAATTATTAAACTCATACTTAATTGGGTCGCTCCCTCGCCACTAATATCATTAGGGGCCGTTAGTTGACAGCTGTTAATCGCACACATGGTTAAAAATACATCGAATTGATGTCATCAATTAGCGAGATCTGCTTCTATCTGTAATTTCAAATCTCCGAGTACGACAAACAGCACTATGTGCAACCTATACATCGCAAGCCGGTATCACAAGAAATGCTGGCCGTGCGGCACGCCAGGGATGGATTAAGGTTTCAATTTTAAAAATATCGTCAGAAAAGTCAATAAAATTGTTGATATGTATCACTTAAAGGAAACTATTGTGTATTTTGTTTTAAATTTAGCTACTACAATAACACCGCAGCGGGGGCACGTCGTAATTGTTAAATGAAATTAACACTCAAAATAATTTGAAATGTCTTCTATCTGATTAGCTAATAATAATATTAACAATTAAGATGATACTTTTGATATACATTTAAAAGTACTTTTTTTGAGGTTGGATTATATTG
Organism: Harpalus rufipes; assembly: GCA_951394225.1. Taxonomy (NCBI): domain Eukaryota; kingdom Metazoa; phylum Arthropoda; class Insecta; order Coleoptera; family Carabidae; genus Harpalus; species Harpalus rufipes. The sequence continues at coordinate 14,931,442 of OX596288.1, read as the reverse complement.
AGGGTCTTTGCATTTTTTATTTTTTCTAATTCTCCCTAAAATAATTTCGACCAGAATGCATTCTTTATAAAATTGAGTTAATCTCCGTTCCATTTTATGTTCCACATTTAAAAAACTTTACTTTATGTAAGTGATTTAAAAGTATCTTACATCTTACTAAAATTCATAAGTATTATTTATGAATTTTAATACGGATATGAGATAGAACGAATATCACTAAGTAGTTTTTATTGTTTATAACACCTAGCATTCCTCGTGGCATTCAATGAAATAAATTTTCGATGATTTATTATATAATTTCCATGCATCCGTTATATTTATAATTAATTGCGTAGAATTATAATTATTATTCCTTGCAATAATTTTGTCAACGTAGCGAATTGTAAACACATTTCAAATTGACATTACTTATTTTTTCATCCTCTCTCAAATCAGATGGCTAAATTAGAATAACGCAGAAATTTAAAATAGGTATGAATTTTTTTTTCATATTATATATTACACGATTATGCCGATTAGTGATTCACTCGTATCAAAAACTTCCATTCATAAAATTTCTCTAATTTTTGGAACATCTTCAAATCGGTTCATTTCTGATTTTTGTATCAACCATTCCTACAGTAATTAAAGATATCCTACAATATTGCGATTTGAATTCGCCAGAAAATTATATTTTAAATCATATCTTACGAATGTTTCTGATGAGCAGTTTGCCTTTTTAAAATACATATTACATTCATGTGAATTAAAGTGTTAGTCGTGAACCAAATTAAAAAAAATAAATCGCGATATTTTTAAAGAGTGTGGTATAAAAAATAAGTAATCAGCCGAATTGAAAATATATTTAAAACTCGCAAACAGTCCCCGTATTTTAATTTAAATTGAAAATTGTGGGAAATCGTTGAAAATATTACTAGGATTAATATTCGTAACTTTAAACAATTATTTATAAATATAACGGATGCATATACTACATAATCATCAATGCAACGACGAATTCAAGTTGTTATAAATAATAACAACTATTGTATAGTATAAAGTATTAAATATGTAGCATTGTTTATTTTTATGTAAGTTAGTTTCTTTCATAAATTGTTATTGTTTGCTTTTAAGTAAATATGTTTCTTTATATATGTCGCACCTCACATTCGTATTGAATTTTACAAATATGTACTTGTATTTGAGTAAGTTCTTTTGATTTACTCATATACCTAACGCACATAAGGTTTTTTGAATATGTTGCCTTTGCATTTTAGACATTTGAAAATATGTATGTTAAATATTTAATGTACCTATAGGGAAATAGGAACTTATTTTTTTATTAATTACTTGAGAGTCAGAGTCGCTTTATTTAATGTCTGATTTTATACGTATCCCATCGTAGATTATTACCCATTACTGGGTGTGTTTTTATTCGCGGCCTGAAAGTTATTTAAAAATTAGATTCGAAGTCAGATCGTCAGAATCACTACAGGTTATTTAACGCATCCAGCCACGCTATCTTTTAATAATAATAGTTTATACATACATTACAAAATTAAAGGAATATCATTAAATTTGGTATTTACTTTTTACTCTGCTACACAATAATAATACAAGAATAGTAAATAGAAATAATAACTATGAGTTCGAAACATATGCGAAACGTATATCAAATGTATGTTTGCATATTTTTAAGAAAAACGAAATATGTATTTGGCAGTTTTTTGAGAACTGATATTTCTAAATTATTACTTCAAGGGTAACGGCCTTATGACAAAGATTAAAGTGTATTGTTAAATGATTTTTCCATTCCACAGGTAATTTTACTCCACTCTTTAGTTTTAATATTAAAATTTTGTAGAATTATTTATTAGTTGTGTTGTAAGAAATGTTTGTTAGTATTTTAAAGATGCCCAAAGAACATATTAGTAGTTCTGTAAAATATATTGCTAAGTTCATTAATGGAACATTAACAAATTTTTATTTACCCCATAAATATTAAACAATGTTGTTTTTATGTTGACCTGGTTTTTGGTTTATAATGCATATTTTACTATAATTATAATTTATATAATTTTAATATATTTTTGGATTCATCAATTTTTTGATTTCTGTTTGAGATATTGCATTGATTCGTAATATGATTTTTTAAAAATATTTAAAAATTTAGTTAAAAAATAATCATACATTATTCGACACACGTATGACATAAAAAATACAAATTTAAAATGTTTTATTTTTATTCTCCAGAATATTGCAATAAAACTCAAAGTTGATAATAGATAAATATAGCGCACACAAAGAGACAGAGAAAGAGAGAGAGAGAGAGAGAGAGATAGCAAATAAGTTGAAATAAATATTGGTATCAGAATATGCGATCCACTGCGTTCGTCAAACACCTGCGGAATACAGGTGGCGCCTTCGGAGAGCATAGTGCGGATGTTACGAGTACTACCACTTTTGTACACCACCCGGGAAAGTTACTTTGAAAGTCTGCATGTTTGCAACTAAAATACCCGAAAATTCAATAATATTTGCGTGTAAAATATTTGCTGTAAATAAAATTAAATATTAAATAAAATAACGGTTAAAACCGGTAACCGATATTAATTATTTTGTTTTCAATCACGAACGAAAAAAATATATTGCGTTTTCGTTTTCGTTCTAATAAAAATTTCGGTTTATTTCGTTATTTCGTTTTCGTTCTCATTTCATTTTTAGTCCCTGGTCGAAACAATATGAATTTTTGAAAGACAAGCATGTTATATCCATCCTTATCGCACACGCTTATAGCCTTTCCAAAGGAGAGAGATAAATGTATGCCAATTTCTTAATTCGTTCATGATACAAAAGACCTTCATCGGACATCTTTTAAAAAAATGCTGTAAATAATTACGTTTTACTTATTAAAAATAATTAATTTTTCATTAAACATTCATATTTTCAAATTTTATGAATGTTTCGTAAATAACTATTATTCACAATCACTTTGTATGTCAATTTTTGACTTTTTAAAAGCTGGAAAGTCACTTTTCAACCGGTCGATTAGTTCAACACGTCGCGAAGTTGTTAGTTCTCAACCTGAGAAATCAGTGCACATTTAGTTTTAAATTAGGTAATAGAACTGCCACTGTCATAAAAATAGTCAATTTTGTAAATTAATTTTAAATAATTTGAAAATGTTAAATGTAAGTTACCGCTGTCCAAACTGATGAGTTGCAGTTCCCAGGCGTCGAACCCGATACCTGAGTTTCCCGTTTCCAGTTTATAGACTTTGGAGTAGTTTTAGTTTAGTCAGAGTGAAGAATCCAAATAAGTAACATTAAAATATAATAAATGTAATAAGTCGTATTTTTATTAAATAAACATTAAATAATTTTTATGTGTAACAAATGATAGTTTTGATATATAATAAATTCACAATAAAAAACCCTTTTTAAAAACACTATTTCGGATCGTCGAAATATAACTTGTATATTCTCACGTACTAAAAACATTAATTTCGGGCACTTATAAGATTTTAGAACAAATTTTTAGATCACATAATTTGAACCCACAGACCTCAAAATGTACGCATTACAAAATAATATAAATCTTAAATTTTGACCTCAATATGTACCATATATAGTAATATATAAATTTAAACGCCCGACCTCAAAGAGTACTCTTGACATATATATATATATATATATATATATATATATATATATATATATATATATATATATATATATATATATATATATATATATATATTATAATATTCTGTGTAATAAATTTGTTCCAATAAATTATGAATTTGTAGTTATAACGGGTCCAAAAAGGTTTGGGGGTTATAAAAAGCCAAACTTAGTTAGGGGTGCAAATCCCGAGCATGGTTTGGGCTCGACTAACTTCAGTGAAGACGTTGGCTGTAAAGATGTGAATAGGGCGCCAGGCTCTCTTCAGAGCCTACAAACAGCTGAGAGACAAGCCCTCGGGAAATGAAATGCGGGAAGTGAATGAGAGTGTTCGGGGTGCAACAATGAACGATTTTATGCTCACAAATGTAGACTATATTACGCCAGATAAATGTTACATATTTGGTTGCGTATTGGCTAATTTCAAAGGCCGTCCCCACGCAAGTACTGACGGAGAGCCACGATTACATAAGCCTTGAAAAGGCACGTCGCAGAAGGAGTAAGGGTCGCTGAGAGGTTGCGTAGATATAATTGAACATCGTCGCGGCGCCAATAAATGTTAGTACGTTCGCTCAAAAACTCACAGTTCGAGTCCTTATTCCCATTCCGTGGACGAATAACAGAAATGTTAATCCGTAAAAAGGTCTCGCGATAGCCAAATTCTTTTTGTCTTAAATATTCCAATATAGCCCATAAAATACATATAAAGAAATATAACCGGGTATACAGAGGGTGATCCCAACAACAATGACATATGGTAAATATTCTCAACAGGTAAAATACCAACATAAATTTACATAAAATAAAAGATAATAAAAAGGGTATTCTCTTATCTGAATGATGGCGGTGGGGGCAGATGGCAGTAACAAAATGGTGGTCCTTCCTTCGCCGAGGATGCGGCCAACAATGGAAATATTCCCCGGTGCGCACTGTAATCCAGGAGATACAGGACAGGTAGTAGCGTCGATGAAATGAAGATGACGGTGACGATAACAGATGAAATCGCTGTCATACTTGGCCAACAATGCCAAAGACAATCACGAACAGACGATCCAGCAAAGCGGAGCCAACGGTAAAAGCGCCACACAGACGTAATAAAATTATAATGGAAACGAAAAGCGTAAACAACCACGCCAAAAAAAAAAGCCTGGAAGAAAAGAATCAGTCAACATGTGATGATGTGCACATCGCCAAAATGGCGGCCAGGATTACTTTAATATATTCTGTACTTTAATGTGAATTTTAAAATGTAAAATAAAAACTACAATGACTTTACTAATAGGGTTGTATATACTTGAATCTATTAAATCTTTACCTTGGTTAGAGGGCGGCTAAAATGTATAGATCAAGTGGTGAAGGTTACTGGATCCAGGAAAACTCTCCTGAGAATAACAATTCTCTAAATGTAGACTAAATGCGAATCAAATCCTCAACAATGAGTGCTTAAAATATCTCAAAAACTAATTAAGCGGATCACACAACCACCTCTACAACCTTCAATATCACTTTTCAGAAAAGGCTGACTTCTTAAGCTGGATTCAGAGATTGCGTAGTAAACACAGCATAGGAATACACAACACAGGAAAACATAGAAACTTAAAACCAATTCAGAGATTGTACAGAAAACATAGAATTGTTGTATATAGATAACTTTATGTCAGTATTTGTTGCTGATTTCACAAGTTTTATTTAACTGTCACTTCTTAAATAATTATAATAAACACAACTGCAATACAAAATAACTTAAAAGTTGTCTTAACCAAACTTCAAAACAAATGTCAGCAAGTTGTCAACAATAACGCGCTGTAGAAGTAAGCGTGGTGTTGGGTGTAACTACGAATACTCACGAAACATAGCGCACATGTCGTTAATTCAAAATTTAGGGAATTTTGTGTTAGTTGGTAATAATGTGACATTTGAAAATTCAATTGTTTGAATTTAAAATTGTCTCGTGTTGTTTACAATCAAATTCATATCAAATTAAAAATGAATACAGACGATTTTTTGTGTACTCCACCTGAAATACGTGAAATTACGGAAAATACATTTTATAATTCCAAAAACAAACAATGAAAAAGTCAGGTTTCATAGTCATAACCAAATATAAAAATTTTACAAGTTACTTATTTTATTGTATAAAATTAACTGAAAAGGATGTGGAAAGTGTAAAACTATATAATTAGACACATCTTATATTTAAAACTGTTGCGAATAATCAATTGTCCACTACTTCAAATAGTATGAATCTAGGTAGGCATGTAAAAAACAATTTTTGACATGTAATATATGATATCTCTCAATTTTAATAAAGAGTGACGTTTATGTTCTTAATACAAGTCTAGATTTATTCTTTGTAATTCCTAAGTGAAATAAATTCGTTAAAACCATAAATTACAAGAGGTTATGGGCCCAGGCGAATTTGTAAAAAGAATATTCTCTGGATTTTAAGTGACGCAAGAACATTAATTCTCTAGGTTATTCCAAGCCAAAGTGCAAAAGTGAAAAATATAACCGGATCGAAATGGAGAGTGAACTTGCGAGAATTCCTTACCTCAACAGCATTGAAAATTGGGGAGTGTGGAAGTTTAAAATACGCATCATACTCAACTCGCACAAAGCTTGGGGCGTAGCGAGTGGAGTGGATTTAAAGCCGGAAAAACCGGACACCGATGCAAGCGAGCAAACTCGTAAGAATTATGAAAAAGAGCTGGAAATTTGGCTCAAAGCAGATGCAACTGCACAAAGAGTGATAGCTACTACTATTGGAGATCAACCAACGCTACATATAATCAACTGCACAACGGCAAGAGATATGTGGCAGAAACTTTCCGATGTCTACGAACAAAAGTCTGAGGCCGGCGTACATCTACTGCAACAGAAATGGTACAATACAACGAAAGCGGATTCAGACAACATTGCGACGCACATAGCGAAACTCGAGGATCTCGCACACCGCCTGAGATTGATGGGTGAGCAAATACCAGAATCTATGATAATAACCAAAATTCTAATGACTTTACCTGCAACCTACCGATATTTTGTGAGTGCATGGGAATCCTCGCCAGTAGCCGAACGAACTCTATCTAATCTAACCTCAAGATTGTCAATAGAGGAATCTAGAAATGCAGCGCACGAAGACAACGAAGCTAAAGCTCTCGCTTCGAAGACGCAAAAGTCGAAGACGCAGTGGCATAAGGACAAGATAAAAAAGGGTACATCAAAGTTTGGAAAGTGCTTCGAATGCCACGAGCCAGGGCATTGGGCAAGAAATTGTCCAAAGCGCAAACCAAAGAAGCTCCAAGGGGAAGGGCTTGTGAGCGAGTCTCTAGCTCTAACATCGTCGTACTACAAGCGCAGGGATGTCAAAGACTGGGTTTTGGACACCGGAGCGAGCGACCATATGTGCCACGTAAAGAAATGGTTCACTACGTATCAAGAATTCGATGAACCAAAACCAGTATGTATAGGAGACGGGGGCTATATTGATGCCTATGGAAGGGGCTGCGTAAACATCCAGATGTTCGACGGGGACAAATGGAACCAAAATCATCTCATAGACGTTCTGTATGTTCCAGAACTAAAATACAACCTTTTTTCAGTTGGAGCAGCATTAGATAAAGGCCTACAGATGCTGTCAACTCGAGAGAACTGCAAACTGGTAAAGGGAGAGCGAACTGTGGCAGTGGGAGCTAGGAGGAACAAGCTCTACATAATGCAGTTCAAGGTAGATGAAACGAGGGAGTCAGGAACAGGAAGATTCCAAAGTTCAGTTCAGACGAACGTAGCCACGACATCGACACTGGAGAATTGGCACAAGAGACTGGCACATCAAAATTATCAGCACGTAAAAAAGGTATTAAATCTATTTGAAATAAAAACGAATGATAAAGAAGAACCTTTTTGCGATGCATGCACTTTGGGAAAGATCCACCGACAGTCGTTCCCGGACAGCGTCACGAAGACTAAATGTATAGGAGAAATAATTCACGCCGACCTTTGCGGGCCGATGCAAATAAAATCTATCGGCGGAGCACGCTACTTTCTATTAATGAAGGACGATTTTTCACATTACCGCACAATCTATTTCATCAAGAACAAGACCGAAGTAGTATATTGCATCGAGAATTTTCTGAGAAAAACAGAAAAACAATGTGAAAAGGGTATACAAGTTCTACGAACAGACAACGGCCTGGAATTTGTCAACCAAGCAATACAGAAGTTAATGCATCAATTTGGGGTAAGGCATCAACGAACCAATGCGTACACACCAGAACAAAACGGGGCTGCTGAGCGCGAAAATAGAACTGTAATGGAGGCAGCACGAACAATGCTACAAGATAGAGCAGTAAGCCCGAAATTCTGGGCTGAAGCAGTCAATACCGCTATCTACGTGTTGAACGTATCAGGAACCAGCAGCATAAAGAATGTTACACCTTATGAATTATGGTTTCAACGGAAACCAAACCTTCAACACCTAAGGATTTTCGGAGAAGAAGTATACACGCATATTCCTAAAGAAAAGCGGCGGAAACTAGACGCAAAGGGAAAAAGTGGTTTCTTCATTGGATATGAAGAAGGGATAAAAGGATACAGAGTCTGGTATCCTGAAGAAAAGATTGTCAAGACGTCGAGGGACATCGTATTCACTGGGAGACCTGATAAAACCATACCACATGATGAGGAAGCTGTTAACACCGAGTGGTGGGTTCTTGAAAAATTGAAACCAGATGAAGATCAGAAATCAATAAACGACGTCGAAATAGAAGTGGAAAATACCCCAAAAAGACCGGAAGCGGATTTTCAGCAACCAGAAAATTCCGAAGAAGAAGAAAATGAAATCAATGAAGTGATTCAGGAAGCAAACGTACCGGAAGCTCGATCTCCAGAAGAAAATCGCGTACTACGAGATAGGGCATTGTTGAGACGCCCATCACGGTATGAGGATCATATCGACCCAGACGAGTTTTTCATGGCAGAGCGCCAAGAACCTCTCTCCTACAAGGAAGCTATAGCAAGTAGCCAAGCAGCCAAATGGAAAGAGGCAATGGACGAAGAGTTCGAATCCCTGACGAAAAATAAAGTCTGGGAACTTATCACTGCACCGAAGGATCAAAACGTAATTGATAATAAATGGACGTTTAAGCTGAAGAGAGACGCCGACGGAAATATAATACGGTACAAGGCAAGACTCGTTGCACGAGGTTTCAGCCAACGCAGAGGAATCGACTACACAGAGACCTTCAGCCCAGTTGTTCGTTTCGATTCAATTAGAGCCGTACTCGCCATTGCTGCCAACGAGGGAATGCAACTACAGCAATTTGATGTAAAAACTGCCTTTTTATATGGCGATATAGAAGAAAACATCTTCATGAGGCAGCCGGAAGGGTACGATGATGAAACGGGAAGAGTTTGTCAACTTAAACGCAGCCTATACGGACTAAAACAATCCTCTCGTTGCTGGAACAAACGCTTTACAGAATTTCTAAGGAAATTCAAATTAAAGGCGACTCAAGCTGACCCCTGCGTTTTCACAAGGCAAAATGAAAAGTGCAAACTAATTCTGGCCATCTATATAGATGACGGATTAGTTGTGTCAAAGGATCGACGACTCATCGAAAAACTACTTGAAGATTTGAAGAAAGAATTCGAAATAACCAGCAACAAAGTAAATTTGTTCTTAGGTTTGCAGATTGAACGAGCCGACGATGGATCAATCTTTCTGCATCAAAAAGGTTACGCCCAAAAGGTCTTGAATAGATTCCGGATGGAAGAAGCGAACCCAGTAACGATTCCAGCGGATCCACACTGCGAACTTACTTCAAACGATGAGAAAGAATTGACGAACGCGCCCTACAGAGAAGCCATTGGTAGCCTCATGTACCTTTGCGTGGCAACCAGGCCAGACATAACTTACGCAGTGAATGTCACCAGTCGTTATCTAGAAAAGCCCAGAAAGATACATTGGTCCGCAGTAAAAAGAATCTTGAAATACTTGAAAGGAACAGTCGATTACGGAATAAGATTCGAAAGAAATCAAGAGATTAAACTTTTGGCATACAGCGATTCAGATTATGCTGGTGAACTAGAAACACGTCGATCGACTACAGGATACGTTGTAAAATTTGGATCTGCGATAATTTCCTGGACTTCGCAACGTCAGCAAGCTGTAGCTTTGTCAACTACAGAAGCTGAATATATGGCAGCATGTCAGACAGCGAAAGAGATTGTATGGTTAAAAACACTCTTCAAGGATCTCCTGGACGTCAACGATATACCAGCAACGTTATTTATCGACAATCAAAGCGCACTCCAGCTGATCAAAAATCCCGTACACCACAAGAGGACAAAACATATAGATGTGAGGTACCACTACATAAGAAGTCAATACGAAGATAAAGTATTTTCACTCGAGTACGTGTCCTCCAAAGACCAGCAGGCAGACATACTCACAAAATCACTGCCTCGCCTAACATTCCAAAATCAACGTGAAGCCCTGGGTATCAATCAAAGACATTGCACAACAAAAGACGAGAAGAAAAGAAGAACTAAAGAAGCAAATACTGAAGTAGGGACAAAGTGGGAGTGTTGCGAATAATCAATTGTCCACTACTTCAAATAGTATGAATCTAGGTAGGCATGTAAAAAACAATTTTTGACATGTAATATATGATATCTCTCAATTTTAATAAAGAGTGACGTTTATGTTCTTAATACAAGTCTAGATTTATTCTTTGTAATTCCTAAGTGAAATAAATTCGTTAAAACCATAAATTACAAGAAAAACACTATTTTCTTATAAATAAACACTTAATTCTTGTTGACATTTCTCCTCCGCTGCCATTTTGATTTTGTCTGAACTAGTAGTTCAGACAACCTGCGTAACTTTGGCTATGACATCAGCGCCAAAAAGCTCGAACTAATTTACCGACAGAGTTCATAAATAAATAAAAATAAATTACATATTTTAAATATCAACAATTAATAGCGTTTTGAACTATTTATGCCCGAAATATATATAAACAAAAATAAAAATCTTAACAATCGTTAGTATCGTTTATTCAGTGAGGTTTGACATTTGATATTTTTTAACATAACATTTCAGCTATGCTACCAACTTTATAAAAATAAATTGTACTAGGCTGTTACAACACTCAAACGAGCTATTAACGAACTCCTTTGGGTGCTATAATAGCTTTGTTACAGATGCAAAATAGAAAAAATGATTTATGAAATGCAAGGGAAATATTATGGAAAATAAGGACAGTAAATGTAACAACCACTTTGGGAAAATGAGTGGGAAATAGATCAGGGACGGATTAGGTAGGAATAAATTAATTCTGACTACACAAAATGTGATATGGATGAAAAACTAGTGAATGACTTTCAGAAGGGCAAGAAATTATGAGAGGGTGCAAAAGAATGTTATATAGTTTCTAAAATATTTATTCCAAATTTACAGGAGTAGAAAAAGTCGGCTACGGGTCTTGACGCAAACGTCGTGACTAATGACAACCATAATCCTACATATAATAATGTTATATTATTCCATAAGTACGGCGGCATAGCGCAGTAGTAGAGTGCTAGTCTCTGGACTCAGAGATCGTAGGTTCGAATCCGGGTTAGGTCTGGAATTTTTTTCGACTGGCCTTGATTGGTAGCTATTCCCGTTACCTTTTCAAATTGGAATACAATTAACTCGGCAACCATAAAGCTATGTTATACCGGCTTGTGGATGTAACAAGGGTTTGTATCGGGGGGCAACACACATTGAATCTAAATCCTGATTTATAGATTGCATAGAATAGCATAAAATTACAAAGGCGTAGAAAGGACATAGATATAAAAATATTTATAATTGCAAGTTTTATGTTGCAGTAAGGCATAATTGCAACTTGTATCTTGCAATTAGGCTTATTTGCAAGTTTTATCTTGTAATTAGGAATAATTGCAACTTTTATCTTACAATTAGCTTTGTGACGATGTGAATCTGTCACAAGTTTTGCGGATTAAATAGTTCAAAGCCGTGTAACTCAGCCCTTATTAATCCGCGAACCGTGAAAACTTTTCTTCCCGACAATTGGGATAAGGCGCGTAATTTGACCGGGAAATAAACCACATAAAGGGTCGACAACATCGTGTTCCATTTTTATCCTATTTGCCCTGTTCTTTTATGCAGTTTTTGCTATTAGTAAACATACTTAAGCTGGTTTAATTAGTAGGGCTGTATAAAAGCAGGGCCCGCGTTTGCAGAAGACAGTTGTTGACTGCGAGTATTCCTTTCGACAACTAAAGCCGATTGCGACTCTTGATTGCGAGTATTCCGTCAAGACTTCGAAACCGATCTCCAGGTGAGCAATTTTTCCGTTTTCTTTAAAACCCGGACCGTGAGCTTTCCGTCCGAATCGTTTAGTTGTTTATTGAAAGTCAGTCTTAGTGTTTCGTTGTGAGCTTCAGACGCCCGACGTCGCAACGCTTGTTGAGCGTAAGCCAAAGCATCTTCGAAGGGCGTATTTGAAAACATCCAGAGACACTACGACTGACACCGGCCGTAATCATCTCCGTGGAGTAAATTCACCAGTTGCGCGTGTCTAGCCATTTTACAGTGACTCGTTGCGAGTTTTACCGACTTGACGTTTCGACGCCGCCGGCGTGTAAACTCGGGTGTTACAGACGTCAAGTCTGCGTGTTTATCCAGAGTTACTGTAAAACGGCCCGTTATTCCAAGTCGAGTATTTTAGCGTCCATCGGCCCAAGTGCGTTTTTCCGACTCTGCGTCGCGACGCCCCAGTGCGTAAGCCGGGGCACTCGAGGCCTAGAGTCTGTGAGGTTTGCCTGGGTCGACTTTCTCGTCGTACGCCGTATCTACCATCGATCTCCACGTACGCCGCGAACAACCAGTTACGAGTATCGCCGTCGCGACGCCCGGCGTCGATCTGCCAATTATTGCAGAAACGCATAGCTACACCTCGTCCGTCATCACTGCCGTTTACCACCGAACCAAACGCGACATCAGCGTCGCGACGCCCGGCGTCGATTTGCCGATTATTGCAGAAACGCATAGCTACACCTCGTCCGTCATTACTGCCGTTAACCGCCGAACCAACGCGACATTAGCGTCGCGACGCCCGGCGTCGATCTGAAAATTATTGCAGAAACGCATAGCTACACCTCGTCCGTCATTACTGCCGTTAACCGCCAAACCAACGCGTCATCAGCGTCGCGACGCCCGGCGTCGATCTGCCAATTATTGCAGAAACGCATAGCTACACCTCGTCCGTCATTACTGCCGTTAACCGCCGAACCAACGCGACATCAGCGTCGCGACGCCTGGCGTTAATCACACCGAAACCGTCCGAACACATTTCCATCTACATTTTTGGATACCCGTGCATCTACCGTTCATACACCGACATCACCGCCGTCGCGACGCCCGGCATCGTTTTTCCGAAAACCAGTAAATCATCTAATTCGCATACCCAGCATCATATTGTACCCATCAGAGACCACCATACTCTACAGCGAGTTATTATACAATAAAATTGTTTTGTACCTTTTATTGTAATTGTGTTCTTCATATTTCACCCTATCTCCAAACCTGCTATCCGACCGTTGGCGCCCGAGCAATCTCACGCCAACTTTCTGACCGCTATCCCCAAAATAGCGTTACAGCTTAACCTAACCAAACCTAACCTAACTGCAATATTTATCTTGCAATTAGGTTAGTTATGGTTAGGTTAGGCTAATTGTAAGATAAAAGTTGCAATTATGCCTAATTGCAAGATAAAACTTGCAATTATAAATATTTTTTTATCATGTCCTTTATACACCTTCGTACGTTTCATATAGAGAAGCCAAAAACATTTTTTGTGGTTAATTTTTTTAGTTATAAACATTTTTTCATTTTTACATATCGATGGTTTAAAGCACAATTATTGTATGTCCATTTTTTCCTTTGTCCAGTTTTTACTATATAATTTTTGTATATGACTATATCTTTGTTCCGCACAAATATTTATCCTTATATGTCCAAAAATCGAAATTTATTATAATTTCCAATTATTGTATGTCCCATAGTTACTTATTTTTACTTCACATATGTAACATGTCACTTAAATTATATGTGCATTTAAAGGTTTCGTATTATGTAGTATATAGATATTGTATGTCTGAACATTGTTGTGAATAAATTATTATCTTGGATTGGTGAATTATCATTCTTAAGTAAATTTTAAATTTCAATTTATTCAAAATATAGTAAACTGGACAAACAACAAATGTGCTTTAAATCATCGATATAAAATATGATACACAATACAAAAATGCACAAAAAAGTACTGCTGTTAAAGTTGATAAATGTAGTAGTTTTTAAGATATTTCAATTTTTAGTCTTTCTTCATCCTAATTTATTGAATTTTTTTCTGGCGTATTACAAACTTTTCGGAGAAAATACAAAATACGGGTCTAATATTTTTATGTGCAGATTAACAGTAAAACTTGGAAACCCCTATTATTACCTTCAATTTTATGGAGCAAGTGTCAAATAAATACTCGTAGTAAAATTTAAATAGATGAAATTTTTTTGAAGCTGTGACATCATATTGTGACGTGCGCCCCGGAGAGAAAAGTATACGTGCGCCGCTGAGAGAATGTACTAGAGCGATGACGTAATCCCGGAATTTCCCAGATGTTGAAATACCCGCGACGCGCCGACTAGAGGTTAACTACGCCGTGACCCACTTCTTTTGTATACAGGTCATTGGCGCGTCAGAGGGTTCTAGAATGATATAAGCTGTATAAATACCGGCCGAAAGAAAGCGGAGAGACAGTCTGATATATATAAGCAACGAGCAATGAACTTGGTGATATATGTAAATATACAGTTTACCAGTTGTTAACATAAATAAATGTAGTTATATAAATAAGAAGAGAATAATGAATGTTTAAATAACGTGTGTGTGATGAAAAAAAGTTTTCTTCAACAGCAAATTGTTCTTTTACAAAAACTTGAAGAAAATTATGAAAGCCGCATAAAGGATCTCACCGAAATTAATGATTTAATAAAAAATAATCTGAAAAATAATGAAAGTGACATAAATAAAATACCAAATGCCACTAAAACAGAAAACAACTACTCTAAAAAATTGAGAAGTAATGTCTCAGCGTGTTCGGTAGCTTCACCTGACGAGAAACAGGTGAACGAAAACAATACGACATCTGCAGAAAAAATAACAACTAATAGTATAAACAAATCTTCTGTCAAAAATCCTGACAAGAATCCACCATCAGCATCCGACACCAGTGAGGATAAGGAAGCGTGGAAAGAAGTCAAACGGGTCAAAGACAAGAACCGGAAAGCCAATCGTGTACAAAATACTATCTATGGAACCCTTCAAACAAATACTTCTCTCAAGAGTGTTGCAAAGTTTGTTAACTTCCATGTTTGTAGGTTATCAACGGACATTACTGAAGAAATATTAGCTAACTATCTGAAATCCAAAAATTGTACAAAAATAAGATGTCTGAAACTTCAGTCAAAATATCCAGATGAATATTCTTCATTTAAAGTATCTGTAGCTGTTGATCAAGAAGATATAATAAAAAACCCAGATACATGGCCTCAGTATACATGCATTAATCCTTTTTTAGCGAGACTAGACAAAAGCAAAACAAAAATTTAGTTGAGTACAATAATTTTAACGTAATTCATTTTAACATACAATCTGTTCGAAATAAAATTCATATACTCGAACATTATTTACACTGTTTAAATTTCAATTGTAGCGTATTATGTTTGACAGAACATTGGCTTTGTGACTTTGAAACTATTAACTTTAAAATTGGTAAATTTAATGTAGCATCTGTTCAGAGTCGTCAGGCAGAGTATGGAGGAACCATGATTCTCATTAAAGACTCTTATGAATTTGTTAATATTGAAAGCATAAAAGAATTTTCTGAAGAAGGCGTTTGCGAATTAACTGCTATTAAAATTACAGCATTTAATATAATTATTATATGTATATACAGACCACCTAAAGGTAATTTTAACATATTCATGAATATTTTGGGGAAAGTCTGTGAATCATTAACTACAAATGCTAAACTTGTACTTTGTGGCGATTTTAACATTGCTTTTAATACAGACTCAATTGAAAATCAATTATTTACTGAATTCCTCATTTCACAAGGGTTAAATACAACAATTTTTGATAATACTAGGCGACAGAATTGCCTTGATAATATTATAAACAATATTATCTACAATAATATTACGTATGATACTAAAGTACTACACACATATTTATCTGACCATTCTGGACAGTTACTTACATTGAAATTACCTACATCTGCTACAATATTTTCTTCAAAATTAGTAAGACCCATTACCATGTCAGGATTAAATTTATTTTATAATTACATTAATAATATTGACTGGAGTTTCGTGAATGATGTTGTACCCATTAATAATATTTTTGAAAAATTTATTAATATTTTTGTAGCTGCTGTAAATGTCGCATTTCCTTTTTAATCTATCAAAAAACCATACTCAAATCATGCCAATTGGTACAATGATACACTTTTCAATTTACGTGAAAGAATTCAGTTTTTTTCAGACCTTAAAAGAAGTTTACCCAATTTACAAATCGATGACTATATAAAAAAACTCAAAAGAATATACAAATATGAAATATTGAAAGCTAAAAGAGGTAAAAATGACAATTATATAATTCATAGTAGCAATAAAATGAAAGCCATGTGGAACGTAATAAATTCCAACCGAAAAACACTTGGAAAGCAAACATCTATTACACCCGACATCTTCAATCATTTTTTCACAAACATAGCAGGAAATATTATCTCCAAACAGCCTCCAACTACTGTAGATCCGTCACATGTATTGAAAAACAGGTACAAAGTAAATAATTTCTCCTTCCAACTAAATGAAGTTAGCTTCAATGAAGTAAGAGATATAATTAATAATTTGAGCTCTAGTAATTGTGTAGACTGTTATAGCTTAAACAGCAAACTTATAAAATCAGTAAAAGACATTATCGTTATTCCTTTAACAAAGCTGCTAAATCGAGCCATTAATCAAAACTCTTTTCCCGACATTCTTAAATTATCCCGTATCATCCCAATTTTTTAAAAAGGAGACAACACCGATGTTAATAACTTCAGGCCTATATCAATTATTCCCATTATTGGGAAATTTTTTGAAATTGCAATTGCAAAACAACTAAAAACATATTTTGAATCAAATAATATATTATGTAAAGCTCAATTTGGATTCAGAACAAATAAATCAACTGAATTAGCACTAATAGAATTTGTTAATTACATAATTGAAGGAAATGAGAATGGCTTTTATACCAGTGCTCTATTTTGTGATTTAACCAATGCATTTGATTGAGTCTGCCACGATCTCTTAATAGAAAAATTGAAATTATATAATATTGAAGAAATACTATCTTATTTTTTAAATCCTACTTTTCAGACAGACATCAATACGTAGAAATAAATGGTATTAAATCTAATTACTTGCCAATACACCACGGAGTTTTACAAGGTTCAGTTCTCGGCCCAATACTATTTATAATTTATATGAATGACATATCCTTCTCTATTACAAATACTAATTTAGTAATGTTTGCTGATGATACGATTGCTATAAATGCCTCTCAATACCTCAATGATGTCATTAATCTCACAGAACATATTACAAAAGATCTTCAATGTTGGTTCGCTTCAAATAGACTCTGTATGAATGAGTCAAAAACTCAACATATGATATTTTCTACTAGAGATCTCAATGCTTTCAGAAATCCTAACAGCAGTAAGTTATTAGATCTAATCTTCGATCCAAATTTATTATGGGACAAGCATTGCAACAATTTAGCTAAAAAATTGGCATCGGTGCTGTACCTTCTTAGAAATTTACGTGATACAGTTTCTGAAACTACAATAAGAATGGCCTATCATTCATTGTTTGAAAGTATCATGTCTTATGGCATTATAATTTGGGGACATTCATCTCATGCAAGTAGAATTTTCAGTTTACAAAGAAAATGTATAAGAATAATCTCATTTTCCTCTTTTCATTCAAATACCAAACCCCTATTTGTAAAATTGGGTATACTTACCTTTACTAGCATATATATTCTAAATAGTTTATATTATGTCAAACATAATCTCAAAGACTACAAATTAAACAGTGCAATACACTCTTACAACACCAGGAACAATTCTAATCTTCATCACCCTTATTTACGTCTTAATAAATCAAAATATAGTGTAAATTGCTATGCTATACAGCTTTATAATTCCTTGCCTAACTTTCTGCGAGATTTGAGTATTAACGAATTCAAAATAAAAGTTAAAAATATACTTATGGAAAAAGCGCCATTTACAACATCAGAATTTATGGAAATACTGAAAAGTGAAAAACATGTAATTTTATCAATCTTTCTTATTGTATTGTGTTTCTTCATATTGACTTGTGTAAATACTTATTTTGTATAGTAGCACTCAATAAATATTATTATTATTAAGTGTAGTGATATAAATATTGTATAGATAAATCTATTTGATCCTTAATTATTTATCGTTTAATAAACGTATTCATTTAGTCTGTGTTTTACACTTCACCCATATAAATAAAAACGTTACAATATGCTAATCTGATGTAGTCATTCACTAAATATTAATAATTGATGCTAAATATTGAAAAAATCGTAACAATGGGCCCATAAACCATTTTTTTAAATTTATTTCTTTATGAATCTTTGTACAAAGATATTTCCTTAATGAAAACCAGAGGTGAAAATTCCTTAAGCAAGATATGATTTGTTTTGCGATGAATTTGTGACGTCACTAGTGACAGACCAATGGCACTGAAACAATATTTTTTTCATTTGAAATCCACCATCTCTATGCACCAATGGGAATGGAAAATGGATAATCTATGGGCGGGGCTAGTTTTTCTGGCGAGACGAGATATTCTCGAATCTCGTCTCGTCTCGTCTCGAAATTTCTCGTCTCGCCGAGACGAGAAAGTTTTATGAATTCCCGAGACGAGACGAGACTTAAATGTCGAGATTCTCGAAAATTATTCCGAGATTTCGCGACAATTCTTTTTATTTTTAAAAATATTTATATTTTTTTTAAATTTGTAATTTTTTATCAAAAAAAGTGATCATATTTTTGTAATTATAAGTCTAAACAGAATCGCTAAAATTTCTTAAAATAAAACTATCTCCTATTTCCCTGAAGTCACAGTGTTCACGTTCACTTATCTACACAATGTTATACCAGTAATGAGTAAAAAGCGTGATGATATATTTATTTCATTTTAATAATTTATTATTTATTGGAATTCTTTTTCATAAATAATGTTTAAATAAGCAAAGATACTTACAAAATTGCCACCACATGAAAGAGAGATATGCGTGAATATTAGAAAATGATGAAACATAAAACATGGACAAAGTATAATATTGTCATGTGCAATTTGTTTATTGAAAACTTTTAATTGCAAAAAAAATATTTATTTGTTTTGTACGCTCTTCTGTAAATTTCCTTATTTTGAATTTTCCCAACTCAAACGCACTTGTTTGCCCTCTAGGTAAAAATTGATTGTGAAGAAAATAGTTGTTTGTCTCAAGTTTTTAATCACTCTGTATATTATTTTTACGTGTTTCGGTTATCAACTTAAATTACATAATGAATTTATCAAGAAAAAATCGAGAAATCTCGTCGAGATTCTCGGCCGAGACGAGACTCCATTGCTCGAGACGAGAAAATATCGAAACGATAATTATTCCGACTACTAAAAATTCAAATTGAAGTAAGCGCTTTGCCTGCGCCATTATTTTAATTATGAAAACATATTTGTACGATTGGTCCTACAGATATTCAATGCACTAATATTTGGCAATTACTGATCAAAATAATTATATTTACAGGTTGATCAAAAGTCTTATTTATAATTTGTGTTTCATATACTTCTTATTTTAACCGTGCATGAATTATTAGTTTATTTTAAATATTGTGTCATAATAAAATTAATTAATCAATTAATTTTTCTTTCATCAACAAATAAT
The DNA here is from genome assembly GCA_951394225.1 of Harpalus rufipes. Classification (NCBI taxonomy): domain Eukaryota; kingdom Metazoa; phylum Arthropoda; class Insecta; order Coleoptera; family Carabidae; genus Harpalus; species Harpalus rufipes. The sequence continues at coordinate 14,911,683 of OX596288.1, read as the reverse complement.
TTTTCTTTTCATGTACCTAGCAACTTATTCAATAAATAATGTCGATACAATTACATTTTTCATATTAATTGTGATTAGCGTAAAATATTACGACAAAATTAGGATCCTATATCTAGCAAAAATTCTCAAAATATATTATTTATCATTGATTTCGCAGCATCCTATTTTATATTAGAATTTGTATTATGTATATTTGTAAAACTAAATATTTATGTATTCACTTCTTTTGAAATATGATAGGTATATGTCATAATAAAACTTTTTACCATATATTATTTTATTTATTTTTATAAATGTAACATAGAAATAAAAGTCAATCATTGAAAGTCATTCAAAATATTACTGCTGGGCTGCAACCAGCAGTGCAGGTTATGCAAAAGCCTTTGACAGGATTGATCATACCATTTTGCTTAATAAATTGCACCTTTTCTCTCTATCTGCATCTTTAATTTCTCTTCTCTCTTCTTACTTACAAGACAGATTACTTTCTGTTCAATTGCTTGGTCATAATTCATTTTCTTTTACTGCCACCTCTGGTGTACCACAGGGCTCCAATTTGGGTCCATTACTTTTCCTACTGTTTATCAATGACATCACTGATGTCATCCATTGTGGTAAATTACTCTTTGCCGACGATCTGAAAATTTTTCACCCGATTTCTTCACCTTCTGATTGCGACATTCTACAACGTGACCTAATTCATCTTTCTAGTTGGTGCTTGTCCAATAATTTGTTTTTAAACCTAGATAAATGCCAAATAGTTTCATATTACAGGAAAGTAACTCCTATCTTGTTCAACTACTCCCTAGATAATATAATTCTAACACGTAATGATCTCGTTACTGACCTTGGAGTGAAATTCGACAAGGAATTAACATTTGTGCCACACATCAACTTTATCTGTAATGCAGCATTACGCTTATTAGGTTTCATCATTCGCAATACACGTTCTTTTACTAATGTACATGCAATCGTTTGTTTATTTTATTCTTTGGTACGATCAAAATTGGAATACTGTTCTCTTATCTGGAGTCCTTCTGCTGAAGTTCACCAGGATCGCATAGATACTATTCAAAAAAAGTTCCTTAAGTTTTTATTCTTTAAAACTTTTGGTACCTATCCTGAGCGTCTCATGTCTTATCACCAGTTGCTACTTACATTTAACTTTTTAACCCTTTGCGAGCGACGTAATATTTATTCCGTTTACCATCTTTCTAAGATAATCCACAATAATGTTGATGATCCACAGTCATTAAAACTTATTAACTTTCACGCACCTATGTACCTCATTAGATACTCACTTACTTTTTATTTACCAGCAGCGCGTACCAATATTTTCTTCTCTTCTCCTATTAATAAAATGTGTTTTTTATACAATTCTAAATTTTCGTCTCTAGATATCTTCCTTCTATCACCTAAGCAATTTTACCACCGCCTTCTGACTTTTTCATTTGATCATAACCACAATCCCTCGCTATTACCTCGTTAGTTTATTTTTACCTACCTACTTTGTTTCTCAACCTAGTTTTCCTCTATCTGTAATTGGGTTCTGCCTGTTGTATAGAGTACTTAATAATAATAATAATAATAATAATATCAAAGATGGCATTCAATGACGTATGTACGGCTAGCAGCGCTCATCCGCTATTCTATTTACCTTAACAGAAAATATTATAAAATAACGAATAAATACAAAACTACATATTTGAAATCTAACATAAGCAAATATTTTTTATATATATGTAAATATTTTTTTCTTCAAACGTCATAATAGTAGTATCTTTTTCTTCAAACGTCATAAAAGTAGCATCTTTTGTGACTTGATTCACAAGGTAGAAGTTTAATTTCTACGCCGGCGGCGTAGAAATTAGCTATTTCTACTCAGGCGGCGTAGAAATAAAATAAATAAATATCCATAGAAACTATACAGAATCAACGAATAAGAAGTTGTCTTAATAAAAGAAACCTGTAATATCGCCCTAAATGTCACTATAACACGCTTGGTAACCTAAGAATAAAGTTACTAAATACGATTCATAGCTGTCAAATTTAAATATATAACCTGTGAATTGAAATATAAACAGAGTTTACTTTTGAGGAAATAACATTATTTAAGAATAGCAGACTTACAGATTACAATTACAAGGACGGTAATCAGGATAAGTATACTTAGAATTAAAGTGATAAGAAAAGATTATATTGATTTGCAGTGATTCGTGGACATATCTTTCAGCCACACTATTAGATTTCCATCCAATTGAACTTCAGGCGACTTACATTACATTATAATCCTTCAAATTCCGACATAATTGCACACAAGGAGGATATAAAATTGCACAGATTTTATGTAAACGTCAAAACGTGAAAAAATTCATTTCAATGTTTATAACCAAAAGGGAACAAATAAGTATCCATAGCTACAGGGCAATTGAAATCGCAAACGTGTCGCAAACGTAATTTACGTAAAATGTAACGTCAGTAGTAGATATTTTTCTTTAAATATTTACGTTTGAAGAAAAAATATAATGTGTCATTCGGAGTAAAAGTGTCTTTGTGTGCCTCGCGTGCATTTATCCGACTCGCTTCGCTCGTCGTTTAAACTACCACGCTCGTCACACAAAATCTCACTTCTACTCCTAATAACACAATATACTATTTGTGACTTGATTCACTAGGCAGAAGTTTAATTTCTACGCCGCCGGCGTAGAAATAAAATAAATAAAAAAATATCCATAGAAATTATTCAGAATCAACGAATAAGAAGTAACTTGTATAAAAGAAACCTGTAATGTCGCCCTAAATGTCACTATAACACACTAGGTACCCTAAGAATAAAGTTACTAAATACCATCAATAGTTGTCAAATTTAAATAAATAACCTATGAATTGAAATATAAACAGAGTTTACTTTTGAGAAAATAACATATTAAAGAATAGCAGACTTACAGATTACAATTACAGGGACGGTAATGAACATAAGAATACTTAGAATTAAAGTGATAAGAAAAGTTTATATTGTTTTGCAGTGATTCCTGGGGCCTGTTTCATAAAAGTGTCTAATAATATTAGTTAATAATATTAGACTAATAAAATAATAATATTAAACTAATATTTTTTGTTTCATATATATTTAAACATTACTCATAAATTTATTAACTAATATTATTAGTGAATTCATATCTATGACAACCAAACATTTATTATTATACTGTATTAAAATTGTCACCAAATTTTGACATATACTTAATTCAATTACAATCTTTTGTGTTTTGATTTAAAAATGTCGAAAGCAGTTTGTAAAAGAGACGAGAAGAAAGTAAAAGTATATTTTTTTTTAAGAAAAATATTAGAATATAAAAAATTCAGTTATTTGGACAATTTTCTGAATGAATTTCGAAAGATTCAAAAAGAAAACCATGGTGCGAAGTCAGAGACCACGCGGTGGCCATAGGACTCGTAGTCTTTTGGAGCATCAATTTTTATAAGGGTGCCGTCTACTGCCTCGCAAACCAATGGCATCCCTGCTAATCTACTGAAGTCCCTAATAACTTTACCAATATCATCACCATCCGGTCAACATACATTATCTTTTAATAAAGTGTCGTTGATAGAATGCACTACTCTTTTTATGGATCTACAAATTGTTCCATTAGATACACCATGTATGTCTATACAATGATATTACATACCACTCCCTAGCCAATGTAACGTAATTAAAAGCTCTTCTTTGGGAGATAATGAATGGTTTCTCTTTGTTTTATATTCTAGTACATAATTTATTTTGACCAAGACGTACCCAAATTTTTCAAAATTAAGCCTAAACCTTTCGTTAAATTCATTTGTGTTATCCAAATTTTAATAAGAAAGTCTTTGCCGAAATATTCTAGGTCTTCTTACTATAATTTCTTCTGTATCAAACATTTTTATTTGTGTCTCTAATTTCTACTACATTTACATACACAATATTCACTAATATATTGTTTTATTACTCTCGAGGCGCTAATATTATTAGTTTGTTTTTATTAGAATAATTTATTAGTCTTTTTATTTTATGAAACAAATTCCGCTTTTTACTAATAAAATTAGTTAATATTTTGTTGTTTACACTAATAACTAATATTATAAGTTAATGTTTTTATGAAACAAAACATAATAATATTAACTAATATTATTAGACTTTCACTAATTTTATTAGTCTAATATTTTTTATGAAACAGGCCCCTGGAGATATCTTTCAGCCACATTGTTAGATTTCCATCCAATTGAACAACTTCATGGGGCGTACATTATAATACTTCAAATTCCGACATAATTGCACACAAGCAGGATATTGCACAGTTTTAATTTTAAACGTCAAAACGTGAAAATTTCCAGTTCAATGTTTAAAACAAAAAGTGAACAAATAAGTATCCATAGCTACAGGGCAATTTAAATCGTAAACGTAAAGTGTCTTTGTGTGCCTCGCGTGCAATTGTCCGACTCGCTTCGCTCATCGTGCAAACTTCCACGCTCGCCACACAAACTATAACTTGTACTTCTAATAACACAATATACTATTAGATTAATCCATTTTCTTTTTTTCCGGTTAGTGTATTTAGAGCTTCAAATAAAGTACCATTTCCGGTTTTTCCTGTATTACCAAAATCATTATTTTTATTTCAGTAGGTGATAAAATTGCATTCATGCAAGTTTTCAAATATTTTGGATTGCAGATATTGACTCACTAATCCCCATTTGCACTAAAAAAGCTTAGTTCTTTAAAGACCCTTAAACAAAAAAATGTAAATCAAAATTTTGACAGCAATGCATAATAATATTCATTTGGCATATCATTTCGAATCTAGGAAACTTAAAACTTGCTTATTTAGTAAAATCTCGTTAGTGAATCTCAACACGATTCCTATTTCTCATTTACCTAAAAATAATATAATAGATGACAGGTGGTAATGTGCATGTCACATTTCACATAACATGTTGGTGTCTATAAATTAAATAAATATAAAATAAAACAGATAAGTTGTTGATGCTTCGTATCATTCTAGTTATCATCAAATCTAAGATTGGGGTGGTAATGTGCATGTCACATTTCACATTTCACATAACATGTTGGTGTCTATAAATTAAATAAATATAAAATAAAACAGATAAGTTGTTGATGCTTCGTATCATTCTAGTTATCATCAAATCTAAGATTGCGTAAGCCTTAATCAGAAATATTATTTGAAGGCCACACCACTTTATTATTTAGTCCAATAGAATATAAATTTATTTAGTTTAGTGTCTTTCAAGTGTTAACTTACATATTTACAAACATTAGTTAATTAGAAATTTTAAAATGTTGTGGTGGACATTGTTCATTGTTAGTGTTATATTCCTTTATGTTAAACTATTGAAGCCTTACTCATTCTTTAAAGACAAAAATGTGCATTATGATGAACCAGTTATATTTTTCGGAAATATGCTACGGATGTTTTTCAAACGGGTATCAATGGCAGAAGGACTAGAAGAAATTTACGTCAGAAATAAGTCTTATAAGTAAATAATTTATGAAATTTTTATCTTTTATATATTAAAATATAATTTTTAGATATTTTGGGGTCTTCAATTTTCTGAAGCCAATTTTGGTTATTCAAGATCCAGAAATCATTAAACAAGTTGGAATAAAAGAATTTGATTCGTTCCTGGATCACCAAACTTTTGTGGATGAAGAATTAGACCCGTTATTTGGGAAAAACATATTTTCTTTGAAAGGTATTTAGTTTAGAATTTTTTTTTTATAAAAATTATATATATATATATATATATATATATATATATATATATATATATATATATATATATATATATATATATAAATTTGAAGATTTTAACAGTTTTTTTTGAAAAAACGTTGTGAAATATCATTTCATGTTAATATAAATATTAAAGAATATTTTATTCTCAATTCGATTTAATTACATTTTTTTCTTCATATATAACGAATTTAGAGATAAGAAATTATAAATAAATATTTTACAACCTATGCTGCTAAAAGCTGCACCATGTATATATATATATACCTGTATGAGTCTAGGAAGGCGCCCCCTTTCCTTTAACTTTTTTTATTATAAGTAATGGAAAAAAATGGTTCATATAAAAGTTTTATTATTTTAAATATACTATTTTATGGCAAATGTAGATATTTTGTATAAAGTCAGGTTTACGAGATATGACTATCAACTTTTATTTTTTAAATAGCCACCTATTATTATTTTATTAAAATATAAACCGCCATTTTGTTACCTTTTTAACGATATATTAGGATTAATTAATGTATTTGAAAAACTTCGAGAAAAATAAGATAAATGAGATATACGGGAAATTATTTTATAATATTATAGGTGGTTATATGAAAATAAACAAAATATAACAATATAATATCAACAAAGTATACATTTGTTTTTTACTTATTTATTATTACTTACTTATTATTTACTTGTTTATCTATTTATTTATTATTTATTTTCCCATAGCCACTTAGAATATTTGAATAAAAATTATTTCTCAAGTATGTCAATTACATTATTTTTCTGGATTTTTTTCAAAAGTATTGATATAAACTAATATATCGATGAAAAGACAAAGAATGGAGGTTAATATTTTAGTAAAATAATTATAGGTTTCTATTTAAAAAATAAAAGCTGCTATTTGTATCTTGTAAACCTGACTTTATAAAAATTATCTATATCTGCCATCAAATAGTATATTATTATGTATATTATATTTGTATCTTTGTTATATTTTTGTTTGTGGTTTGATCTGTTATTGGGTCTTTGACCTGTTGATCTTTATATTAAATAAATATTTAAAATAATAAAACTTTTATATAAGCCATTTTTTCTATTACTTATAATAAAAAAAGTTAAAGAAGTCTTCCCAGATTGACCTTTTGGAAATTAAAAATCGCTATTAATTATTCGAAAACCTGAAGTAATAAAATTGAACTACTACCGAAATGATGTAGAGAAGTTAATATATAGTAGGTATTCTTTACGTAGTGGTATTGCGGTTCAATTCGCTCTTTAATTTGTGCTGATACCGATTAGGAAACTACCTACAAATAGGTGGACAGTTCATGTAAGCAAATTCCTACAGTTGCTTCAGTTTGTGATATTTGCATGAGTGTTATAAGGAGGTTACCTACTATATTCTTACAAGAATTTTTGGTTTTGGTTTTAATGTTTATTTAAAAAAATGATAAATAATCTATACCATTTTACAAAATTAATTCAGAATGATGACCTTGAATACGTAAACAAGCTTGGCAACGATTCGTTAATGCGACATTGTTCCGGTGTTATTGATGCATATGCATCATAATTTTTCTTCGAAATACAAATGCATCATATATTTGGCGCTTTATGATATTTTTGTTTAATTGCACTGCATAAAAAGTCCAGAGGTGGTAAATAACGAATGCCCGCTGAAAAACATTCATTACCTATAATAGATGAGGTTCCAGGATAAGTAAAAATGCCAGTTTGCCGTAATCATTACATCACAGATTCAATTGATCATAATTAGGTAAAAATATAGAAATATTTGTCAAATATAATAATAATAATATTCTTTATTGTAAGATTTTACATCTTATTACAATTTAATGGCGGCGAGTTAATTTTTACAAGTATTTTTACATCATTTCCGTAGTTTATATTGCATTAATGGAGATGAGATGATGAAAGGGACACACACAAACTTCCATACTGTAACGTACGCCCCTGACTAAAGAGTATACGAGATCCGCTACTAGCAGAATGTTCCCGAGCGATGACGTAATCCCCGTCGGCAGAACGGCTAGACGTGTTAATTACACCGATGACCTAAATTTAATGTATTCGGTATCATTATGGCGTCGAGAGGTTCCAGAAGGACACTGCGGGCTGTATAAATACCGTCGGAACGACAGCGGAGATACGTAATACGTCATACGTAATATAACACGTGATATGATTATCATCGATGATATTCTCTAGTGAAACCGAGCTGCAGATTTCATGAGTCCGAAGGACGAGTGAAATGTGCTGCTTCGGTTTCATGAGCAATATCTTCGATTATTAATCATATCACGAGCTTATATTTAATGAGAGAATATAATGAATTTTTGTCACACATTATGTTAACCTAACTTTTGATATAGGTACATATTCATAATATATTAAAACATGGTACTTACGCGTTTTATTGAATATATCGCAGTTTAAATTATTGTTATTACTTATTTTATACTCAAAATTAACTGTCAATGTCGTAAATAAAGAAAACAAATCCCTTTGTAACGACTATAAATAAAGTAATAATTTCTTTGTTTTTTTTATAATTTTATTTTATTTATTTATTTATTTATTTTCCACTCAACAGGATTACAAGAAATCCCAATTACAGAGGGAGAATACGATTATTAACAGAATAATTAGAGAGAATGCAAAAATGTAATATCTTTAACTTAAAATTAAATAGCAAATAAAAACTGCAAAAATAGAATGAAAAAAGTATCATATACATTAAATATTAACTGAATATAACCGTGCTACTTTTCTTTTACATGATTGTAAGTTGTCATGAAAGAGATCAATTTCCGTACATATTAATAAATATTTGAATAATAATAAATTGAATAATTTACACATGTGAATACTAGGCGACATACTTTGATAATTCCTAGTACACATAGGGATATAAAAAGTAATATTTTGTCTAGAACATTAAAATATATCACGTGACTAATAAATTATATTCTCAGTCATATAGAGCCAACGAGCAATGAACAAAGGGTGATATAAATAAACAGTCTACGAGTTGTTAACATAAATAAATGTAGTTATATAAATAAATGTAGTGACATAAATGTTGGTTAAATAAATTAGTGTTTATAATTATTTAATCATAGTGTTAGTTATTTTTTATTATCTTTTTAATATTTATCCTTAATTATTCATCGTTTAATAAACGTATTATTTTAATTAATAATATTTCTTTGATTTTTTACACTTAACCCATATAAATAAAACGTTACAATACATTACCCAGGATTCGAACCAAGAACCGCTGGCACGTGAAGCTTTTACGCGTACCACTAAGCTACTTCGGTCGGTCTATTTGTCAAATATCATTTTATTAAATAAATCTTTGAAATTTAAGAATATTTTATTGTTAAAATTATATATTTTTTTAAGAAGTAACGTCCTTATAATACTAAAATGCAAATATTTTTAAAACGAAGTATCTCTTAAAATTTCCTTACATGAACTTATATCCTTCATTTAAATTTTAAGTTTTGTTGTTACATTTTTAAACACTCTGTATAGTAGAATTATACTTTGTTGTAAACGTACAATATATCTTCTACCAGATCAGATAATGGAATATATGCAGGAAAATTATTAGATTCCAGTTCTTATATTAACATTATTTTTTGTACATTTTGTTCTGTCTTTTATAAATAAGCATAAATTGTATAGTTTAGCTAAGTTATGAACGGTGAACCGTGAATATTCATTTCGGACTCGAAAAACGCTGTAGGTGCCCCCAAAAACAGATGCGGGCGGGCCCCTGAACTCTTAATTACGCCACTGATTATAATAAAAAATTTGCCAAAATGAAATCAAGAAAAAAGTCAGATCGTAACTTTGATACTTCATTTTCTTGTTGATATTATTTATTATTAAAATGTTGTTACTCTTTTTACCTCCCGCCATACCGTAGGTAAGGAGGTTATATTTTCGGTCCAAAAAATCGATAGTGAGTTTTCAGTGAATAAGCACGAATTAGGGTCCCCACAACACGTTTTTACTGTTTTTTACATGGAGGTAGGAATAAATATGGAGAGAGCATAAACTAGAACTACTGACAAGGGGAATGCAGGCCTGTGGGAACGGACGCAGGTACTGCTGCAGTCACATTGTGGTGGGAATTCACGCGGCAAATATAAAATGAAATATGTATTTGAAATTAATATTTCTTATTTCTAGTAAAATCGATAAATATACATATTTTTCAGCAAATATGTACTTAGAAGAAATTACAATATAGAAAAATTATTATAAATAATTAAAATTCCACTTACCTGTGACTGATACGGTTATCTTTTACAATATATATTTACATCGATAGATCTAGGCTAGATATTTATACGAAATTACAATTGTTCAATACACTCATTAGATTTTTTAAATTGTTTATTGTTAAATAATATAAAAGTACATAAAAAAAACTTTCCTCCTGACTTATTGGAGCACCCCACAATACAAGTCACCATGTTTATTTATTTATGATTATTCAACAGGACATTAGTCCCAATTACAGAATACTATACAAAGTACATATACAAAGAGAAAAAAAAAGTGAGAGAATATTAACAATTACTCCTACATAATATTGCTACGAACTATTTAGGAAACAACTATTTAAAATATCTTTAAATTCATGTTACAATCTGCAAATAATTACTTATGTTAAATAAAGCATTTAATATTATTGCAAGAAAACTTACATATTACAATGCAAGAGTCAACTAGTACATTATTATAAGTCCAAATAATGTTTGTTCTGTTAAACTGCTATAAACACAAAATACACGTTGAGTTAAAGTACTAAAATAAAACAATATTTCATAACTCATATGAATAAAAAAATCTTAATTTTCACCAAATGTTACGAAGTACTTAAAGAAAAATCAATATAAAACACGATATACATATATTAAAAAGTCACAAACGGTAAACAATTATCCAAAACACGTACACGTTTAAAAATAAACAATGCTCAATGACAGATGACAGCAACAACCTTGCAACTTCAGACTGACAACGGTCACAATGTAGAGGAGGAAGCGGCTGCTCTAGCGATTGCAAATACTCCCTCCACATTTATTCCTACCTCCATGGTTTTTTACAATGATGTGTGTGTATGTGGGTGGGTTGCGTGCGTGCGTGTAGGTGCGTGCGTGTAGGTGCGTGCGTGTGTGACGATTTTTCACTGGACAACCGAAAGAGGTACTTTACTTGGAGCCCATAATATTTTTTAATGAAAAACTATATTAATATATAATCCAAAATTTTTCAATTTAAGTATTTAAGACTTTTATATCAAAGGGAACAACTATTAGATTTTGACTAAAATTGATAAACCGGAAATGATACTTTACTTGAAGCTCTGAACAGATTTTCGTGAAAAGTATATTATGATATAATCATACGTAATTTAATGAGAGAATATAATGAATTTTTGCAATCTAACCTAACCTAACTTTTGATATACATATTCATATTGTATTAAAACATGGTACTTACGAGTTTTATTTAATATTTCGGAGTTTGAATTATTGTTATTATTTATTTTTATACTCAAAATTAACTGTCAATGTCATAAATAAAGAAAACAAATCCCTTAGTAACGATTATAAATACGGTGTTTATTTCCTTGTTTTTTATCATCGCTGTGATAAACGCGTGGCTAGGGAAATTCTGAATGTTGATTGGCGGAAAACATGTCACGTGACTAAGGAATTATATTCTCAAAAAAATATAATCCAAAACTTCTCAAATTTGGTATTTCAAACTCGTATATAATTTGAAACAACATATTAGATTTGGACTATATATGATAAACCGGAAGTGGTACTTATTTCGAGCTCTCAACAGATTTTTGAGGAAAAACATTATAAAATATAAACCAAAATTTTGTATTACAGACTTTTTAATTTATTAGAACAAGTTAGATTTTGTTTACAAACGATCACCCGGAAATGATACTTTCCTTAAAGATCATTGCTATTTTAAATACGGAATTGGCCGGAGCCCATGTGCTGGCCATATCGGATTTTTATTATTATTATATTTCATTGTATAATTTACATTATTTACTGTTAACTAAGTAAATTGTTTCGTTTCGTAATAAATTTAAAATATTAATAGTCATACTTCAGTTTTTTAAATAATTGAGGAGAGGTCTCATAAACAATTTCGCTATAGGCCACAAAAAAATATTAATCCGGCCCTGCGTGAAGAATACCATAGACATAGACCATAGGTATAGCTGGAGCGTGTAAGTTGAGATTGGAGCTGCGCATAGAGTGGCATATAAATGAATCCCCTTTCCCTTTATATCAATTTGACATGTTGACGGAATGTTTTCCTCGTTATAACAATATCGTATTATAATTACTATTACATTTCGACTTGTCCAAGTACGAATTTTAGTTCCGGCTCATTCAAGGTCAGTCTTAATTAAACGCGCGCCAGCTATACTATATAATTTATGTTAAATATATCGTATAGTTGAATTCGCTAATCATTAAACATATAAAAATAATAACTATAGTGTATTATGTACATATACAAAACTAAAATTAAAAATAATTGTTGGTTTATTTAGTCAGACACCGTGACAGTATTAAAAATATTGATAAATTATCTAAAAAAAATCTGATGTGGCCAGCACATAACCTCTCGCCGTATATTTTACCTGGCTGTATGCATAAAGCAAAGATTATTTTTATAAATACAAATAATATATTCATATAAATCTATGACGTATAAACTTCTTTATTATTCAATAATAGCATGTCTCAACATAAAGATATTTACCATAAATTATGTTACAATAAATTACAAAGTAGAGTTTACCATATATAAATATTAGGCTGGTAACAGCAATTTTCAATTCGAACAACTTTGTTTACTTTCTCTTCATATTCTTCTAGTAAAAACATTTATTTTGGGCGGTCTAAAATGTATATATCTGGATTGTGCATCTATTCTTATATATCTTCTTTTACATTTTATTTTTTCATACTTGTTATATCTAAATAACACTAATTCCTTTTAATAAAGTGACGGATAGATTGCACTCCGATTATTCTTATATCGATGTGTAATTTTGTCAATATTTACAACTTACTTGAGAAGAATTTGATAGCTTTTTCGCAATTCAAAGTTACTCTAGTCTACAGTACTGGTGTACATTGTCCCATAATGTTTGAAACAAATTTAAGTCCTTCAACCTAGACTTGTCATCTCCATAATAGTCACAGATCAAGAATTAAGGGATTCTCCAAATACATTTTTCTTTCATTACTCATTATTTCTGACACTGACATTTATCTGTCAGTTACAAATAATTTAAATTTGCAACTATTTTTCATGACATCCTTTCGGTTGTAAAATTAATTACAACATTATTTTATATATTATATTCCTTTTATCTCTAAATCTATAAAATATGTATAAAAATATTTAAATGTATCAGAAAGAGAATTTATTTTTCTTTAATATTATCAAGAAAAATTTTCAAAAAATAATATTTAGAAGATTTTTTTTCAAGAATCTTCTACTTCCGGTTGTCCAATTGTTACCAAAACCTTTTCAGATCTTCCCATGAATGTCCGATTGGGAAATACGTTGTTAAACAAATTTTAAGTCTTATAGTTTTTGAGTAACCGTCCTTCCAACATCCCACACACACACATCCACACACACACACACACACACACACACACACACACACACACACACAGACATCATCGTAAAAATGTTAAAATCGGATTGTAGGGACCTTAAAACGTGCTTATTCAATAAAATCTGGATATGCGATTTTTAGCATGAATCCATTACCTCTCTTAGCGAGAGGTAAAAATAATATTAGTAGTACTACAAAATCATCTTTCATTCATAGAAAATAAAGAGCACATCTTATTTATTCTGAATTTCTTTCTGCAGGTCAAAAATGGAGACACATGCGTTCAACCCTTTCCCCTGCCTTCACCAGCAGCAAAATGAAGTCTATGTTCGTTTTAATCGCCGAAAGCGCCGACCAGTTCACCGAATACTTCTTGAAATCGGCCAAACCTGGTGAGCATGTTACCGTGGAGATGAAAGATGCATTCACGCGCTTCGCCAACGACGTAATCGCCACCTGTGCTTTCGGTCTAAAATGCGACTCTCTCGCTGAGCGTGAGAACCAATTCTACATGGCCGGTAAAGAAGCTACTGATTTCAGCGGCATTAAGGGCCTCATATTCTTTGGATATAACGTTAGCCCATTCCTGATGAAGCTCTTCAAACTTCGATTATTCAATACTAGAGTCAGTACCTTCTTCCGAAATTTAGTAATGGGAACTATTAGCATGAGAGAAGAAAAAGGTATTGTTAGACCAGATATGATTAATTTGTTAATGGAAGCAAGAAAAGGGAAACTGAAATATGAAGAGACAGGGAAAAAAGAAGAGGATACTGGGTTTGCTACGGTTGAGGAATCTGATATTGGAAAAGAGAATCAAATAAAGCACGTAGGTAATACGAATATAAATAACTTTTGTTAATTAATCAAAGTAAAAGAATGCCTCAGCTTATAAGGCCTTATCACACTAGAAGAGTATCTTTGACTAGTCACGCATTTTCTATGACTTGCGCATGCACAACAACTGTCTCTGAACTACAGGAATGTAACTTTACGTAACTGCACAAACGACACAAATTGGCGATCTCAAACATCCTGTACTAAATTTCATCGCATTACAAAAAGTCTGATGTGGCCAGCACATAATCTCCCGCCAATTCCATGTTTAAAATAGCAATGAATTTTAAGTAAAGTATCATTTCCTTTTGATCATATGTAAACAAAATCTAATTTGTTGTTCCAATAAATCTCTTTCTATTTCTGCCGGACACTTTTTATTTGCAAAAAACTGTTTTCCAATGTTAAACGCCTATGTTAAGGTTTACTTGGGACACACGGTATAGTCAAAATCTAATATGTTGTTTCCAATCCCAATAATATAGAGCGCGAACAACAGCCACGTGACTCAAGCGACCTTGAAGTGCTTGGAATCAGTTGATTTGTGTGCGCTTGTCACTTTGACAAAGATAAGCACAATATTTTGATTTATACTGATTTTTACTAAAAAGTTATTATTTTGAACTTTATGTGTTCTACTGCCTGAAAATTGTAAAATAATAACTTTTTTAGTTCAAAACCAAAATAATTTAATACATTGTTCTTGTCATAGTTACAAGCGCACACAAATCAGCTGATTCAAAGCACGTCAAAGTCGCTCGTGCTTTATACGAGTTTTAAATCCCAAATTTGAGAAGTTTTGGATCATATTTTAACATTTTTTTTTAAGAAAATCTGTTCAGAGTTTCAAGATTACAATAATGTAATTGACTACAATACTATTTTAGTATTACAGTAGACATATATTACACTTTGTAGGATACCTGCCTATGAAAAGTAATTTTTCCCGTTTGTTCCGCTATTATTTTCTTTCTTAAAGGTACGGTTATTGCTTCTAAAGGCACTACAGGCTGGCATTTTTGAAACTTGAACCCACGCTTGAAACGAAGGTGATATTTTTCGAATATGATTACTCGAAGTCTGAATATAGCGGAACCAATCACCGGGCCAGAGGGCACAATTTGACAAACCTGTCTGCCAAACTTTTATTATAGTGCACGTTATAGTGATATATTTTTCCACGAAAATCTGTTAAGAGTTCCAAGTAAAGTATCACTTCCGGTTTATCATATATAGTTAATATCCAATATGTTGTTTTCAATCATGTACGAATTTTAAATACCAAATTTGAGATGTTTTGAATTGTATCAATATATTTTTTCACGAAAATTTGTTCAGAACTTCAAGTAAAATATCACTTCCGGTTTACACATTTTAGCCAAAATGTAATATGTTGTTCCCATTGATATAAAAGTCTTAAGTACTAAAATTGAAAAGTTTTGGATTATATTTTAATATAGTTTTTCATTAAAAACTGTTATGGGCTTCAAATAAAGTACTAGTTGTCTAATTTTATCCAAAATCTATCAACTCTTTATAAAAATGCAGAAAGCTTAAATACGGAAAACATAAATTTTTGGAAGTTTGATATGAGTTATTGTGGACGAAAAAATCATCACACACACACACACACACACACACACACACACACACACACACACACACACACACACACACACACACACACACACACACACACACACACACACACACACACACATACACATACACAGACAGACAGGCATCATTGTAAAAATTAATAACAACGTGTTGTGGGGATCGTAATTCGTACTTATTCACTGAAAACAGTGAAAACGAACTACCGAAAATATCATCGTCATCAACCTGGAAAAACTTTATAAAAAGAAATATAACTTGTAGAAATTATTAGTTGTTATTAATTTTTTAAAAAAGAAGAAAAATATACTAGTATTAAAGAAACGTATATATTAATGAATTTAGAATTATTTCTAAGTCAATCGTTATTCCCTTTACGGAATATAAAATTATTTAACATAACATGATCATTCTCAGTAGTGCCAACGTATGGTACGACAATAAACTACAATTATTTCAAATAATTTTATATTCCATAAAAGGAATAACGATGGACTTACTTAATGCTAGTACCTTTTTTTTCTTCTTTTAAAATTAAATAACACCCAATAGTTTCTAAAAGTTATATTTCATTTTATACGGTTTTTTTCAGGTTGATGACGTGAGTCCTCTACCTAATCATTTTCACTATTCCTATGTACGTAGATGAGCGGGATGTAAAAAATGCTTGTATGAATTTCCCTAACAAAGTAATTTCAATTTTATTTTATTTAGAATTAACAGAAGATGATCTAACAGCCCAAGCTTTAATATTCTTCTTTGCTGGTTTCGACACAACGTCGACATTGCTGTGTCATATGGCGAATGAGTTGGCCGTGAACCCTGACATCCAACAACGCCTGCAGGCGGAAATTGACGCCGTCATGGAGGCTTGCAATGGGAAAATCACTTATGAAGCCATTGCCAGAATGAAATACATGGACATGGTAGTGTGCGGTAAGTAATATACAAATGTCTCTATAAGTTTACTCATTATTAGAATTTTTTTTATTTGAAGAGATACGAGATTGATTAAATGAACAAAATTGTAACATTTTATATTAGAAAATTAGACAAAATATTTTTTAAATTGTACCATATATTATTTATTCTTTTATCGGAGACTTTTTTCTCTTTTCAATAAGGTAATGTTGTTTATACACATTTTTTTCAAATAAACTGTCTATTTAGTCAAGCAAACTATGCAAACAATTATTTTTTATAAAATTATTATTTATACATATATTAACTTATTTTACAGTAATAACAAAATAATTAAAGAAATTATTCAAACTTTCTATGCAAATTTCAGCTGTTTTGGGAACAGAGCCAACCGTTCTACGTAACTGATATTGGTAAGCCTGTAATTTTATTTCGCAATTCTTCAACACACTTACTGCAAATTAGTTAATAATATAATAAATTTATAAAAAAATGTTTCCATGGCTTACTTGGCTAAATTAACTAAAAACACTATACAACATTTTTATTTTTAAACGTAAATAACTCGTTTATTTGAAAAAAAATGTACATTACCTTATTGAAAAGAGAGAAAAGAAACGCTTTCCGATACAAAAATAAAAAATCTGATGTGGCCAGTACATTACCTTTCGTCAAATACAAATTACATACATAAATTTTCTTGCAAAAGATCAAACAAACTATTGAAATTGCACTTGACACTGACTTCTTCTTCTTTAGCTGTTCCCATTCATTAGGGGTCGCTATTTTATATTTTCTTCTTCCGCAATACAGTTCTTCCATCTTATCTTCGGTCTTCCTCTGTTTCTTCTACCTAAGCTATTCATTCTTATTCCAGTATATTCTTAATTTCTCCTCATGACATGTTCAAACCAATGTAATCGTCTCTCTTGTATCCTACCTAGAGCCTTCTATCACTCGAGCCATTTCCCTTATCCTTTAAATCCTTACTCAAATCTTTCCGTGTCTTCCCCAACATCTACTTCAATATCCTCATCTCTGCCATATTCATTTTCATTTCATTTATAACTGACATCTGTCAATTTGAATTATCTGAATATATTAGCAGTTTCCATGGTTAGCATAGTTGGCTGATTTATGAAATAATATCTTTATAATTCTTTAACTCTTATATCTATTGAATATGAAGTATAAAATGCAATCACATCGTATAGAGAATAACATTCTTTAAAATTTATAATAACATTAAATGTCAATTAATGATATTTATCTGCTTTTTTTTTTCAAGAAAAACTGTTAAAAGTTGCAAATGGAGGGTGCTGAACCAAATATAACCAAAATCTAATGTCTGCATATGGATCTAAACTTGTGAAATACGAAAAATAGTATATTATGTTATTAGGAGTAGAAAGCGGTCTTTTTGTGTTGAACCCAGCTATTGCGGCCGAGGCGCTAGCCGAGGCCAGGCAAGCTGGGTAAAACACAAAAAAGGGCGTTTTGCTCCGAATAACATATACTATTTTTTCTTCAAGTGTTTCAAAGAAAACTGGGGATTTTTTTATATTTTTCTAGAATTGTTTTAATTATAGCGTTCGCAATTTCAGCCATAGTTGGCTGTGTACACTACAAAACACATACGATACAACTGTCAAATAACAATTTTTCAATATGGTCTGTGTTGCTGTGACGACTGCTGCCGCCAGCTTTGAACTAAGAAGCTAACATTTTTTTACTAGTACAATAATGAACAACATTGTTGTACTAGTAATAAAATGAATATCTTCTATAGTGTGTGTATAGTAGCATAATATGAATATTGTTGTACACTTGGAGAAAAAATATAATTTTTGGAATCGTGGTATTGGAATTATGCGATCCGAAACGATCGTCACATACACATCCATTTAATATATATTGCCCCAAATTTTGGGATCGTGATAAGATTTTTACTTTGTCGACATTACCAATTTTCTAATATAAAATGACACACTTTTCTTCATCTAACCAATCTCGTATATCTTCAAATAAAATAGTTACCAATAGTATAGTGAGCAAGTTTATAGAGACATCTGTATAGGTTGGTGACTGGAACTCCGGAACATAAAACTTTAACATATAAAATCATACTTTTGTAATTTCATGCTTCCCTAATAATTTTAAGTAAAAAAATCTGAATCAATAAGCAAAATTAATTTAGCATTTTTTATAATGGCAGGTATGAAAATGTCGAAAATCTCCCCAAAATGGTAACAATTACGTAAAGCCTGCTTTATAGATTGCATAGAATAAGATAGGAATATAATTTTTTTAAGACCATTTATATGAAATAAAATGACACTTTTACAGTAAACTGAATATTTATTCTTGTGTGCTAATTGAGAGTTTGATACTAACTTTAGTAATTTATTTTAAAAATATAATGCTGGAGTAAAAGTCGTCGTTGGCAGATTCGCGAAATAAATAAAAATACAAAAAGATGTGTTTCTTCGAAAAATATTTTTAAAAAAATCTGTTGTGGCGTTGTGGCCATTGTGGTACATATAAGTATTGTATTTAACATTTCTGGTACACACAAAAAAATCTAATTACACCTAATCTTTATATTTATTTTCTATAATTTTAAATTCATTCCATGAGCAAGTTTTCTCCATTTCTTCTAAATGTTCGTTTTTCCAATTCATTAACGAAATTGGCAGTATTTCTGAAGGGTTCATGTAATATATCTATAATTTTAAATATATAATTAATAATACGATAAGAAATATTAAATATTTCCA
Organism: Harpalus rufipes; assembly: GCA_951394225.1. Lineage (NCBI taxonomy): Eukaryota > Metazoa > Arthropoda > Insecta > Coleoptera > Carabidae > Harpalus > Harpalus rufipes. The sequence goes on along the minus strand of OX596288.1, from coordinate 14,892,034 downwards.
GAAAAAGCCTTCAATACTATCTCTGTATTTTTGACCCTGACATTAGTGACATTTATCTGTCAATCAAGGCTGTCAATTATGATGAAACTGAAATATAATTTGTTAAACTAAAGCAAATTACAGGGAAAATAAATGTCTTTAATGAGCAAAATACAAAATACACAACAGAACTGACAATACATATATAAACATATGAATTACTTGTAAATCTCCATATTTCCTAACATTACGTAGATACACAATAAATGTATAAATACGATCTAGATATCTTCAACAAATTACAGACATTTTAATTTAGTTACCATGGAGATGTTAATATTTAGTAGATTTTTGTTAAAATACTGCTACTTCCGGTTGTCTAATTGTTACTAGAATCTATTCAACTCTTCCCATTACTGTTAGATTGAGAAATCCGGAGTTACACAGGTCTTTAGTCTTATATTCCGTGGTCTTATAGAATTTGAGAAATCGTACATACAACAACCTCTCTTTCTCGCTCACACACACACACACACATGCACAGACATCATCGTAAAAATGTTATTATCGGATTCTAGGGACCTTACAGCGTGCTTATTTACTAAAATCTAGATATGCAATTTTTGGCATGAGTCCAATACCTTTCTTAGCGTGAGGTAAAAATGAAAAGTACGGAGAAGGATCAGTTTTTTTGGTAGAGCCATATCAGTGTATTCTTATTTACGAAAATATTACAACAAATTACACCGAAATTACAAAAATTGTATCAAAATAAGCCAAATGAAATAGGAATAAGAATAGAATAAGATATAAAATTAGGTTATTTCTTATCCTATTCTGTGCTGTTATATTCCATTCGATGCAAAGTGTAAATGATTCCGTGCATATACTGATTTATATTTCTATTCCCTGTGCTATTCTTTTATATTATATTCTATTATAATCTATGCAATCTATAAAGCCTGATTAACGATTAATCTGTCAAGTTAGATTAATTTATTTTTATTTGGTATCTTCTATTGCTTGTAATTCTGTTCAAGTTGATAATTGATTAATATATTATTTTTGGTTGATTTTCGACATTTGCACATTATTTTATTTTTCAGAGACTTTAAGGAAGTGGCCACCTTCTCAATTAACGGACCGCGTATGCACGAAGCCCTTCACTATAAAAACAGACGATGGAAGTCAAGGGCCAGTGACGCTAAATAAAGGAGAATTGATCTGGATTCCGATTTATCCGATGCACAGAGACCCGGCCTATTTTCCTGACCCGGAGCGTTTTGATCCTGAGAGATTCAGCGATGAGAATAAAAATAACATCAACCCTTTCGTGTATATTCCCTTCGGAGTAGGACCACGAAATTGTATAGGTAAGTAATATTATTATTAAACAAAATAATTGATAAAGTACTACTCTTATACCTTTTCTTTCAACTTAAATTTCAGAAAAAGTAACTTCAATTTCAGAAAAAGTAAATTCAGTTTAAGAAAAAGTAACTTCAATTTCAGAAAAAGTAAATTCAGTTTCACAAAGAGTAACTTCAATTTCAGAAAAATTGTTTCAGTTTACCTTTTCTGAAATTGAATTTACTTTTTCTGAAATTGAAGTTATTTTTTTTTGAAATTGTAGTTGAAAATATATAATATAAAGCTCGTGTTGTTCGAATCTAGGTTCGACTTTTTTTGCTTGTCAACGATATATGAGATAATTTATTTTTGTTTGAACGGAAATAATTTATTTCGCATTCGCATCAAGTCAGGAAAGTACTATTTTACTTGAAATTATCCAAATTGAGTGAAATGACTTTTTGAGTGTGCAGCGTGTAACATTTTGTCTTCTACAATAATTACTAAAATATCACACTTAAAAATACAGTAAAAACAATCGAATCTCAATAATTTATGCATTTTAAACATTTATATTGCAATATATATATATATATATATATATATATATATATATATATATATATATATATATATATATATATATATATTTAAAAAAAATATATATAATTTTTTTATACAGGATGTTATTTAAGTAAACGTACAACGTTTATGTAATCAGCCTTTATGAGGCGAATTAACAAATAATATTTAAGATGGGTTTTTGCCAGACTGGAGGTACAAATTAGTATTTGCCAAAAAAGTATAATAATAAATAATAAAGGTACTTACCGTTGTGATATTGCTCGTAGAAGAATAAAGGTTCGAAATAATAATAATAATGTTTATTATAAAAGGGTTCATCGTCCATACAGTCTTTTATATTACTGTAATTTTAAGGGCCGGTATTTTCACTTCCGAATAAAGCTAAAGATAAATTTAACCTTCGGATAAATATTTTTGTTGTCTTTTCACTTGCAAATTAATTTATTCGAAAGAATAACATCTGTTATTCCCGGAATAAGTTATTCGCTAGTTGGGTAGCGAATAAAGGTTTTATTCGTAAGTGCAGTACATTTCTACATAGTGCAGATTATTAACAAAGTGGATATATTAAATATTTTTAATGATTATGATGATTGTTTGAACTATGAATGAAAAAATAATGCGAGAAATCGAAAACGCACGATTAGATAGCGACCTAACCACACACACCAAGGAAATTTTTGACAGATTCCGAATATGAAAACAAACTGTTCTTATTTTATTATTACAAATTACGGTTCGTATTTGATCTCAAACAGTGCATACATAGGTAAATCCCTCCTTGGGTAAATCATTATATAGATCCTGATATTTGATGCTGGTAAAATATTTTCGGATTTTGAATACTTTTATACAATATTCATTTACCTCGAACTGAAAGGAATATACAAAAATTATAAGGACAATTTTACAATATACATATGGTTTCGTTTACCGCGTATGATTACTGCAATATATTACTTGTTAAACTACACTCTCCCGGGGCTAAAAATGCAGAAGGATATAGATGACATTAAGGATGTCAAACAAAATTTTGACAAGTACAGATTCAAAAAAATTTAACACATTTCATCCTTGTCTGCTTAACGTGGTTATGTAAAACTCCATCCTTCTCTACTGACATAAATTCACTCTGCAAGGTTACCAATTCACGAATGTTAAAATTGTTCGACAGATAGCTATTTGTTTTTGTGAAATGTGTGAAAAGACTCAATGGAGTTATTCGTTGGATAAATATATAGAATAAATTTATTTAACGAATACTTATTCGAAACTTTATTCGGAAGTGAAAATACCGGGCCTAAATCAACAAACAATTGAGGTGTCACCTAATTACCAAATAAAGAAACAATATTATAATTGCTCCATATTGCTTATTCTGCAATATTAGTGATTACTACTACTGAGTTATGATGACCTCAATTATGTGGTGACCTAGTCTTACATTTAGCCGATGGTACAACTAACCCCATAGATAGTAAATCTGGCAATAATTTTTGTTTTACATGCTTTATATAAGAACTGGAGCCGATTAAAACTGACCAATTATGTCTTAGTTAAAAATTTCATGATAAACATGTAGCTTTCCATGCCAATGATCTTATATGTCAATTGTTATTGGTGACAGGTGTGACATTTTTTCCAGAGAACACGTTGATTTTTACTTCTTTACAAAATTTTGAACTAAGACGTAATTAGCCATAGCCAGTTTTAAGGGGCTCCACGGCTCCAGTTCTTACAGAAAGCATGTAAAACAAAAATTATTGCCAGATTTACTATATATGGAGTTACATAGTTCTACCATCGGTTAAGCGTTGTACGCTTACTGAAATAACACTGTATAATAATGGAACATTTCAAGAACTGCTTCATATTTTCAGGTTCTCGGTTCGCACTACTAGAAGCGAAAACTGTATTTGTTTATCTTTTATCTAAATTTGATATAGTGGTGGACAACAAGACTCAAATTCCATTGCGTCTAAGCCGATCTACGTTCGCCATGGTTGCTGAGAATGGGTTTTGGGTTGGATTAAAACCAAGAAATAAATGAATATCCCTAAATATCTTGCTTTTCTTAGATAACATTGTAAAACTGTTTGAAGATATAATATATAATAATAAAGAATAATCTGTTGTAATAAATCTCGTTGCCCAGAAATCAGTTGAGATATTTAAATGTTTGTAATTGTCAGATAAATGCAAAATGTCAGTGTCAAAAATCAGATTTTTCTGGGAGGTACGAGTACATTTAATATATATTATTGTATTATTAATTAAATACGTATTTAAATTATAGGTATGTTAATATTACATATTATATCCTTAAGAAATACCGCTAATACGGTCAATGAATTTGAAGAATTTTGAATATATTAGAACAGTAGGACAAAATTTCTCATAGAACGGAAGGAATTAATACAATTTCAATTATTTGTGTGGACAAGAAATGTTAAATTCGTTACTTTTAGGGCGCGCGCAGTCATGTGACTGTGTTGCCCTTGGAAAGCAGATGAGGATTCGTGTCAGAATGACGGCTAATAGTTATTTACATAGATGTCACAATTGTCATATGTCATAATTTTTCATTCTGATGTTTATTTGTTATCAATTGTATGGAATATACTTATCAAGGAAAGTAATTCACATGGATTTGGAAAATCATAATGTTTTGAATGAAAACTTATGATACTTGACACCTATGTACATTATTACTAGCTGTCATTTTGACACGGGCATCCATATCTGCTTGCCAAGGCTAACAGAGTCACATAACTGCTCGCACCCTATGCAACATAAAATGAAAATGGCGAGAGATATTGTTCTGGCCACAACAGATTTTTATAGGACGTTTTTGAAGAAACACAAACGTTAAAATGTAATAAATTGTGACTAAGATACCTTTTGCGAAAAACAGTTTTACCAAACTGTTTGGCATAGTTAAAAGTAGATGTTGCTATATGTAATTTTACTCATTTTTTTGTAATATTTGGACTATGGTTGTTTTTCTCAAAGCTCCTCAATTTTTACCTCTTGCTAAGAGAAGTGTTGGATTCATGCTAAAAATCGCATATCTATATTTTAATGAATAAGCACGTTTGTAGGTCCTTACAATCGAATTTTATTATTTTTGCGATGATGTCTGTGTGTGTGGATGTATGCGTGTGTGTGTGTGTATGTGTGTGTGTGTATGTTGGAAGGACGATTTCTCAAAAAACTATAAGATTTAATATCTGTTTAAGAATTGAAAAGTTTTTGGTAACAATTGGACAACCAAAAGTAACAGATTCTTGAAAAAATTCTTCTAAATATTATTTTTTCGATTACTTACCAGCTCATCTGTCATGCGCCAAAATATAACCGCACCACAACTGCATATCTAGTGCTGTTAACTTGGTACGGAAAAGTTACCAGATCTTTCAATAACCGCGTTCTGAAAATACAATCGGTTACTGAAAACGTAACCGCGGTTAGTGTGGTTCAAGTTCAGAATACAGTATTAGTTACAGAAATCCTTAACAGTAATGAAGCTAGTATGTGGCAATGGTGGCTTGTCAGGGTAGGCAGGTGTAACAGCTTGGAAAGTGATCTTTACATACCACCGCAGGCCACCAAAAGTTGTAACAGGGATGCAAGCAGTATTTTTATATCACCCCGCTAGCTACCAAAAGTAACACAATTACAAACTATATTTGTATATCACATCGGTAACTACCAAAAGTTGTACCAGGTACGGTAGTGACAACAAAAATAGGTGATCGAGATGGGTAGCGTTTAACACTGCTTAGTCCTGCACAATATGAAAATTTATTTGACCCGAGAGTAAAACACTAATTTTATTAATGCAAAACTATTAAGGTCAAAGGTAGCGGAATAGCTGCCACCACTATCCGTATTTTAAAAGTCCTCGGATAGAAGGACACGGGCAAAACGGGTCAAAGAAAACAATCAATTAAAATTTGGGTAGTGTCACTAAGTAATTCAATTTATACTTACGCGTTATTCTACGGGTCACACGCAGGAAATGGGTATGAGGCAGAACAAACACGTATTTCCAACAATAACAAAACTATATAATCTTTAATAATTCTCCGCGAACAAATAAAATTATATAAGCCAAATAAAATTACAACGCGATCAATTGAATCTATATAAACTCTAAGTTCTGAATCTCATTCACAAAATCAATCTCAAGCCGATTCACAAAAAATAAAACAAAATCAGTACAATTTAATTGGTTATTTCACACAGAAATACCAAGCTCAGTCTAAGACACACAGTCATAGACATGAACAACAAGAACAATCAGACAACAAGAAGGAGTCAGAGTCAAAACTCTGACTTTATACTCTGCAAGGGTAGAAACCAGTGACTCTCAAACCCCTTAATTTCGGCTCATCTCATCTATAAAACTCGAGACAGTTTACAGTTTCTTACGAAAACTTATTAGTGTTCACTGGGACACCAAGTAACGGACAAATTCTTCTAAGAACTCAACAGCTCTGCCAAAGCTCTACCCTGGAGACTTTTTGTAACATCCGCCCAGAAACATAATTTTACCCGGTCTCATAAATATTTCAACATAAAGAAAACACAAAACAACACGTTTAACGGAAAAATTCCTACGAAACAAATACGTAATAGTCGCTACGCCGGACTATTACACAGGTGAGGCAGTGCCTCACCAGAAAAGAAATAAAGCTGCATGTAAAATAAATAAATAAATAAATATTTCATCACGGCATATTACCCATTGCTGGGTGTGCCATTCTGCTTCGTACACAGATATCGGTAATGATGGAATATTTGTACCGTGTGGGCGCTTAACAGGCGTCACCTCACGGGCACTCATTGCTGGCGTGGAGAGTAATGTAGTATGTAAATTAAATTTTAACTTATTCCGTTAATGCTTGTTTTTATAAATATCAAAAGAATAATTTAAGCCACCACCATAACTAATATGTAATGCAGTTCACCTAATTTACACCCTATAAAGTGCTTCTCGAAATGAATAGTATAAATGCCTATGTTTTTGATACAAGCAATAATTCCGGTAAGAAATACGTTGCGCTAGACAAAGAGCTATTTGAGGCAGTGCTTCAATGCTAAATTCAATGAGTGCGTAAAGGATAAAAGATAGTCGCTTTACCTTCCACGCGGCCCTATAGAGGCCGTTACCATATATGAATACAATCAACGCCACGTACTGATAAATTTCGTAAGTAGGTTCACGACATTACTGCATATTTTTGCAAGCAAGATTAAAAAGTTGCAAATTGCATTCGACAATAAACAAACATAACATAACCTGTCTTGTCTAGCATTTTTATTATAATAAGCTTTGGTTGGCGACTGATACGTATTGCAGTAAATATTCAATTCTTTTATTTTTTTCGTTTTTTTATAGTTTATCCACGTAGTGTTTTTGTAATTTGAATTTTAGTTGAAAACAAAAAACAAATAATGGCTTCGACTTCAACTTTAAAAGAATTGAGTGACAATATAAAGAATTCTGAAGATATTGTTATTTTTTACCTTCCGTCACCTTTAGGTAAGGAAGGTATTGTCTTTGGTCAAAAAATTCAATGATGAGTTTTAAGTGAATAAGCATGTTTTAGGGTCCCTATAATACGATTTTACCATTTTTACGATGATGTATGTATGTGTGTCTATGTGTGTGTGACAAAAGTTCCGGATCCCATAACTTCAATACCACGATTCCAAAAATTATATTTTTTTCGTATTCCTCAAGTTTACATCCAGAAGAACAACTGATTAGATTTTGGTTATAATTGGTGAACCGGAAGTACCCTCATTTGAAGATTTAACAGTTAAATTTGATTTATTGACATTTAACGTTATTATAACTTAAAGAATATATTATTCTCTATACGATTTGATTACATTTTATACTTTATATTCAATAGATACAGAGTTAAAGAATTTTAAAGAAATTAAATTTTATAATTCAGCCAGCTATGCTAAACATACAAACTATTAATATATAATTCAAATTGACAGATGTCAGTATTAATAAAAAGTAAATTAATGTGGCAGAGAAGAGGATGTTGAAGTAGATGTTGGGGAAAATACGGAAAGATACGGTAAGAAAATAACTCTAGTATTACAAGTTTCTAGAAAGATACAAGAAAGATGATTACATTGGTTTGAACATGTCATGAGGAGAAACGAAGAATTATATTGGAACAAGAATGAATAGTTTAGTAATAGGATGTTGAAGAAACAGAGGAAGTCCAAAGATAAGATGGAAGGACTGTATTGCGGAAGACTTGATAGAAAAGGAACTGAATGATAACGACACGCAAAAATAGCGACCCCTAACGAGTGGGAAAAGCTAAAGAAGAAGAAGATGTCAGTGTCAAGTGCAATTTGAATAGTTTTTTTATAAATAATTTTACTGGAAATTTAGAATCTTTTGCAAGAAAAATTATGTATGGAATTTATACATTATACACAGGATTGACGGAAGGTATTCAGATTTTATAATTAACAACAAACCATTTAATCAACTGTCTTATGAAGATAAACTATTTGTCAAAGAATTTCTAAAAATGTTCTGTGATCTGGCAATTTATTTTTGTACATGAGAGGGGAAAAATATGCATTTGCACATCCCTTGAAAAAATGTAACTTTCAATTATAAGGCATTTGACCTTGAATGAAAAAAATAATTTTTTCCACAATCGTGAGCAAAATTCATTATTATTCAACTGAAAATCATCTTTAAACACTCAAATGACGTAATAAGAGTATTAAAAAATAGTAAAAAACTTAATAATACTAAATTTAATGATATTAAACAATCTAGTGATAAAACAGTGCGACAACGTCAATACTATACTGAACTAAAAGCTGAACTTGTGAAACGCATTAATGCCGGTGAAAATAATCTTAAAATAAAATATATAAATGATGTTCCGCATATCGTCTCAAAAAACTAAATAGCGTCACAACTCGGTATACTACCAAAATGTAAATGGACTTAACACCAAGTTAACAGAACTTTATTTAAATGGTACATCTACAAACTACGATGTGCTTGTACTAAGCGAGACGTGGCTTAGCGAACATGTCACCAACAACGAACTTTTTGATCAACGCTACTGTGTCTACAGAAGTGACCGTGACAGAGTTGAAACCGGCAAAACCCGCGGGGGAGGAGTGCTCATCGCAGTCAATGAACTATTCAAACATAAACAAGAAGATATCAGCTGGAACTTAAACAAAATTGATGTTTTATGTGTAAAAATATTTTTTCCTAGCTCTTCCTCAATTGTATATATCTTTGCGGTTTACATACCACCTGATACTACTACACATGAATATTTACACTTTTATGAGCACATTTCATCTCTTCCTTTTGTACTTTCGGCCAATGTCTTAATAATTGGAGATGTGAATATAACAAATTTAAACTATTTTTATGAAAAAAATATCTCTGACAATAATGTCAAACATTTTACAAACTTTATAAATTTTCTCAACATGATACAATGCAATAGAATACCTAACATTAATAATAACATCCTAGATATTGTTGTTGCTAACATTGATTGCACTATTCAAAAATGCGATTTTAGCTTATTACCTGAAGACAGACATCATCCAGCCTTAGATATAGATTGCAAAATTTTCATTTCTCCGTATAATAAATTAAAAACCAATGTAAAAACTTACTATAATTATAGAAATGGTAATTACGAATTATTGTATAAACTACTGAATGAGGTTGACTGGTGTTTTCTAAACTCTTATAATGATGTTAATGATGCTGTTAAACATTTTTATGAAGTTTTATATGATATTCTTGACGTTTGCATTCCTAAAAAATCTAGTAGAAATTATAAATACCCTATTTGGTTTAACTACGATATTATTACTTGTTTAAAACAAAAAGAATATCATCGTAAACAGTATAAAAAATCTAGCCTAAGTCACCACTTAAACAAATTTAAATCCTTCAGATCCTTATCAAAAATTCTTATTAAAAATGCGTACAATGACTATATTAATTCCGTTCAAAATGATTTAATAAACAATCCCAAAAATTTTTGGAATTTTTTAAAGAATAAAAAGAACTCCTGCAATATACCTTCTGTCATGCAATACGACAATCAGACTTTTTCTAATGGCTCTGATATTGCAAATGCATTTGCAACATTTTTTCAAAGTGTTTATAATAACTCTCCAGTGCATAATAACAATTTAAATTTTAACCCAGATAGCAATAATTTTTGTAACCCTGTCTCAGTAACTAAAATAAGTATTGATGAAATTACAGCTGCCATTAAATCTCAAAAAAACACAACATCTGTTGGCCCAGATAATGTACCTGTCTTAATTTTTAAAGGTTGCACTGATGCCCTAGTTCTCCCTTTATTTATTTTATTCAACTTAAGTTTAGAGACTAATACTTTTCCTGACAAATGGAAATGTTCTAGCATTTGTCCAATATTTAAGTCAGGCGATAGAAGTATGATTAGTAATTATCGTCCAATATCTCTCTTAAATTCTGTAGCCAAAATTTTTGAGTCAATATTATTTCAACAGATTCAACAACAAACTATAAATGATATAAGCCCTTATCAGCATGGATTTGTTAGCCGCAGATCAACAGTCACCAATTTAGTTAATTTCGTTCAGTACATTTTTGAAGCATTTCATAATAAGATACAAGTAGATGTTCTATATACAGATTTTCGCAAAGCCTTTGATTCAGTTATTCATACAATTTTATTACATAAATTAAAAATTCTAGGCTTCTCAAATAAATTATATCTCTTGATTGAATCATATTTAAATAACAGAATACAGTATGTGCATTGTAACGGCTTCACTTCATACAACTTTACAGCGTTTTCAGGAGTACCCCAAGGGTCAGTACTTGGTCCTTTACTTTTTATATTATTTATAAACGACATAACATCTGTCCTAAAATTTTCTAAATGTCTCATGTATGCTGATGACTTTAAATTATTCAGTATTGTTTCTGACACAAATGATTGCCATCTGCTTCAGGAGGACCTAAATTCTATATTTAATTGGTCGATTCAAAATCATTTATTTTTCAATTTAACTAAATGCAATGTTATCAGTTTCACTAGAAAACATGTGACTATCAATTTCAATTATTTGATGAATGGTGTAAACATAAATCGTGTTACAATAATTAAAGACCTTGGAATGTGTTTTCCCATTAAATTAGAATAAATAGTCACGAAAATATACAATAATTTGCGGGAAAAACAACACTTATTAACGTTATGCACAAAAGCGACATTGGCCCGCTAATGGCGGACGAAACCTGAGCCACACCATGGCCATATCCTGTATATAGAGGTACCCTATCAGCGATTACTGATAATTCATTTCCCTATTTATTTGTACGAAATGTAATTTTATATTATATAGGAATATTAAGTAATCACACTATGAATCTATAAATGAAATAAAATTTCATTTATTTAAGAGATATTCAATTATTATTATTATGACATAGATTTAGAGGTTATGTAGACCATAGGATATATGTTGTTATTATCACATCAAATTTAATAACTGTAGTTATTATTTACATAATAAGTATATATTTTAAACTTACCTTTTAAAAATTTAAATGTTTGTGCTTAATATTGCTAATTTTTATGTGTTTTCAATATTGCCAGTCATCGTAGTCAGTAGTATCTCAAGAAAATAAACAATTAAATAAAATAAAAGTATTACTTACACTTTAAATAAATATTAGAACTATATTTAAATGTGTTTAGCAATAAAATAAAACAAATAAACACGAAAATACATCTAATTTGCGGAACAACAACGAATATGACAGTGGCCCTCTAATGGCAGACGAAACGCGAGCCACGTCTTGGCCATACCCTGAGTATATAGGTACCCTAATCGTTGATAGGGTACCTCTATATACAGGTATGCCCATGGGTCGAGATCGCCGGCATTAGCGGGCCAATGTCAGCTGTCAAATATACTGGGAATTGGATGAATTTACGGTTCCCTATCTATTTGTATGATTCTAAGTAATGTGATATTGTATTACAACAAAATATTAAATAATAATAATGAAAAGATAAAAATTAATTTATTACATAAATATTATTGACAGATTTACTCCCATCTTATTTTTAAGCAAAAATATTTCATTTTCCTGCATTTTAAGTCTGTAAACTATAAATCCACAAACGATTTTGTTTCATATATTATTAATAATAACAATAATGTTAGCACTCTTCACACTTCACTCTTGTGAGACACAAGGAACACACGTATTAAACAATAATTCACTTGCACTTGCATCACCAATAAGATTATATTTAACCCGCTTATTTGCTGTCGCTTATTGGCAAGAGACTTATAAGTCGTAGGGTCCAGGGGGGTGAAACTGCATTCGGAAACGTGATAACAAGTTTTCAATCTAGTAGCGTTTGGAAATACTTCCTGACCCTTCCATAGATGGCTTTAGTAGTACAGATTTTACAGGGATTCTCAAACTTTAATATCAAAATACTATAAAAAGGTAACATATGTTTGAGAACTGCTGTAAATTTCCCACAATTCTCTATTGCATTGTTCGAAATTCTTTGACATTTAAAACTGTTATTTGAGAATTTGTATCTTTATTGCAATATAGTACTTTATCATTCAATATATTTTCGGTAAGTATATTAGTTTTCATACTAGCATTATTATACAGGGGTGATATAAAATACAATAAATTAATAATATTTCAGAAAAAAATATTTGTAACTCCTGCATAGTGAAGACACATTCTTGCAGAAGTTGACAGTGCCCAGTAGAAGAAATGGTTTATGTAAGTGGACCAGGAGAATTTACATCATGGTGGTGCTCTTAGATATTTACACTGTAGAAGAGCAGCAAAATATTACATTATTAGGCGAAAGAACGTGAAACTTCATAAGATTCATCAAAGAATGTTCAAATAGTATAGTGCCAGTTTTAAAACAAAAGGAGTATAGAAGAGGGTAGATTTGTTAAAAAGTGGACCAACATCGATAACGAGGTCAATGAAGCAGTGTATTTCTGGCAGACATTTAAAGTAACATCCCTTTTTTGAAATAAAATTCCCTCTTGTAATAATAATATTTCAAATTTTTAATTCCTTGAGTAGTATGTGCTTAAATTTTAATAGTTGTCGCCGTGTAGTTTGAGATTTGTAGTTATTTATTTATTATTTAATTTAAATAATGAAATGTATACATTTTTAAATAAAGACATTAACATATTAAGTACTGTAATTTTTTTTATAGTTCAACATATATTTCACATTTCTTGACAATGTCTTTAATAACAACTATTTTCGATAGATCTTTTATTAATTACATTTTCAAAAAATAAAATTTAAAGTTTGGATAATTCAAAATGAATTCATATTTCCCGCCACTTTCAAATTTAGTTCTCTGACCTTTTCATAGGCGGCACCAAAACTTGTTATCACGGTTTATACGGGAGATACCCAATCTTCTACTATATATTTTCCTTAATCTATGGTAGGGTCGTAGGGAAAACGTTGTGCTGTCAGATAAGGTTATACGTAAACAACAACTAAAAATGACCAGCAAATCGAAGAGATATTGTTCTGTACCGCAATGCAATAATTATGCAAGTGCTGACATATCCCTGCATTATTTCCCAAAAAGAGAAATATTAAAAAATAAGTGGAAAATCGCGTTAAAAATCGGAAAAGACATTTCACCGTTCATGAACGTTTGTTCACAACATTTTTTACCTAGCGATTTTATTCCATGTAAGTATTTATAAAAAAATATGTTTCAAAACATTATTAGATTGTTTTTGTAGTCATTAAAAGAAAAATATTAAAAAGAAGTGCTATACCAAGCCAAAAATTACCACAAAGAAAATTCGACAGAACCCCTTTACATAGAAGAAAAATAGAAAGACTTTACCTGTATGTAGTAATTATTATTCTTTAATATTATATATTTATTTTAAATTGTTTATAGGAAAGATAGAGAAGAAGAAGGAACGATAAAAATACAAGAAATTGAGCCACAGCAAGAGGAAGGCGTGCAAAACAAAGAACTGGATGTGCTTGAAGCTGGAAGTAGTAGAGCTTCCTTTTCAGACAAGCAATGTCAAGTTGATATAGGTGTTAATGTAAAGTTTTCAATTATTGACAATGTTTATATACAAGACAGCTTCTTATCATTCACAGGTGTAACAAAAGATATATTCCTTTCAATAGAATTATGCCTTAACAAAATTTCATATTCTTTGAATATCTCAAATGTTTTAATTAGAGAAAAATTGATGCTCTGTTTGTATAAGTTAAAAACTGATAGTACATTTAAAGTAATTGCCACAATATTTAACATATCGAATACCAATGCCCGTAGGTATTTTTATGAAACTTTGGAATCATTAGCATTTATTTTAAAAACAGTAATTATTTTACCAGACAGAGAACAACATATACTTAATATACCAAAATGTTTTGAAAAATTTAAAAATGTTAGTTATTTTAGATTGTACAGAAATAGATCTTGAAACGTCAAATTGCTTAACTTGCAGAATAAAAATATATTCACATTACAAAAAAAGACATACCTTAAAAATTTTAATAGGTGTTGCACCTGCAGGAATGATTTGTTTTAAAAGCTCTGCCTATGGCGGTAGAGTTTCAGATAAAGCCATTGTCAATAATGAAAACTTTTTAGATAATTTAGAACCATATAGAGATGCGGTTATGGTGGACAAAGGAATTTTAATTAAGCAGGAATGCTTAAATTATGGCATTAAATTAATTCGTCCACCATTTCTTAGAAATAAAAAAACAATTTTCAAAAATGGAAGCGAGAATGACAGCGGACATTGCACGCGCAAGGGTGCACGTTGAGCGTGCAATTCAAAGAATAAAAAAATTTAAAATCTTTAGTAATAAGATAGATTTTTCTTTGGTATCTTACGTTGATGATATTATGACTGTTATTTGTGGACTTGTAAATTTATCTTCACCCATTTTATCCGATAGTAAATTTTAAATTTGTTACCTTTATATTATGTACCTTTCGAATAAAATGAGTGACATTAAAAAGTTAAGGAATTTATAGGTATTATGAAATATAAATACAGAATATGTTATAATTTCAATTTTGTATGTTGTATTTATATAAAAGATAAATATAAAATATATACATATATTTCACAACAAAACAAGTATCATCGTGACACAATAACAGTAAAATAAATACAAAATATATAAAAATATAAAAAATATGCATTCTGCAATAAAAATAATATAACTATGATAAAATAAAAAAAGTAAAAAAATATAAAAATAAAGTAAAACATTATTCTAATCTACGTAATATTTCGTTGAAATAAACATGCTTCAAAGAAATAATTAACTCTCGTGCAAAAGTGGGATTAAAATCTACATTTATTATAAAGCAAGTATTGTCATATGAGGAGTACACAACAAAGAAACACTGCTTTAAATTCAAAATACACATTCTGAATTTGGGCGTAATAATGATGTATTTCTTTTAATTTAACATATCCGCCATGAAATTTTAAATAATTTAAACTTGGTAATACATCTGTAATTGTTTTTTCCATTCCTAACACTGGGCATTTAAATTCAATTAAATTGTCTTCCACAATTCCGTCCCAGCCAAGGAACAGATGGATTTATGCAAAAACCGCATAATTTAACTTTGTTAGTGGTGGTGCTTTCGTAGCAGGCTCTTGCAAAAGATTCGGTTATACTGCCGTATCGAGTATTGAAATTTCCCGTAAATGTGGAATTATAATTGAATTTATTTTTTTATCCCAATCGGGCATTTTATTAAATGTATACGTATAAAGAGCATGGCAAATGGATCCTGTAATTCTAATTTTTCGGGCTAATTTCCATTCCTGACATTCCTGATTTAAAGTTTTCATATATATTAGATTGGCTTCTGCTAAATTTACCTGGACGTTATTTAAATAAAATTCAGTTTTTTCTAGATTTGAAACGGATGACTCGACATCGAATAAAATAGTATTAAAAGTTATTACATGGCTATTTAATTCGTCAACCGACAAGTAGTTATTATCTATCTGATAATTTTCAATTCTAGTTTCAACGATGTCAATTTTATTTTGTATCGTCCTACCCACAGCATGTTTCGCAATAGCTGAATCTGGAAGCCCTGCAGGAATAGATAAACAAGTCAAGAAATTGTCATTATAAATATAAGGATTCAACCTTTTAATACTGGAGCAATTATTTGATGTTAAAAATTGTGTTAGTGCTTATAAAAAATACTCTATTTTTTTAGTAAATAACAAAAGTAAACTAATAAATACTATAACTAAATAAAATATACTCTGAAATATCGAAAGAATTTTGACAGATAGATTCTTGTGATACAAGTCATTTGATTGGCCAAAAGAGGATAATTTTGGAGCCGAACCAATAGAATGACTTGTATCACAAGAATCTATCTGTCAAAATTCTTTCGATATTTCAAACAGAGTTTAGTTCCTTAACTTATATATTCTCCAGGCTTCACCTCAGCAATATTTATGAAATTAATTGTTATTTTGAAATTGCTTACCATGCACAATTATAATAATACTAATAATAATTAAACACACCATACTTCAATTACACATTTATTCCAATGATTTATCAAAGCTACATGGCTTTATATGTTTATAATTCAATATTTTGTATTTATAACTACATTCTTTTATACTTACGCGTTATTAGGGTATTCAATAGTATATTGTATAACTAGTGCTGAAAGTTGGATATTTCATACGAGTGTGAAGTTTGAACCACGAGCCGGAGGCGAGTGGTTTAATCACACGAGTGTGAAATACCCTTTCAGCACGTGTTGTACACGATACTTTTCCTACGACCGCAATTTGTTGAATTGACATTGACTTTATAAACACATATGTGTTTTCTTTAAAACAACCAACGTTTTTTTGGGTAAACTAATGACTTAAAAGAAAAATGTAAAATTCAAAAAGTAATCAAGAATACGGGGCTAATAAAACAGGAATACAGAGAGACAGATACAGACAGACACAGATAGACAGACACAGACAGACAGACAGACACAGACAGACAGACACACACAGACAAACACAGACAGACAGACACAGACAGACAGACACAGACAGACAGACAGACGGACACAGACAGACAGACACAGCCAGACAGACACAGACAGACAGAGACAGACACACAGAGAGACAGACACAGACAGATAGACACAGACAGACAAAGACAGACAGACAGACAGATAGACACAGACAGACAGAAACAGACAGACAGATAGACACAGACAGACAAACACAGACAGACAGATAGACACAGACAGACAGACACAGACAGACAGACAGACAGACAGACACAGAGAGACAGACAGACACAGACAGACAAACACAGACAGACAGATAGACACAGACAGACAGACACAGACAGAAAGACACAGACAGACAGAAACAGACAGACACACAGATAGACTTTTAACACCACCGACACCACCCCAAAGTTGTTCCGTATCAGTACAGCTTAATTCTTCTATGTCATGTCTGAATGAAAACATAATACGTAGTTGGTTTTTTAATAAAACAAAATACTATTACCTTGCCAAATATAATAATAAACCAACGATATGTTTGCACTTGCACTTCTCTCCTTGGCCTGCTTTACAGCTGCACATACATTTCCACAAAGTGACATTTGAATTTAATGTTATTACGATTGAGTGAGGAACCCCTTTCAAATTAGAAGTTTGAACACACAGTCCATTTATTTCTACATTATTCTGTTTATCTGTCTTATACCCGCATTAAATAACATGTCCAGCTAAAAATAATTAAATAAGCAGTTAAACATGCAGATAACCTCAATTTTGAATCTTATTTTACCTTTATACACGGCTTCTCCTTCGACCATAGGCCGCGCACCACCATTTAAATAAATGTATATGTCTGACATTGTGATAAACATATTTGAATTCAATTAAAAATAACAAAATATTCTCAAACCAAAGCATCAAAATACTATTAGCACTTATGCAAAATACAATGTTTTCCCTATAAGTCGGTCACTAGTGCTGCCATCTCTAGGATGTGGCTCTTGCTCGAGAAATCTGCTCGAACTAAGTCTCTTCATTTCGATATTACCTATACAAAATCACAAATCTGCACGATATCTGCTTTGCACAATGCACATAGGTATTTAATTCCACTTCACTTCTGAAATTGTTAGTACTTTTCACGTCTCACAAGGAAGGAAACATGAATTAAACACTACATTCATTTAGTAAACCTTTATTCCACAATGCCCAAATGCCAAATATATGACAATCCTAATAAATTCAATTCCAAATATTTAAACATTAAACAGTCACGTAACCCGAGTATCTACATCCTTTCCAACGTAGTAAGTATGTCAGCGTCGTGGAGGTTACAATTCCTTGTTTTAAATATTGTCTGAATCTTAACACAATACTTATACGAGAATTACATAAAAATATTAATTATACTTTAAATGTATTTTTCAATTAAATTAGAACAAATATCCCCGAAAATACACAATAATTTGCGGGAAAACAACACAAAACAGCACAAAAGTAACATTGGCCCGCTAATGGCGGACGAAACGCGAACCACGTCATGGCCATATCCTTGTATATCCTCTTCAGACGCCTTGTAGCATATATGCTACAAGTGGTTTCTATTTTTTTCTCGATAGCTATGTGGTATTTTAGCTTAAGAGCATTGTGTACACAGGGACTAAAATATGAAGCAAAAATTAAAATAAATTGTTCCTGTACTAGAACTATTAACATTTTAAAAAATTAAACATTAGACAAACATACTTCTGATATGAACATGCATTTTAAAAAAATAATTATAGAAATCTATTAATACTGGACTTTAATTTTAATGGGAAAACCAAAATTCAGTAGCATTTCTCGTTTTCCTATTAAAATCAAAGTCAAATCCTAATAGATTTCAATAATACTTTTTTTAAATGAAGGTCCTAGAAGAAGTATGTGTGTCTAATGTTGATTTTTTAAAAATGAATAGTTCTAGTACAGGAACAATTTATTTGAAATTGAATGTAAATTATATCACATACCACATTTTTTCTTTACAAATATCAATTCCGTATTAATGGCAATGGGAACTTCGTTATTATTTTTATTTAAATGTAAATAAACAAAGTGTTCTCAAATCATACTTTTACTTTTATATTAACTTGAAATGTCTTTCTGATTTTGGTTTGGTAAAATAATGAAATTTTTGATATATTCCTTTACACAGTTTTCCATTTTATGAACTATTGAAGATGTTTGGCACAAATTTGTTGATCTGTTAATTAAGTTGTCATTGTATATGTACAGTCAGTGTTCCATCCCAAACTTTAAAAGTGATTTATCCTTCCAAACATTCTAACAAAATTCCAATTGCAGACAGTAAATCCCTATCTTATTAGAAATTCAAATATTTTCACTATTAATTGTGCCTGAGTGTCTGGTCACGAATCTGGGGACCCGGGTTCGATCCCGACCGACGCTAAAAATTACATCGCATTTTAATGGCACAAAATTGTGGCGCACTCTCTACGCCAGCAATGAGTGCCCGTGAAGTGACGCCTGGTAAGCGCCCACACGGTACAAATATTCCATCATTACCGATATCTGTGTACGAAGCAGATTGGCACACCCAGCAATGGGTAATATGCCGTGATGAAATATTTATTTATTTTTTATTTTAAATACATAAACAATCATTCTAGCAAATAAAAAACAAATAGTAATTCTTTAAAAAACAATTTTTTAGTCTCTGGTCTTCATCTAATACTTATTTATAAGTGAATACATACTTTTAGCATGTTTTTGAATGTGATCGAGGCCCACATTAAATATGCAGCAGTTAAATTCACTACGTCGGTATAGGAGATTACTATATTATACCAGAACGATTTTTGCATGGCGAATGTTTAAATATTTTCCAAATTTTATATATAAGAAAATTACCACAAAATTGAAAAAATCCCTCAATCCCTGGTAATACTTAAAAATCCTACGATTTGGGAACACTGTGTACAGTACAGAAGACAGATCAGAAAAGCAGTAAGCAGTCTTGGAAATCACAAGAAAAAAGATTTCTGTACATTAATATTTACGATTAATATGGATTTATTTACTGAAAGTATAAACAGTTATATTATAATGACGAGAACAACGACGGCGCGTCGTACAACAGATAGGCGGCGCGCCGGTAGTTGAAACGGCGGCGGCGTGAAAAATATGTCGACGGCGGCGGCACACAGGTCTAGCTGTATGCAATGCGCGCGCCCGTACCTGACTCTCGCTACTCGCTATCCACTTTGGTCCCAAATTATTTGTTCTGTATGTTGTGAAATATGGCAAATCTAACCTATAATGTTGTGCTGCACGAAACAAAAGGTAAGTTATGTATAATTGCTATTTTTAATTAGTTTGAGCTGTTTACAATATGCATTCATCCTTGTAGAATAGATTTGTACGTTGAAATTTTTATTTTGAAGAATTTTGACACTTCTTTGGCCTACTTTACTATTTGTAGATTATAGTATACATGGGGATTCAACAGTGACAATATATTATTTAAATTTTTATTTCATGCATTAGGTTTAACGGTGCCGAATTGGAGAAAATATTAGAAGAATTTGATGGTGATGTTTCAGACGTGGATATAGGAAGTGAGGATGATGATGAAGGAGATCTACGCGTAAATAACAACATATTAGAACCAGATCTAGACGAACAATCATCGGATGAATTTTCTGATTCAGACGACATTGCTTTAGCTACACTCTTTCCAGGAGCAACACTTAGATCTACTAATTTTTCGTGGAAGCGTTCGGAAATTTTCCAAGAAATACCACCAAACTAACATGTTAATTACTCAGGTGAAGTCATAGATGTTATGTATTACTTTTCACAATATCTTACTGACGATTTCTTTGAAATAATGGCTGAGTGCAGCAATATTAGAAGTGTTGTTTCAACAGGAAAATCCCTTGGTATTGATAAAAATGAAATGAAAATATATTGGGGTATTGGCATTGTTGCTAATCTATTAGGGTTTCCACGTCTACGTATGTGTTGGGAAAGACGAACGCGCTACCCACTCATTGCTGACAATATGGTTAGAGATCGTTATTTTAAAATAAGAACACACTTAAAAGTTGTTGATGACAACAAAGTCCAAAATAAAGAGAAGGAAGATAAATATTGGAAGATACGACCAATGCTCAATAAAATTAGACAAGGATGCTTAAAAAATTACGTCCAGAATATGTTAGTATTGACGAACAAATAATCCCATTTCACGGACAAGTTTCTATGAGAACATATTAGAGGTAAGCCGTCTCCAGTAGGTTTAAAAAATTTCGTGATGACAACTGTTGAGGGAATTCCTTTGGACTTTGTCCTCTACACAGGAAAAAGTTCTGATTTGTCAACCACGTTAACTATTCCTGAGAAACTTGATATTGGTGGTCGAGTAAGTTATCTGAGACGTTACCTCAAACAGGTTGTTGTATTTTTATAGACCGTTATTTTACCTCTGTCTACTTGTTAGATTTTTTTGCAAAAAATAATATCCGCGGTACAGGAACAATTATGCAAAACCGAATCCCAAAGACAATATTATTCAAAAGTGATAATGAACCTATGTATTTATAAACATATAAATAATAGAAATTATGGATACACCTATGTTAAAAAAAGGTAATTATTTTATGTATAAATTTTTACTAATATTTTTTTTTTGTTTCAGGAGATGCAACGGAGAACAAGTGTGTATAATTAATACAAGAAGAAGAGTATGAATAATGAGTAGTTTAATATGACCAAGGAATCACTTTATTAGGAAATATGACCAGAATATATATTATATATTGTACTGGTAAAAGATATATATCATATATACTTATAATCTTGATTTCAATAATTTATTAATTTTGACAATATAGAACAATAATGAAACGTAGTTGTTATAGAAATTATCATTTCATATAAATTTGAAAATATTAACTATGATTCATAAAAATCTATCTACATAATAATAATATCCTGTGAACTAATGCGTACCTAAATTAAAATTTTCTCAACTTAAAGATTATAGTAAAAAGTATAATTAAGAAGAAAAGTATGAAAAATGAATAGTTTAAAGATATAGTGAATATAAGTAATAATGTTTTTATGTAAATATGTATAACAAACCATTCCGGGTTGTTGTTAAAATAATAAAACTGATTGTATCTTGTTAAATTCATGATAAACAAATAATCAATGACAAGTAAAAATGTCTTACGATCTTTTGCGGACTATATCATTCATTAAGTTATATTCCAATAAGAATGCGTAATTTTCCTTAGTTACCACGTATTACAGCGGTTATTATTAAGTAACCATGGTGAACGAATATACGAACCTTTGTATATTCGAATATACAGTAAAAATTTTGAAAGATGTCCGATCAAGGATATTTGTATCATGAACGAATTAACAAATTGGCATGTATTTATCTCTTTCCTTTCCAGTCTATAAGCGTGTGCGATAAGGATGGATATAACACGTTTGTCTTTCAAAAATTCATATTGTTTCGACTAAGTTAGGACATTCCACTTTAAAACGATGCTTGTTGTTGATAATACTTTCGCTGTAACGTAAGCTTATATATTAATTCACATACATTACCTTGATTCATAGCCGTACGAATAACGTTATTTTCTGTCAGTATCACTGACACTGACATTGTGTCAGTATCTTATTTTTCACATATTTGGTTTTACATTTGCTAATAAACTTACCAGTTGATTTATTTTTGAATGCTTTTATTGTAACATATATTTTTACAATAATAAAATAGCAGTAGTATCTTATGTACCCTCATAAAAACTATGCAAACGACACTACTGAATTTGTCAGAATGGGCGGAGCAAAAATCTGAATTCATACAATTCGTAGATTTACCTTGATCGGACATCTTTCAAAAATTTTACTGTACCTACCTTCGTATATTCACTTATAGGTGCGTTTGGTTATTTTGTTCTATGTACTCAGAACTGGCAATGTCATTTTTAATTATATTTACGGACATGATCCTTTTCATTCGACCACAGTATCGAATATATAAATGAATCTGTAGTTAGACTTTAAGGAGGAAAATCGTGCGTTTTATGCTTTAAGTAGAAACAAATAATTGAACGCATCTATTATTTGACAGCAAGGCATTATTGAAGTAAAAAATTGACAAGTAAACAAATAATTATTTGAATCACAAATCTAGAAACTGCACTGTTGCTAGTTTATTTGGTATAGTATAGGGTATGTCACCTCGAATTTATAGAAAATTTAGTCTATAAATAGATCTTGACCTTCTGAGTCTAAATATTCATCGCCGGTCAGGGGTTGTTGAGTAATTGAATTTTGAAATTTATCATGTAAGTCTATGGGAGTAATGCTAAGTCTATGGGAATAGTGTTAAGTCAACGAGGAAACAATTTTAATCGTTTAGAAATGTTTATTGCGCATGCGCTAACCTAACCAATAATGAAAGAAACAAAATGAAAATTTTCGATAAATATAGTTTTTATTTTAACACTGGTTTCATATTTAAATACATGTAAATATATACAAATTAAACTTTGGTGGAAATGTATTTTGCTCGCCACCAAGACCAAGAGCGCAGCGAACGGATTGTCCTGAGGACGAGGCATCTTCCGGACGAGTCGGCGCGGCGCCTTTAGTACTCGACCATCTTGTCGGTGAGCTGGTCAGCACGAACATGTTGGCCTTACATGCTAAATTTCAAAATGCAATATCTCAACAACCCCTGACCGGCGATGAAAATTTCTTACATATTTAGACTCAAGCTATCCATTGACATCAAAATTTCATTAAGATTCGAGGTGGCGTACACTATACTCCAGTCCATATTTTTATATATTTGTTGTTTATTGTTATATCGATATCAGGTAATAATAATAAATAAATAAAATATTTCATACACAGATTTATTGAATTTAAATTTTCACATGTCACTTTTTAGTCATTTAATGGATAATAAATGTACACATATTTCAGTTGTCAGTACTGTTTTACCGTATGTATACGTGTCAACTCCATATTGGAATTTTCGTTCAATCGCCAAATTATCTACAAAAGATCATAAGACATATTTACTTCTCATTGATTATTTGTTTATCATGGATGTAATAATAATATAATAAGAATTGACGAGCGTTTATTAGTTTGCAGGAGTCATATCTCCTTTATCTTCAGGCTTGTCTTCTGTAAGGATTTCGTCTTCGTCCTTAAACAGGGCTTCACCTTTCGCGTTGCATTCATCCACGGCCATCGATTCAGATTTATCTTTACCTTCCTTCTCCTCTTCTATTTTACCTTCGTTTTCACTCTGCTGTTTATCTTCGTTTACTATAAATAATCTTTTTTATATTTATAGCATTTACTTTTAATATTTTCACTTACCTTCTTCCTTCGAATTTTCTCTGGTCCTCCTCCTAATTAATAGAGAGCATATAAAATGTACTACAAGCCGGAAAGCGATAATAAATGTTACGACAAAGCATACTATTTTTAACCCAAGGTCAGCCATAATATCTGCGAGGGGTTTAGGGTGGTAAAATGACGTTCTTTCAATCTATACAAACATCAAATTTAAAGATATAGTGAATATAAGTAATAAACTTTTTATGTGAATACTTACAAACCATTCGGGGTATTGTTAAAATATTAAAACTGAATGTATCTTATTACATCCATGATAAACAAATAATCAATGAGAAGTAAATATGCCTTATGATCTGTTGTAGATAATGTGGCGATTGAACGAAAATTTCAATATGGAGTTGACACGTATTCACACGGTAAAACAGTACTGACAACTGAAATATGTTTATATTTATTATCCATTAAATGACTAAAAAGTGACATGTGAAAATTTAAATTCAATAAATATGTGTATGAAATATTTTATTTATTTATTATTATTACCTGATATTATCGATATAACAATAAACAACAATTATATAAAAATATGTATATATACATATTTCAGTTGTCAGTACTGTTTTACCGTATGTATACGTGTCAAATCCATATTGGAATTTTCGTTCAATCGCCACATTATCTACAAAAGATCATAAGACATATTTACTTCTCATTGATTTATTGGTTTATCATGGATTTAATAAGATACATTCAGTTTCATTATTTTAACAATAACCCGGAATGGTTTGTAAGTATTCGTATAAAAAGTTTATTACTTATATTCACTATGGCTGGTACCACAAGCCTTGTTTTAACTAAAACAATGTTTTAAGAAATGTCAAATTTCATTCTTTAATATTAATAATAAATAATATTAAATTCATCAAAATATGATTTTAAAGTAGAACATAGTTTATATTCAATCAAATATTTTTAAAAAAATCGATCTTTAAACGTAAGGGTGAAATTATATATTGAAATTTGAATTTGACATTTCTTAAAACAGGGTTTTAGTTAAAACCAGGATTGTGGTACCAGCCAATATCTTTAAATTTGATGTTTGTATAGATTGAAAGAGCGTCATTTTACCACCCTAAACCCCTCGCAGATATTATGGCTGACCTTGGGTTAAAAATAGTATGCTTTGTCGTAACATTTATTATCGCTTTCCGGCTTGTAGTACATTTTATATGCTCTCTATTAATTAGGAGGAGGACCAGAGAAAATTCGAAGGAAGAAGGTAAGTGAAAATATTAAAAGTAAATGCTATAAATATAAAAAAGATTATTTATAGTAAACGAAGATAAACAGCAGAGTGAAAACGAAGGTAAAATAGAAGAGGAGAAGGAAAGTAAAGATAAATCTGAATCGATGGCCGTGGATGAATGCAACGCGAAAGGTGAAGCCCTGTTTAAGGACGAAGACGAAATCCTTACAGAAGACAAGCCTGAAGATAAAGGAGATATGACTCCTGCAAACTAATAAACGCTCGTCAAATCAAATTATTTCAATTCAACATTTACATAATCTTATTAATATTTTGGATTTTTTTATCAATTTTCTTATGTAAAATTTCTAAATTTTTAATAAAATATAATAAATTAATGTTGTTCATTATTTTCTTTGACTTTCATAAGACTAATATTTAGTTCATTTAATAGTACATTGTAATCATAATAGAGGGTGCGTAGAGTGTAGTGAAAAGCACCCTCGTTGACGTACTGAATTAAAGCTCAGACAGCCACAGTAAGAATATAAATAAAAGTTATACTTACCTGTGTCACTACGCTGATCTGTGCTGACACTAGAAAGGGGTTGACAGTGTTGATGCACAATTAATTAAATAGTTTTGGAAAAAATATAAACTAATTTATAATTAAATTTAGCAAAATATGTACACAAAAATTATAAAAAAGAATAAAGTAAAATTTAAACAAGGTTAAGAATAAAATGAAATTAAGCTACAAAAACGAAATAATTGAACAAAACTACACGAGTGTGCGCCTCCACGATCGAGCTGACAACCCCTCTCGATTCTGGATACGAACACTTCCTAGGCTAGTTCATTTCACAACGTACACACTTTTGTTGGTAATATTTCGCTTTTCTTCAGTATTCTACAAAATACTGAGCGGAAGATCGCCAGCCGCAAGTCAGCACTTTGCAACAGTCACAGCGTTCATTCAAAGGAAATACTAAATTACAAAAATTTAGAGTTCACGCACGTGGCTGTTACACTGCCTATCCTTTTAAACTGGACTATAATAAAAGAATTATAGTTGAGTCTAGCGAAGTCAAATGAACTAAGTACCCTTTGGCTACAACTAAGCTAACTTACAACTACTACATTATTGGCTAGGCTACGTGCTGTCGCAGTACGTTAGTGTCGGCTGGTAAACCAGTGACGTACGGTGGTGGATGGGCCTGCTTCAATCCTGGGTACAGCGATACCGATGTTCGGTAGTGACATGGTAAGGGACTCCGTGGCCGCAGAGCCCGTGGCCCCGAATTTCCGTTGATGTATCAGGTTCACCAGGTATCGGGTAGTCATGGCGTCCCACAGGCTGGCCAGGAAAAACCATCTACGTTGAGGTTGGTTGTCGGCTGCTCTCCTCAAACTAAAAAAATCAGAACAACGGATGCGGCGTACCCAGGGCCGGATTTACATACAAGCAAAACAAGCTCGTGCTTGGGCCCCCCGGCCTAAGGGGGCCCCCAAGGCTGAGGCTGAACCTTTTTTTTTTGTAATGGAGAGCCCGTCTGTAACTTAATATTTTTTTCTTTCATTAACATTTAACAATAAATGTATTTATGGCAGTTAATTACTTTTGTTTCAATATTAATTTATTACATTATTAATTAATAATTATATAACTGTATAATGTATAACTGAATCGAGTTTTGTTCAAATTAATCTGGGGGGGCCCCACCTACGCGATCTGCTTGGGGGCCCCGCGGAACGTAAATCCGGCCCTGGGCGTACCTTACATGATAAAGCGTGTATAGGAGCATAAATAATAAAATAATCAGTAGGACAGAAATCCCCAGACTTCAGCGGCAGCACTCTAAGCCACCTTGGCAAACTCATATTTGTTGAAGACATAAGTCCTGTCCGTCGGTCCCTGCTCCTATCACTCGTCGCGTCATGATGTTTGTCAAGGCACATCGTTCCTTTTTACTGGAATGCATCCATGTCCTACTGGGTGTATACACCATGGGCGCTGATGGGCGCGATCTTTGTCATGGGGACAGTTTCGCTGGGATCGTTGGTGTCAGGTTGTGTGCGACGCAGGTCCTGGTCAACTTCAGACTATTTACCCTCTAGGGCTCTAGGCTAGGTGGCTAGGTGGTACATGACGGCTAGTTGGTTCCCACAGTCGACCTGCGTGCTATGATCTCGAATTATGTGAGTAATGGGCGCCATGATTTTGCACTCATTCTTATATGTAATAGGCAACTCTTGGTAGCTAAATGATCCACAATTCGTGGGTTACACTTAATTACATATAACACCTCACCCATTACATAAAATGTACTACAAGTCGGAAAACGATAATAAATGTTACGACAAAGCATACTATTTTTAAGCCAAGGTCAGCCATAATATCTGCGAGGGGTTTAGGGTGGTAAAATGACGCTCTTTCAATCTATACAATCAAATTTAATATGAATGACCCTATTGTTAAAAGTTAATATAGCAGCATCAGAGAAGGTAGCCCCCCATTGTTGCTCCTTTATTAATTATTTCAGTTCATCTTCTTCAGTTGCCCAGATCGAGTGGTTTATTTCCCTTGAAGCGTCTTGTTTCATAATCGTAATTTAGGATGTCCACTGCAAGGTTGTTTGGATGATTACTAGAGATGGGATTTTAGGTTGTAAAATTTGTAAAAATAGGTACCTAAATAAGTATAAAAAAACTTGTTTTAGGTAACAAATATATGGGATTAGGTTCTAAAAATAGTTTTAGGTGATTTTTTTTAATACTTTATTGAGTATTTTTGTAAATATACATATAGGTAGGTATAAATAAACATTTATAATTAACAATTTACATTTTTGTAAATTTAATATAAATAAAAAATTTACTCTATAAATTATTAATATTATATTGGTGAAATTCTATGCAAATATATAAATCCTACAGATTTAGGGCCAGTTGCACCGTAGTCATTTAAATTTTCAGCCTAAACTTATACGAACAATATCGAATCGATAGTAAAATTACAAATATGACAAACATTGCTGGCATTATTTCGAATCAATACTATTCCTTTAAGTGACACTTAAAATTTAAGTGACAACGTTGTAACTGGTTATTAGAAAACTATAGATATTCGCAACGAAAATTAACCTGTAGCCGCCTGGTGGCGATATTTTAACGAGCCGATGGTGTATTCATATAAGAGTTCATAGCATTATCTAATTCGTTTATAGCATAGATTGCTTCATATGTCGAATGTCACCAACTGTGCGCAATGAAAATAAATGCTCAAGATAACCAAATTCAAAATTACAAATAAATTTGTAAATAAGTGCGGGAATTTTTATATATAAAAAAAAATTAGGTACATTAAAACAATGATTTAGGTACTAAATATTGTAATTAGGTGCAATTCTCGCAAAAACCAGCTTTTAGGTGAAATAGATAAAATCATAAAGGGCTCAAATGAGAGCATTTCTTTCAAAACGGATTTTGTACTGTACCACCTAAAAATAGTACCTACTTACGTAGCAAAATAGGTAAAAACACTAAAATCCCATTTCTAATGATTACTCAGTTGATTGTTATATTTATCCGCGAATATACATATTTATTTGATCTTTGTTTTAATTTTTAAGTCTTTGTGGCGTGGAGTGTGTGATTCAATACGTACCATGGTGCGTTTGCTATTATTCTGAAGCATTTGTTTTGAGCTCGTTGAATTATGTTTTCATTTGAAGATTTTGCGCAACCCCACAGCTGGAAGCCGCAGGCAACTTTATAGTGTAACGTTTATTTATTTGGGTGAAGTCTAACAATCAAAGAAATATTATTAATTAAAAATAAAAGTTTATTTTTAATGATAACTAATTGAGATAAAGATAATAAAAATAACTAACACTATGATTAAATAATTATAAACACTAATTTAAGACTAAGAATATTATTAAATACTTAAACACTATGATAAATTATTTAAACAATATTTATTTCACTATATTTATTTATACAGGGTATTTCAGACCACCCGTCCCAGACTTTTTTTCTGAACTACGATGTCCTAGGAGGTTCAGGAAAAAATATTTAGCAGGTTATTCTTCATAAATGAGTTCAGTGCACTATATTGCGATAATTATTATAAAATAACAAAATAAATTAGCGGGAGGTAAGGTGCTGGTTAGATCAAATTTTGAGAAATTAAATAAGTGAGAACACTTATTGTTATGATGAAAACAGATTGCACAACATTTAATTACAATTGTTTGAAGGCCACATCACTTTATTTAAGTCCAGTATAAAATAAATTTATTTAGTTTATTTCTGTATCTTCAGAGTGTACATGCTTAGTTACAAATTAAACATAAATTTATTAGAACCTTTAAAATGTTGTGGTGGACATTGTTTGTTATTGGTGTTATATTTCTTTATGTTAAACTATTAAAGCCTTACGCATTTTTTAAAGACAAAAATGTTTATTATGATAAACCACTTATACTATTCGGAAGTATGCTACGGATATTTTGTAAACGGGTTTCGTTTGCCGACGGAATAGACGAAATATGCGCGAGAAATAAATCTTACAAGTAAATAATTTACATATTTTTTTCATTATACAAGGTGATTTGTCGGTTTGTTCTTTTTTAATAACTTGATTATTTTAAATAGTATGGAAAAAAATTTCAAACGAAGTTTATTTTAAATGTGTATATATCAGCTGCATATCTTTTTACTGGTTGTTCGATTTTTACGCAATGGTATGTAACTTTATATTTTCAAATGGAACACTG
The DNA here is from genome assembly GCA_951394225.1 of Harpalus rufipes. Lineage (NCBI taxonomy): Eukaryota > Metazoa > Arthropoda > Insecta > Coleoptera > Carabidae > Harpalus > Harpalus rufipes. The sequence continues at coordinate 14,861,543 of OX596288.1, read as the reverse complement.
TATATTATATTTATTCAAATGTGAAAAGCACCTGAAATTTGCTGTCCAATAGTATAAAAACAATCGTATGTTATATTATTTAAAAATACAAAGGCGAATGATTTAAATATTACATTTTTATTAAATATAGAAGGCTTTGCATTTCATTATTTTTACATTACACTTTTGAAATGTAAAGAAAATTAATTAATTAAATATTTCATCTATTTCGCCTAGGCCCACGAGATCACAGCCTAAGGCTCGCTTTGACATGGGGCCCGCGGGGCCTGGTTGCTATGAAATAATTTTTAATTTTGATTTCTTACTATACTATAAGCTCAGCTCAGCGATTTTTCGGAATTCTATCAGGTGCCTCACGTTCATATAGGCCCCGCATATTCAAACATCTAAGAAAATATAATAGAAACTTTTTTTACAAATATTTTGGGGCGTCGCTAATAACATATTCACGAGGCCTAGCAAAATCGTCAACCAGCCCTAGGGAGGAGTAATACACCTTATCAAAATATTCTGTTATGATTTTACCCCAAGCTATAGTATCGAGTATGCGGTAATATACTATTGATCAGCTTTTTCCCTCCGAAGGTATTTTTTTTTAATAAATGAACTTCCATTACAAATATATAAAGATGTGTACTTGTTTTTTTAATAAAAGAGGACCCGAAAATATGATAAAAAGGCCCTGATTTCAATCCAATATTTCATTATTACACTTGTTATTTAATATTATCAAATGTGTAACTCAAAAAAATGGTATTGCAAAGTCTTGTGTACCTATTTAATAAAAATGTAATATTTTAATCATTCGCCATTATATATATTAATAGTATAACATACGATTGTTTTTATACTGTTGGATAGAAAATTTCATGTACTTTTTAAATTTGAATAAATATATAAGAATATAATAATAATAATTCTTTATTGTATTTAAAGTATTTTAACTTATTACAATTGATATATATTATGGGAGTGAGTCAATTTTTGCTACAATTTTGTTTCATTATCTTTGTATACATTGTATTGATGAGGATGAGATGATGAAAGGGACATACACAACAACCATGCCTTATCCGGGATTCGAACCCAGGACCCTTGGAGCGTGAAGCGATAGCGCTACCGCTACTCCACCTGGGTCGGCTTGAATAAATATATAAGGTGTTCCATTTGAAAATATAAAGTTACATACCATTGCGCAAAAATGGAATTTAAAATAAACTTCATTTGAAACTTTTTTCCACAAAATTTAAAATAATTGAGTTATTAAAAATAGTGTTTCGGACGAGATGAGATATTCTCGAATCTCGTCTCGTCTCGTCTCGGAAATTCTCGTCTCGGCGAGACGAGAAAGCTTTTTGAACTCACGAGACGAGACGAGACTTATATGTCGAGATTCTCGACAATTATTCCGAGATTTCTCGACTTTTTTTTATTTTTAAAAATACATTTTTTTAAAAAATTGGTTGGGACATTTTGTAATTTTTTATATTTTTGTAATTATAAACCTAAGCAGGATCGTTAAAATTTCTTAAAATACAACTACCTCCTACTTTCCTGACGTCACAGTATTCTTGTTCACTTACCCCAGTGTTACACCCAGTAATGGGTAAAAATCGGATGATATATTTATTTTATTTTAATAATTTATTATTTATAGGGATTCTTTTTAATAAATAATGTTTAAATAAGCAAAAGATACACTTACAAAATCGATATTATATGAAACAAAGATGCATGAATATCAATATTAGAAAGAGATAAAACATAAAAAATGGACTAAATATAATTTTGCCATATGCAATTTATAAAATTTGTTTATTTAACCAAGATTATTTATTTGTTTTATACGCTCTTCTTTAATTTTCCTTATTTTGAATTTTCGCGCCAATAAACTTCCCAGCAGAATAATATAGTTGTTTGATTCAAACTTTTTAATCACTCTATATTATTTGTGTTTCGGATATATATCAACTTAAATCGCATATTGGATTTATTTGAAAAAAATCGAGAAATCTCGTCGAGATTCTCGGCCGAGACGAGATTCCATTGTTCGAGACGAGACTTAATTTCTTGCCTTCGAGACGAGACGAGACGAGACAACGTAGTTCCTAGTCTCGATCGTCTCGTCAGAAACACTAATTAAAAAAAGAACAGATCGATGAATCATCCGGTGTATTAAAAAACGTATATACAGAGTTTTTAATAAACTCGCTCCCTATTTGGAGAGGCACGAGATTGGTTAAATGAGAAATATTATGCTATTTAAATAAAAAAAATTGGTGATAACAAAAAAAATGTTCAGTGGTTCCCAAAATATGGGACAAAATATATATTTTTTAAATGGAACATATCATTTTTATTCTTTTATTGGAGTGAGTATTTTTTTCTCTTTTCAATAAGGTAATGTTCATGTAAAATTTTGTCAAATAAACGAGTTTAAAAATGAAAATTTTGTATAATCTTTGCTATCGTCAATTTTCTTATTCAAACTGGCACAATTTTGCTCATTTAACCAACCTCCTATTTCTTGAAATAAAAAATTTACCAATAGTGAGCAAGCTTAGAGAAACATCCTGTATACCTATATAATTTTTAGATATTTTGGGGTCTTCAATTTTCTGCAGCCAATTTTGGTTGTTCAAGATCCAGAAATCATTAAACAAGTTGGAATAAAAGAATTTGATTCGTTTTTGGATCACCAAAGTTTTGTTGACGAAGAATTAGATCCATTGTTTGGAAAAAACATATTTTCTTTGAAAGGTATTTATTTTTAAATAAGAACTTTTTCTATAATGCACTAAATATAGTATTTTTATAATAAAATAACCTTAAATAACAATTTAAAAATTCAGAAGAGTAGTTATTATGTAGCTTGTACTCGTATTTCTTCATTTAATTTTTATAATTTATGTTTTTGCTAAATGCATAAACTTAATTTAAATATATATTAGAAACAGATACAGAAATGTTGCGTAAATGTTCAGATTTTGAATATAGCAGGCTCTCTTTTAGAAATCTTTTTTTGAGGGGCTTGGTACATGAAATTTGTGTTTGATTGACAAATATCTATATAATAATATAAGATTAAAATATACTGCGTACAATATGAACATGTTTTTTACTACAATAATGTTGAAACATACAAAAAATTGGATTTACACAAAAAATAGGTTATTAAATTACAGCCAGGTTAGGTTACATTATGTTAGGCTAATTATTAATTCTTATATACAAGTTTTCTATTTGTACGTTCCCCCTGTGAGTATATTGAATATATAAATATAAATCAATCTTTTTTGTACAGATAAAATATTCATTTTTATTTATTATCTCTATTTTTTTCCTTCAATTTTATTGTACGAATTAATACTTTTTGTATAAATATTTCTAAAAAAATACTTACCTAGTTTTTATTATACTTTTTTTTGTACTCCCTAAATCCCAGCCATTACGTAATATATAGTTTATTTCATGTAAGAAAATAGACTTGATTTAGATAGGATAATAAATTTCGCCCTCTGATTACTCAGAAAGCACACCTAGTCCACAAAAGCAATATATATATATATATATATATATATATATATATATATATATATATATATATATATATATATATATATTACGACATTAATAATAATAATAATAATAATAATAATAATAATAATAATTTATTTGATATAAAGCTCATAGCTAATACAAACAGTTGGATAACAATATAAATCAATACATGCAATATATTATATTAAATTTTACAAACACAAACAATATAAGTACTGCAAAGTTAGCGAATCTAAATAATCAACTAAAGCAAATGTTTTTTAAAGTCTAACATTATGAAATAAAATAAGATATTTATATTTCGAATATAAATATAAATTTATAAAAAGTGAACATGTATCCAATAGTATATTATGGCAAATTAACAAACAAAATTGTTCGTATATTGCAAATTTCTTTAAACATTTTATTATTTACGAGAAGACATTACTAATTATTATAATTATAAGAGATTTTTCAATCATAAATAGTACCAATAGTAAATAAACTATCTCAATAATAACGTTGGGCAAACCGAATAAACTTTTACTTTTAAAACATAAAGAGTACGAACCTTAAAACGATATATCCTATACCAAAATATAATCTAAGATAATAATTTAAAGCAAAACTTCTTAAGGTCAAACATTTTATTACGTAAAAAGTAATATTATTAATTTTATCCGAAGACAGATTTTCTAATAATAAATAGTAAGAATAATTAACCACATTTTGAATATATGATGTTAAATAATAGTCTCTATAAAGTTTGAAAATTGGGCAGACAATAAAGAAATGTTGCAAGTTGTCCTCTTTATTCGAGTTACAAATTGAGCAGAGCAGTGTGGTATCCCAGTAATGGCGAGTGTTAGTTATAAAGATAGAAATGAAACGTTTACTCCTAATGCTAGCAATAATTCTAATCTTTGAAAAATTAATATTATTAGTCAAGTAAGTTTCAATACTGAAATCTTTTTTAATTAGTTTAAAATGCATGTTGTAATCACCATTATTCAATGATTCTATATCTTTTTCAAACAGATGATATTATATTCTTTCCAGCAAATTATTTATTTCTATTTTATTAATTGTATCTTTATCTGAGAGAATTTTTATATTATATTTTGCCAATAAGGCTTGTAATTGCGTGAACCAATTGTAATCTAATTTATTGAGCTTAGATTTATCTAGATTAATTAATCTCTCCATGGACTATCTCTCCATGGACTATATTTGTACAATAATTATTGTCAATACCAGGTTTCAAGTAAAAAAATCCAATTATAAAAATATTATTTGCAAGGTTTACTTTAAAAAGATCCATAAATTTGTGTTTTCTAAAAATTCAATAGAGTCAAAAAAATTATGTTTCACCATTAACATAATACTAGCGTTGCCCTTTTCCTTTACTTCTGGACTGTAAAAAATGTTGCAATATTTCTTTAAAAATCCAGAAGTTTCCAATAGTTTTGATTCTGCTCAGGTTTCACATAGGCAGATAATGTTGCCCAAAAGAAGTTTTTCTTTTGCATGGGAACCTAAAATAACAAGATTACTTAAGCCCTCTATATTCCAAACACTTAAAGACTTCTATTAATATATATCGTTGAAACTTAAGATTTTTGTCTTCTTTCTCATGGAGAATATAAAATTTTTGACATTTTATTCTTAACAATTTGTGATTTTAACAATATGTATGTAGGTAATTTAACGTCACTGGAGTGGGAGGTTGTTTTTCATAACTATTTCTGGCGCAAATCTTTTTATTTAATTATTTACGAAAATAACAATTTTCTTTTTGAAAAATATTGCATATGTTTTTTAATAATAGGCGTAAATAAACATTTAAATTTAAAAAAAATACAGAAAAATGAATTATGTGAAAGGCTTAAGTTTTAAGTTGTCCAATGATTTAAAAAATCAGGTTTTTACAATAAACATGCACTTAAAAATATTTTAGTGAACAACAAATTAGTTAGTGAGGATATAAAATGCATTTCTGGCGTATATAAAGTTGAATGCAATAACTGTAACTTTGTGTATATTGGACAAACAGGGCGTAATTTATACGTTAGATTTAAGGAGCACCTCAATAATTATAAAAATAAAAATTATAATTCTAATGTAAACATATGCTAGAATTCCAACACAACTGTTCTCTGGAAAATGTGTCAATGATCCATACTGAGAATAAAGGATGGCGACTCACTTTCTTAGAAGCATTTGAAATTAAGAAAGCTTTAAAGGCGGGTTTACCATTGATGAATGAACAGCTAGACATTGTAAATTCCCCATTTTTAGATGAGGTCATTGACAAATTTTCTTGTTAAGTTCATCCCTCCCTAAAAATTTCTCTTGTAGTATATATAGGTTAACGAATTTTGTAAAACAATTATCTCTTCTGATGATGACGTGACTGTCAAAATTGCAATAAAGAGTAATTATACTTTTAAGTGAAATAGTACCGAGTGTTTTTTCAAACCGTATTCAATATGTTTCACCTAGTGCCAACAGCATCTTCTATCAATGTTTGTAAATAAACAACACAAACTTTCATAATTTGAATTTGAGCAGCACAAACCCATCACAAACCGCGGATATTGTTATTATCCAAAATTTGTTATAAACAAAATAGGTTTGCTCTTTAGGTCTGTTCGTTTGTCTTATTCATTGTACTCCATGCGGATATCCGTGTTCGTATGTCACAGATCATTACTTGAATTTTGTTCTGTTTCAATCGAGCAGTTGCTCGTCTTTGCTTAGATCATGATTTTCTTACTCCAAGAAAGAGCAAGCAAATATAGTGGGTAATTTTCTCAGATGGGTTGTGTTTATAAGCATAAAGTGCAAAATATTTATAGTATTAAAATTTTATTAATGAATAAAATATTTTTATTTTTACTTGTAATTTGTTCAATTCTTTAGGTTATATTTAAATGATCTGCTAATAAATAATTTTAAATTTTTGTTAATATTTTCATTTTTATTGCTACTGTCCGATGACATATACAACAAACCATCGTCATTTTATAAAAATTACTATTATTTATTGTTTTGAAATGGCGCCCCTCATGAGGGGGCACAACCGCACAACCTTCTCAGGCCCAACGGCACGAAGCGGTCTTGCACATTACATTGTGATAAATATTACAAAATAACGAAATAAGTTGAAACTGTCGATTACTCACCACATAATTGAAGTTTGGTCGTGAAAAAAAGGTTTGTTTTTGTATACAAGGCAAAATATAGTAATTAATAGCGCTCTAACCTCATTACCGAAATCTGTGTACAAAGCGGGTTGGCACACCCAGCAATGGGTAGTATGCAGTGATGATTTATTAATTAATTAATTAATTAATTAATTTATTTATTTATTTATTTATTTATTTATTTATTTATTTATTTATTTATTTATTTATTTATTTATTTATTTATTTATTTATTTATTTATTTATTTATTTATTTATTTATTTATTTATTTATTTATTTATTTATTTATTTATTTATTTATTTATTTATTTATTTATTTATTTATTTATTTATTTATTTATTTATTTATTTATTTATTTATTTATTTATTTATTTATTTATTTATTTATTTATTTATTTATTTATTTATTTATTTATTTATTTATTTATTTATATATTTACTAACAACAATAACCTAACCTAACGCACAAAATTTGGCCTGAGGTTTGTGCGTTAGTAATTATTTTCCTTTGTTTGTATACAAAAGCATACCTTTGTGTACAACCAAATTTCATTTTTGAGGTGAGATTAGATAAAATTTTGATTTCATTATAAATTAAAAAATTAAAGAGATAAGTGAGAATTCGTATAGTGGTTATGATAAAACAAGATTACGTAATAGATGAATTGTTTGAAGGTCACATCACTTTATCATATAAGTCCAATACAGAATAAATTTATTTAGTCTGTTTTGTATCTTTAGTGTTGACATATCATCAAACTAAACATAAGTTTCTTAGAAATTTTAAAATGTTGTGGTGGACATTGTTTGTTGTTAGTGTTATATTCCTTTATGTTAAATTATGGAAGCCTTATTCATACTTTAAAGACATAAATGTGTATTATGATAAACCGGTTATATTTTTTGGAAGTATGTTCCGGATATTTTGCAAAAAGGTTTCGTTTGCCGAAGGATTAGACGAAATATGCGCGAGAAATAGATCTTCCAAGTAAATAATTTATATATTTTTTCATTATATACATATTTAAAAAAATATATAATTTTTAGGTATTTTGGAATTTTTAATTTTTTGAGTCCAATTTTGGTTATACAACACCCAGAAATCATTAAACAAGTTGGAATAAAAGAATTTGATTCATTTTTGGATCACCGAAGTTTTGTTGACGAAGAATTAGATCCATTATTTGGGAAGAATATAGTTTCTTTGAAAGGTATTTATTTTTAAATAAGGACTTTTCCGTAAAACACTGAAAACAACATTTTTGCAATAAAATATCATTAAATAACAATGTTGTATTGGCCAATATACCTTATCTTCTCTCTAATTTTTTATAATTTTAGTTTCTTAAATTATTTTTTTATACTTTTATTAAACGCATACACTAAATTTAAATACACAGGATGATTGAAAAAAAAATAGTGGTATATGGTTACTTTCTTATTATAAATTTTAAACCAATAGTTTAAATAAATAAAGTTGGGCGAATTTAAACGCTATTTTTTGGTGCGTGAAAAGGTTCCGAATTCTACTTCCGATTTCGCAGGAAGGGATATCATCGTTGATTTAAATCAGCGCATCGAACCTACCAAAAACTGGGTTCGGTTCAGGTTCCGGTTAATTTACTTTTGAGAGATGGGTTCGGGTGCGGTTCAGGTTCAAACATTAATAAAATTTGCGGTTTTGTTCCGGATTCAGGTATTGAGTTCAGGTTCGTTTCGACCTAATGAAAACTGAATTAATGTTTTTGGAATAACAATCTTTATATTGAAATAATTTAAAATGCGAGCTGGAAGTTACGCAAGACAAGAACACGAACACAATTTTCACAAACAGACAACACAGGTGTCGATTATTACGTATTACGGTTACGCGTACGTTTCGAACTCAAAATGAACCTGAACCAGAGTTGAACCCTGAACCCGAATTTTAACACTCCGACTCGGGTTCAATTGAAAAATATATTTGAGGTTCGGTTCTGGGTTTAGATACGCTAAAATGTTACGGTTTGGTTCCGGTTTTCGTTCGGTTCAGGTTCGGTTCGATGCCCTGATTTAAATACAAATATATTACATTACATATGTATTTTTTTCTTAACTTTCTGCCGTTCACAATAATCAAATTAAATCAGAATAAAACTGTCTAATTCTGACTTCTTTTACATGGGTGCAATGCATTTAATCGACTTGCATGGTTACATTGGCCCCTTTGCCTCCTATAAGTAAAATATTGTAACGTTTATTTATTTGGGAGAAGTGTAAAACCCAAATTATTATTAATTAAAATTAAATGTTTATTAAACGATTTATGATTAAGATAAATATTATAAAAAAATAATTATCACTATAATTAAATAAATATAAAATATTAGTTATAGACTAAGAATATTTATTTAAACAGTAGCATAATACTATTTATCTCCACGTTATTTATTTCACCAACTGTATATTTATTTCACCATTCAACTGTTCAAATTCCACTGATCAACTCTCTTCTGAACTCGTGAACTCTATACTGCTCTCAATTGAACTGCCTGCCTGCACAGAGCTGCGTCGCTTTTATATCTATCCATTATTCTAGATCTAGAACATTCCAGTAAAGTACCAGAACAATAGAACAAAAAGATCCGCCGAGCGAGATTAATTAAGCTTATCTCCCCCATCTATTTACGCTCGCATCAGCCGCCTGAGGCACAGCAGTTATCGCCTTCCACGAAACGATTATGTTCTAGAGCGTTCAACCAGTGGCGTCGATTGTGTGCTCGCTAGACTCAATGGCGTCGGCTGAGTACGCTATAATATCATCGTGTAATTAGATTTTCTGTAAATTAATAATTCACGAGATATAATATAAACAGGAATTTTTAAGCGAGAATCTCGGAATCTACACATGTATTGATTGTAGCCTTTATTATCTTTTTTTTCATAATTAGCTTGACTAATTGTTTTAATTGAAGAATTTTGCTATGAAACACTAAATGAAATGAAACAATAATAAATATATATATATATATATTTGTGACCAGCGCAATAATTATCTAACCATCAATTCCATTACATTCATTATTTATTCGTTTAGGTGTCATATCTGAAGAAGGTCAAAGATGTGTGGCGGATCAAGTAAACTTCATTATTTATCAAGTTATCCGCCACGTTAGCCTCGACCATTCTTGATCAGCTGTTCCGAGGTTACCTGGGAACAGCTGACAACAACAAAACAATTATTATTTTGTATTCCTCGTTTGATATAACGTCAAAATTTATTAATAAAATTTAATTAAATATTTACAATATATTTACATCATAATTGTCCAAGTGTTTATTTCACAATTGTAACGATTAGATTATCGAATAAAGATAATCCTTTCGTTACAAACTGGTGAACCCGTGAGTAGAACCGCATCTTGCTCAATCGCTAGTGCAAGCGTATTCGTAGTCATGAATTCAAGCCGTCAAGCAAAGAACAAAGAACGTCTCCACCTAAAAGACACGAAAATCGAAACAGTAGATCGCGCATTTATAACCGGCTGGGTATCAATATTTGGGGTACCATCCACTATTACAACGGATCGAGGTCCACAGTTCCAATCATCATTTTTTAAACATTTAACTTCACTATTAGGCTCAAAACACATCAGTACAACAGCGTATCATCCGGAATCCAATGGTATGATAGAACGATTCCATAGACAACTAAAATCCGCAATAAATTCCTGCTACAATGCCAAGGATTGGTTCGACAACATTCCAATGATATTATTAGGAATACGGAAAACATACAAAGAACCACTCAATGGTACGGCAGCGGAAATGGTCTATGGAACAAATATAACATTACCAGGAGAATTTAAAAATAAATCGTACAATACAACAAAAGATAAATTAGACATTCCAACCTACCTAACCAAACTAAAACTGAATATGAAAAACCTTCCAGTACCGACAACAAACTATTTACAACAAAAACAAAATGCATACGTAAACCCAGACCTATTCAAAACAGAATATGCATTCATACGACGTGACGCAATCTAAACACCCCTCCAACAAAGTTACGATGGCCCATACAAAATAATCAATAAACATAACAACTATTTCACTTTGGAAATAAACAAAAAACCATAAACCGTTTCAATAAACAGATTAAAACCAGCATACATCTTGCGCTAACGGGTTTAAAACTCCTCCATACCCACACGCACCAGAACCGTGGAACAGAAGAGGAACCTTTTCATAAGAACCATTGTTAATTATAAATATTAAGAATTATGTTATATCGTTTCTCTGGGTAGGGGGTAATGTGGCGGATCAAGTAAACTTCATTATTTATCAAGTTATCAGCCACGTTAGCCTCGACCATTGTTGATCAGCTGTTCCGAGGTTACCTGGGAACAGCTGACAACAACAAAACAATTATTATTTTGTATTCCTCGTTTGATATAACGTCAAAATTTATTAATAAAATTTAATTAAATATTTACAATATATTTACATCATAATTGTCCAAGTGTTCATTTTACAATTGTAACGATTAGATTATCGAATAAAGATAATCCTTTCGTTACAAATTAAGATGTGTCTTAGTTTAATTAGTTTCTATCTTCTGCTGTTCTCACGCTCACGAGCTCCACGAAGATTTATTTTCCGTATATTAAGTACATATTAGTACAGACTAATATGTATTATATAATTAGTTAATGTTTGTGTGTAACATACGTCGCCTGGATCCGGTTTTGGGAAAATATCAAGGTTATCTTAAAATTTTATAAATACATAGAAATTATGACTGTAAATATATACCGGGTGTAGCACGAAAAGCGGGCCATAAGCGTTTAACATGCAAAACAGTTTTTTCTTGCGTAAAAGTGGCTTATTAACTTGAAACAATAATATTTCAATACAATGTTGTATAGAATTAAATTTTATATTACCCAACTCAATAATCACATTTTAGTTTGTGCGTTTCGTTAACGAGCAAATCGAATTTAATAAACTAGTCAAAAACGCTCTGTTTGACTTATCAATTGCAAGTATTTTATAGAAATTCCTTACAAAAAGTTATTGTACACAGACTCACTGACATCTGTCAATTAGTAATAGTAAAATTTACTACTACTGTTTCCATGGTGATCTGCATAAATTGCAAGATTTATGAAAATTAATCACTGTATAATTTTTACATTCCGTCGCCTTTAAGTAAGGAAGGTATTGTCCTTGATCAAAAAATCGATGGTGATATTTGAAATGAATAAGCACATTTGTGTGTGTGTGTATGCGTGTGTGAATATGTGAAACTTTCTCCGTCGATAACTCCAACACTATAATTCTAAAAATTATAATTCCTATTACTCTTCGTCACGTCCATATGAAGAGTTGATTACATTTTGGTTATAATTGGTCAATCGCAAGTACCCTATTTGCAGTTCTTGAGACCTATTCTAATTCGTAGCGCATATCATGACGGCTTTTGACAAACGCCTATGAATGATGTCATGTTGAGATGGAACTTGTAGAGATTTTTAATGTATATATTGGCATGAATTAGTATTGTAGCGTGCACAGCCATCGCCACTGAGTCTAGCGAGCACATAACCGGCGTCACTGGTCAAACGCTTCGAGAACATAATCGTTCTCGAAAGACGATAACATGATTGCTGCGCGCCTCAGGCAGCTGACGCGAGCGTAAACAGATTGGGGAGATAAGCTTAATTACTCTTGCTTGTCGGATCCTGTTCTATTGCTCTGGAATCTTACTGGATAAAAGCGACACAGATCTGTGCGGGCGGGCAGTTCAATTGAGTGGAGTATAGAGTTCAGCTAGAGAAGTCCAGCAAGGCGAGTCGAAATAAATAATTTGTGATATAAATATAGTATAAATAAATAGTGCGTTATATAAATATTTTAATCTGTAAAAATGTACAAGACCTGAATATTATAAATTACAACATTAAATATCTCTTAATTCTATAGATTTTATTTGATAACTGGCAACTGCCACGTGATAATTTTTTAGTTTTTGTGAACTAGGTTTGCACTAACCAATTAAAGAGCAGAATTTATATCCCTATCTAAACTAACGCTATTTTCTTACGTGATATGAAGTATAGTACTTATTTATGAGTTATGACTTACCTGTTCAAATGAACAAGAAACAACTTTATGAAAATATTGTAAATATGTAATAACTTATAAAAAGAAACCAAAAATTAAATGAAATATGTAAATAAAACAATATTTGGGTAAAATTCTATTTAATTTTTTATTAGAACTATACCCAAATATTGTTTTATTTATATATTGAGTTCTGAAAGCTTCTTTCAATTTATAAATTAAATTATGTAGTATAATTCTAAAACTAAAGATAACGAAACTAAAACACAAATAAAGATAGTAATAATATTAATTCGCAAAATACTCCATTACAACGACGAATTCCGCCTCAAAACATTTACTTAAACATGCATTGTTGTCTTAACGTTGACTTAGAGTATACGCCATAACACTTCGCATTTGCTAAGGACCTTAGACCAAACAAATTAGACTCCACATCTCAGACCAAACATAAATTAGAATACATACTACCATTTGTTGTGAAGTAGGAACTTATATAGGCGTGCCGAGGTAATTAGCGGCGTTCGTGAAATGTGGGTTGCATTTGCAATAGTTTCAAAGTAACAGCAGCAGAGTAGCTGTCATTTAGTAAACTATTAAGGATTAAGCGATTTTGGTTTTAAATAGAAAAATTATATTTACAATGATACTTTCAAATATTTATATTTTTATTATACATAATTTCTGAAGAAAATTTAAAGGTTGATCTATAATATGACAGATATATAGTATTATATATACGTTTTAAGGTCCCTATAATCCGATTTTAATATTTTTACGATGATGTCTGTGTGTGTGTGTGTGTATGTGTGTGTGTGTATGTGTGTGTGTGTGTATGTGTGTGTGTGTGTGTGTGTGTGTGTGGATGTGTGTGTGTATGTGGGATGTTGGAAGGACGATTACTCAAAAACTATAAGACTTTATATTTGTTTAACTACGTATTTCCCAATCGGACATTCATGGGAAGATTTGAAAAGGTTTTGGTAACAATTGGACAACCGAAAGTAGAAAATTCTTGAAAAAAAATCTTCTAAATATTATTTTTTGAAAATTTTTCTTGCTAATATTAAAGAAAATTAAATTCTCTATCTGATACATTTAAATATTTTATTATATATTCTATAGATTTAGAGATAAAAGAAATATAATATATACAATAATCTGTTGTAATAAATTTTACAGCCGAAAGAATGCCATGGAAAATAGTTGAAAATTTAAATTGTTTGTAACTGACAGATAAATGTCAGTGTCAGAAATCCGGAGACATTATTGAAGACTTTTTCTGGGAAGTACATACATTATATTATTTTTTAATGTATTAATAGTTAAATATTTAATATTATAGGTATATTACACATACCCATATAATGAATTGGAAACATCTCGAAAAATTAAAAGAGTAGGACAAAATTTCTTCATAGAATGAATTTAAATTCAAACATCTAAATATAAGGAATAGATATAAGTAGAATTTTTGGTGTAAAGTATAGGTATACAAGAAATGTTAAATACATTAGAGCGCGAGCAGTCATGTGACTTTTTTGGCCTTGACAAGCAGATATGGGGGCCCATGTCAGAATGATAGCTAGTAATAATGTATATAGATGTCAAATATCATAATTTCTCATTCTAAATTTAATGATTTTCCAATTCCACGTGGTTTATTTTCCTCAACAATTAAATTCCACAATCCACGTGACAAATTAACTACGTGAATATAGAAAATCTGACATTTGACATCTATGTACATAATTACTAATTATCATTCTGAAACGGGCCTTCACACCTGCTTGTCAAGGCCAACAATATAACATGACTGTTCGCGCCCTATACTTATGTAACCAAACAAAGGAAGTGGCGAGAGGTATTGTGCTGGCCACAACAGTTTTTTTATCTGTATGTACATTGAGTATGCAGAAATAAATGCAATAAAATTCCGTAATACAGAATAAAATATTCTTTAATATATAGGAGTATAATAACATAAAATGCCAAAAAATTATATTTAATTGCGTTTTTTCAAGAAAGACTGTTCAAAATTGCAAATAAGGGTACTTCCGGTTAACCAATTATAACCAAAATCTAATCAATTATTTGGAATAAAACTAGGAATACGAACAAATGATAATTTTTAGAATTTGTGCTATTGAAGTTATAGCTCGCTTTTCATGTTACAGCCAGTATATGTTTGTCGTATACCTATACCAAATAATATGTTAATATTTTAGTTCTATGATTTTTATCCAACTAACCTTTGTACTTTTATCTAAATGTATTTTGTATTTTATATAAAATGTTTAATAATAGACTGCAATATAATAGATAAGACCGGATGTATAGGTCCATGTTTATCTACTAATGTACACGTTATTTAATCGCTAACAGTGTTTATAAAGTACATATACTTGTTCAATAAATAATAGATTTTTATTATTATATATCTCTCCTCGTAATTTTATAATGTATTGCGCATTATTACAAATTCATACATAGGTAGGTACATACAATCAGAAGGTTTTGTATCTGTACCTATTCATATTATATTATAGATTAGTTAGTATTTGAGTCATAAGAATTTTTATGTCAGTACATTATACAGATGAAGAACGGCGTCCCATTGTCGCGTGCCAGAATGTCTGGTCGTGAATCTGGGGAACCGGGTTTGATCCTGATTGACGTCAAAATAAATATTGTGACTTTTAAATAGCATAGAAAAGTGACCCCTGTGATGCACTCTCCACATTCTATATTTCCCAATAAGATTACAAAGTTGATAATATAAGGTCCGTCAAAATACACAAAAAATATAAACTTATTTCAATTGTTTTTAAATGATTACAGTGTTTTAAAGTTTTTAATTTCTATGGGTAATTTGTTATATACCTACAATACTAGTAAATACTTATATAATACAGGTATTTTCATATAATTTAGTTCTAGCGTTTTATTAGTAAAACTTATTCTTATTTCTAGTTTCATATTCATGTATTTATTTATGTTGTCTGAAATTATTATCATTTTTGTTATACATAAAAGTAAATACAGTTTATTCATATATTACGTACTAGATATACAGATAAGAATTTATAATTTATAAAAAAATACATGAGGTATTCCATTTCAATTTGAGCAAATTACGAGTTGCCCGCTTTTGCAGTGAAATACTCCGGTTACATATGGGATGAATTCCCTTAGAAAAATATATTGTAGCGTGAGGGGACCCGAGGTCACTGAGGATAGCGTGTGTGCTGCCGGCGCCACTGAGCGAAGTTACTAGAAACATCAAAGCCGATGACGTAGTTGTCGCAAGCTTCGGGCGGCAGACGCGAACTTGCAGCTTTGTAAACAGATGGAGAGATAAGCTTAATTAGTAACGCGAAATAAATAATTAGTGATAAACATATCGTATAAATAATTAGTACGTTGCGTCATTTGTTTAAATAAATAAATAATCTTAGAGTTTAACTATTTAATAATATTTATACAGGATTTAATAATATTTATACAGGGTGTTTCCTTTAAAACAACCAGCGCTTTTTTGGGCGAACTAATGACTTTAGAGAAAAATGTTATATACAAAAAATTACCAGGAAAAAGGGTTTAATTTATGAGGAATAAAAAATAAAAAATTCAACCAGTTCTCAAACGGTAGAATAAAATTATATTTTTTTAAATGGCAACCTATATAAATTTTTTGTCCATTAGATAGAGAATTTTTTTCTGATTTCAACGATATAAATATGATATGGGGTTGTATAACAATTATTTCGAGAAAAATGATATTAAAAATCAGAAATAATTTTACAATATTGAAGTAGGCTATGCAAAAAACAACCATTAATACGACTATTGCCTAGGTTACGATAGTATATTATTTTCTTATATCTAAAATAACTTGTTTTACTAAGAAATTCATAATAACAAATGAACTATATAACGAAGAAATATCAAAAAATAATAGTACTAACATAAAAAGAAAAACAATATGATGGAAATTATTTACAACCTTAGGTATTATTGGTATTTTTGCACTTAAGAATACTAATTTTTATTAATTTGTTAATTCTTGCAACTGCAAAGCCATTTTTTATTAATAAGTAATTAAACAATTACGAAAACAAACACTTAATAACGTAAGTAACAAAACTATCTGTCACCTGTATCATTTGTTTGCATTTGTTTATTGCATAGCCTACTTCAATATTGTAGAATTATTTCTGATTTTTAATATCATTTTTCTCGAAATAATTGTTATACAACCCCATATCATATTTATATCGTTGAAATCAGAAAAAAAACTCTCTATCTAATGGACAAAAAATTTATATAGGTTGCCATTTAAAAAAATATAATTTTATTCTACCGTTTGAGAACCACTGGTTGAATTTTTTATTTATTATTCCTCATAAATTAAGCCCTTTTTCCTGGTATTTTTTGCATATAACATTTTTCTCTAAAGTCATTAGTTCGCCCAAAAAAGCGCTGGTTGTTTTAAAGGAAACATCCCTGTATATGTTTAATCATAGTGATCGTTATTTTTATTATATTTTTCTTAATTTATTTATCGTTTAATAAACTTTTTTTTTAAATAAATATATCATTACGGCATATTACCCAATCTGCTTAGTACACAGTTTTCGGTTATGATGATGACATATTTATACCGTGCGGGCGTTTACCACGCGTCACCTTATGTGGCGTCGTTCGGGATCAACCCGATTCCCCAGATTCGCGACCAGACACTCAGGCACGCGGCCACCAGACCCCATTTTTACACTTCACTCAAATAATAAACGTTCCAACTGGTGTCGGGCGTACGGGTTAATAAACTGTGAAGTGTAAATAAAATAAATAAAATGGTGACTCAACTATTAATATTGAAAGTGATCTCAAGAAATCACTGGAAGAACAGGATTTGGAAACAACAGGAAAGAAGTCAGTGCTTCAAGACAGACTACGACAAGCATTAATCGATGCTGGTGAAAATCCTGACGATTACTTCTTCGAAATTCTGTGCAACATTAGAGGAGAGTTCTAGAAAAGTAGAAGAAAATTATAGAACATTAAGAGAAGAATTAAAACAGGAAATGGCAGAAAATTCTAGAAAAGCAGAAGAAAATTCCAGAACACTAAAGGAAGAATTAATGGATATTAATAATTCTCTAATTTTTACCCTTCACCCAAATAAATAAATGTTACAATACTTCCTCCAACAAGATTTTGAAATTATACAAAAAATGTTACTTATTTAGAGAATATTTTATTAGGAAATTTACAATTTAGCAATATTAATTTATGCATGTATATGTTATTTTTTTTGACACCAGTCCACAAATTGTTTATAATACAATTCATAATTCATATCTTTCTTTTGATTTATTTGATAATAACTGACCCACTCTATCATTAGCAAGATCCCTTATTTCTGGTGGAGTAAATTCCATTTCATCTTCTTTACCACTTGGGATCTCGTGGCCGTGTGCCTGAGTGCTGGGCGCGAATCTGGTGGGTGACCCGGGTTTTAAATTTTAAATGGTACAAAAGTGAAGCTTGTGGTGCACTCTCCACGCCAAAAATGAGTGCTCATGAGGTGACTTCTGGTTTTACTACTTGACATTTTTCTCTACAAAATGTTGTTTAGTTAATTTAATATACAGGGTTGGGCAGAGAAAGCTATCCAATTTGCCACCGTTACTGCTCAGGCACTGGTGGTAGTGGCGAGGGTCTAGTTGTCATTATAGCGTGGAGTTTTGAATATCGTGCATTCGTTATTAAGACGTATTTCCAAAATGCTGACTGCCGTCACTACACAGGATGAGGCAAATAAAACTCCCCATTCGTGCGTAGCGAACTCTACCAAACTGTATTCTTTTCAAAGCCGAACCTGATGCTCCGAAATTTGCAGTCCATGATGATATAGCGTTCCTGTCAGGAACCTTTGCATGGCTTCCTAGTCCGACGTACGTACAGAATAATGGCTGTGTAGTGATGGCAGAGTCAGCATTTTTTAAATAAATCTCAATAACGAATGCACAATGCTCATAACTCCACGCCCTTAATGACAACTGAAATGGTAAGGGAGGCTGTACATAACGGCACAACTAGGCCCCCGTCACTATCACCAGCGCCTGGGCAGTAGCGGCGGCATATTGGGGAACTTTCTCTGCCCCACCCTATATTATTATTTAGCTAAACTTACTATTTTGTACGTATATCTCCAAAAACCTGTAAAAGTTAACGGAAAACTCCAAAACTGATGAAAACTTCAAAACGTCAAACAGGTTTTGATTTGTTGAAAGCCGTGCGGAATTATTCCACACGGTTTGTTGGAATGATAATTAATTCCAACATAATTTTTAGTTGTGCGATGTGTAGTTTCCAAAATAGTGTTGGAGAAAATAAAGACTACATCTCACATTAATTTATTTCTTTGTGCAGGTCAAAAATGGAGACACATGCGTTCAACGCTGTCCCCTGCCTTCACCAGCAGCAAAATGAAGTCCATGTTCGTTTTAATCTCCGAATGCGCCGACCAGTTCACTGACTATTTCTTGAAAACGGCTAAACCCGATGAACACCTCACCGTAGAGTTAAAAGACGCATTTACGCGTTTCGCTAATGACGTAGTCGCCACCTGTGCTTTCGGCGTAAAATGCGACTCTCTCGCCGAGAAGGAGAATCAGTTCTACATGGCTGGTAAAGAAGCTACTGACTTCAGCGGCGTTAGAAGCCTCATATTCTTTGGATACCAAGTCAGTCCGGCCCTGATGAAGTTCTTCAAATTTCGATTGTTCAATGAAAGACTCAGTAACTTCTTCCGAAGTTTAGTAATGGGAACTATTACCATGAGAGAAGAGAAAGGTATTTTTAGACCAGATATGATTCATTTGTTGATGGAAGCAAGAAAAGGGAAACTTAAATATGAAGAAACGGCTAAGAAAGAAGAGGATACTGGGTTTGCTACGGTTGAGGAATCTGATATTGGAAAAGAGAATGATTTTAAACACACAGGTAAGTTTCTAATGGCCGGTTTCACCAACAAATAAATCTACGAATAGCTTATTCGTCGAATAAATTAAAAATATCGCATCAAAATATGACAGCTAGAATAAATACCGTCATTTGTGTTGTGATTTCGACGAATAAGCTATTTGGGCATTTATTTCAAGTTGGTGAAACCGGCCATTAGTAACTTTTATTCATTAATGAAAGCCAATGCCAGACAACTAGAAAAGAATATTCTAAGTACTATAAAAATAATAATGTAAAATTCTAAGCAGGATAACAATTTATTTTTTCTTCAAGCGTATTATAATATTCATATTATGCTATGTTCTTCATTATTGTACTAGTAAATTTTTTTAGCTTCTTAGTTAACCGCTGGCGGCAGCAGTCGTCACAGTAACACAGGAATAGAGGGGAGACAAAGCATAGTCACGCGTACGTTTCAAAATCATCAGAGCGATTTTGAACCTTATTGCAACGCCGGAATCAGCTGAATCAGTCTAATCGACCAGTTAAATACTGTTATGTTACAGTTGACCAAATCTAAATAAACACTTTATTACTCATAACTATAAATTTTCTTGATTCTGTTTTATAAATGTAAAATAAATACGAAAGAAGTAATATTCATAAAAAACGTAGTATAAATAACGAACAGACAAAATAAAATACGCTTGTTGATATTGAAAACTTATTCGTCCGACTACACACGAATGTAGCACATCTGGGCGACTAGACTGATTCAGCTGATTCTGGCATTGCAATAAGGTCGAAAGTCGCTAAGATGATGTGGAAAGTCTTCCTTCGGCGAAATACATAGCGTGCCCTGTCACCCCTCTTTTCATAGTGTAAGGTAACTCAGACCATATTGAAAATTGGTACTTGACAGTTGTATCGTTTGTGTTTTGTAATGTACACAGCCAACTTTGGTTGAAATTGCAAACTCTACAATTAAACCAATTCCAAAAAAATATTTAAAAAATCCCCAGTTTTCTTTGAAACACTTGAAGAAAAAATGGTATATGTTATTCGGAGTAGAACGCCCTTTTTGTGTTTTACCCAGCTTGCCTGGCCTCGGCTAGGGCCTCGGCCATGGGTTCAACACAAAAAGACCGCTTTCTACTCCTAATAAAATAATACACTATTTTATACTGCTCAAATGTTTATTTCATTGACTATATCATTCATTAAGTTATAAACCAATAAGAATGTGTGATTTTCCTTAGCTACCACGTATTACAGCGGTTATTATTGAGTAACCATGGTGAACGAATATACGAACCTTGGTATATTCGAATATACCTACCTACCTTCGTATATTCACTTATAAGTGCGTTTGGTTATTTTGTTCTATGTACTCAGAACTGGCAATGTTATTTTTAATTATATTTACGGACATGATCTTTTTCATTCGATCACAGTATCGAGTATACGAGTATAAATGAATCTGTAGTTAGACTTTGAGGAGGAAAATCGTGCGTTGTATGCTTTAAGTAGACATTTAAAATCACACTGACTGCTCCAAGTGCACCGAACCAAATAATTGAACGCAACTATTATTTGACAGCAAGGAATTATGGCAGTAAAAATTTGACAAGTAAACAAATAATTATTTGGATCACAAATCTGGAACTGCACTATTGATAGTTAATTTTAAGTATAAAATAAGTAATAACAATAATTCAAACTCCGATATATTAAATAAAACTCGTAAGTAGGGTCCGTGAAGTTAGCGACCACTTTTAAGCACAAACAATGAAACATATACCAAAGGTTTGTGATTCGTTTGTGCCTGTTTGTGATCTACAAATAAAACCAGCGACCCCTATGATTAAAAAGTTATAAACAAATTAAAAGTGGTCGCTGACTTCACGCCCAGCGACCACATGTGAAGCACAAATGTCGATTTATGTGTCAAACGTTTGTGCTTCGTTTGTGCTTTCAGAATATATGATTGAAAATACAGCGACCCCAATAATACAAAAAATATGAACAAATTAAAAGTGGTCGCTGACTTCACGCCCAGCGACCACATATGAAGCACAAACGTCGTTTTATATGTCAAACGTTTGTGCTTCGTTTGTGCTTTCTGAATATATTATCAAAAATACAGCGACCCCAATAATACAAAAAATATGAACAAATTAAAAGTGGTCGCTGACTTCACGCCCAGCGACCACATATTATGAAGCACAAACGTCGATTTATATGTCAAACGTTTGTGCTTCGTTTGTGCTTTCAGAATATATGATTGAAAATACAGCGACCCCAATAATACAAAAAATATGAACAAATTAGAAGTGGTCGCTGACTCCAATTATACAAATAAAAAATAACAAAGGCCCCCACCACACATTTAGAAAGTAATAAATTGCTAATATAAATTAAAATGTGAGTCATCGCAATCGCAATACAACAAATAATATTAAAAGTTTAAGTAAAATCTAAAAGACTGTAGAATGAAATTCAAATATAAAAATGAGCGCAAAAGAATACCACGGTTATAGATTTTGAGCTCATTTTCAGGAAACATGTTAAATATATTATTTTACTTATGTAAAATATTAAAATTTAAATAAAACATTATTTACAATATATTTTAAATTTTTAAAAGTTTCGTTAAAACATCTGTTTCAACCACCCACTAATTGGGGGAAAGGGGGACAACTTTAAAATTTTGAATAGGAACCATCTTTTATTACATATTTTACAGTCGAAAATCCGAAATTTTACTTCAAATATTTTTTTGTATACAATATATATTGTAATTTTTAAAAGTTATAAACCTTTAACTTCGGCGACAATTTCAAATGGAAACTCTTTATTGCAAATTGAAATATAATGCTCGTAAGTATATTATAATGTTCGTCGTAAAGTATGGATACGTTACAGATTAAGTTCAGTCGAAAAATGTTTATGCCTGTCTGGTTCCCTAGTTCACATGTCCAGTTTTTCGTGTTTGGAGATTATATTGGAATGTCATTATAATTGTGAAGATTTAAAATGTTTACTCCTTGTACAAACATTGTTGTAGTTACGCCTTCTACTGGAATTTTTTCATATGTAGCAATTACACAGACCGTTTCAAAACGATACAAACTTTAATTGTAATTAAAATTTATTAGAAACATAATTTTCAATACAGAATTCATTTTTTGTTACTTGTGCTCTTGTGGCATCCAATTTTCAATTAATATTGTAAAATTTGATTTATGTGAAATACCCTATTACCTATACAATAAGTTAATGTTTATTATTGCAAACAAAATAACTGAAATACGTTATATAGTTTTTGATAGCTATATTTATAAATTATTTTTCATATGTAATACTTAATGAAATGAATTTACGAATTAGGTATGCAATATTAGACTTATTTTGTCACTTTGAAAAAGTCATCTTCAACAAAATGAAGAAAACAAACATGTAAGGATTAATTTTCTCCTTAATTTCTAACTTATTAATCCAGAGTTTTCTTCTACTTGTAAACTCATATTCTCCGAGTTGATTTTTACCTTCCATCACCTTTAGGTAAGGAAGATATTGTATTTGGTCAAAAAAATCAATGATAAGTTTTTAGAGAATAAGCACGTTTTAGGGTCCATATAATATGATTTTACCATTATTACGATGTCTGTATGAACTAAGGAACCAGACAGGCATAAACATGTTTCGACTGAACTTAATCTGTAACGTATCCATACTTTTCGACGAACATAAATATACTTACGAAAAAAAAAAGTTTCAGTTATAAGTTACTTATTTTCGACCGTTATATCTCAATTTGCAATAAAAATGAGAGTTTCCATTTGAAATTGTCACCGTATACAGGGTGTTTATTAAACACACGGCAAAAATTCAAGAGGTTATTCCCTGGACTAGTCTAAGAATTTGTCCTTTGATGATTTTTGAAAAGCCGCTTTGTTTCGAAGATACAGGGCGAAAAAAAAAATTCGACAAAACCAATTTTGATATTTTTCAAATTATTAATCCAGTAACAGCAGGCAAGTTATGTGTCAAATTTGTTGAGACTTTTTGGAACATACTCTACCTCAGTTTCTGGAGGATGTACCATTGGCAACAAGAAATGCAATGTGGTTTATGCAGGATTGTGCACCAGCGCATTTTAGTGTGGTTGCTCATGATTTTTTAACAGTAACATACGGAGATCGCTGGATTGGTCGAGGTGGACCTCAGTTATGACCTGCTCGATCCCCGGACTTAAACCACCTGGATTTTTTCCTATGGGGCCATCTAAAGTCATTAGTTTATTCTACTCCATTGACGAATTTAGAAGATTTAAGACATCGGATAATTGCTGGGTGTAACTCCATAAGAAACGACCCTGGTGTTTTTGAAAGAGTTCGGCAATCAATGAGAAGAAGATTGGATTCTTGCATCGTAGCTGGAGGTAGTCATTTTCAACAGTTCTTGTAGATTAAGAAACTTTACATATAATTTTTGGTATTAAATTTTGTTATTGTCGAAAAATTTTTTCGCCCTGTATCTTCGAAATAAAGCGGCTTTCAAAAATCATCAAAGGACAAAATATTCTTAGAACAGTTCAGGGAATAACCCCTTGAATTTTTGCCGTATGTTTAATAAACACCCTGTATTATGAATTTTTTTACGGAATTAAATAGAATTATAGAGAATATTTCATTTTATTTAAATACTTATTTTGCGAGATAATGGTCGACTAACGGTTTCGAAGAACTGTCGATGTTAAAGGTTTATAACTTATAAAAATTGCAATATATATTGTATACAAAAAAATATTTGAAGTAAAATTTCGGATTTTCGACTGTAAAATATGTAATAAAAGATGGTTCCTATTCAAAATTTTAAAGTTGTCCCCCTTTCCCCCAATTAGTGGGTGGTTGAAACAGATATTTTAACAAAACTTTTAAAAATTTAAAATATATTGTTAATAATGTTTTATTTAAATTTTTAATATTTTACATAAGTAAAATAATATATTTAACATGTTTCCTGAAAATGAGCTCAAAATCTATAACCGTGGTACTCTTTTGCGCTCATTTTTACCTCTCGCTAAGAGAGGTATTGCATTCATGCTAAAAATCGCATATCCAGATTTTATTGTATAAGCACGTTTTAAGGTCCCTACAATCCGATTTTAACATTTTTACGATGATGTCTGTGTGTGTGTGTGTGTGTGTGGATGTATGTGTGTGTGTGTGTGTGTGTGTGTATGTATGTAGGATGTTGGAAGGACGGTTACTCAAAAACTATAAGACTTTAAATTTGTTTAACAACGTATTTCCCAATCGGACATTCATGGGAAGATCTGAAAAGGTTTTGGTAACAATTGGACAACCGGAAGTAGAAGATTCTTGAAAAAAAATCTTCTAAATATTATTTTTTGAAAATTTTTCTTGATAATATTAAAGAAAAATAAATTCCCTTTCTGATAAATTTAAATATTTTTATATATATTCTATAGATTTAGAGATAAAAGGAATATAGTATATAAAATAAACTGTTGTAATTAATTTTACAACTGAAAGGATGCCATGAAAAATAGTTGAAAATTTTAATTATTTGTGACAGATAAATGTCAGTGTCAGAAATAATGAGTAACGAAAGAAAAATTTACTTGGAGAATCCCTTAATTCTTGATCTGTCTCTATTATGGAGATGACAAGTCTAGGTTGAAGGACTTAAATTTGTTTCAAACATTATGGGACAATGTACACCAGCACTGTAGACTAGAGTAACTTTGAATTGCGAAAAAGCTATCAAATTCTTCTCAAGTAAGTTGTAAATATTGACAAAATTACACATCAATATAAGAATAATCGGAGTGCAATCTATCCGTCACTTTATTAAAGGGAATTAGTGTTATTTAGATATAACAAGTATGAAAAAATAAAATGTAAAAGAAGATATGTAAGAATAGATGCACAATCCAGATATATACATTTTAGACCGCCCAAAATTAATGTTTTTACTAGAAGAATATGAAGAGAGAGTAAACAAGGTTGTTCGAATTGAAAATTGCTGTTACCAGCCTAATATTTATATATGGTAAACTCTACTTTGTAATTTATTGTAACATAATTTATGGTAAAATATCTTTATGTTGAGACATGCTATTATTGAATAATAAAGAAGTTTATACGTCATAGATTTATATGAATATATTATTTGTATTTATAAAAATATTCTTTGCTTTATGCATACAGCCAGGTAAAATATACGGCGAGAGGTTATGTGCTGGCCACATCAGATTTTTATATTTGAATTTCATTCTACAGTCTTTTAGATTTTACTTAAACTTTTAATATTATTTGTTGTATTGCGATTGCGATGACTCACATTTTAATTTATATTAGCAATTTATTACTTTCTAAATGTGTGGTGGGGGCCTTTGTTATTTTTTATTTGTATAATTGGAATCAGCGACCACTTCTAATTTGTTCATATTTTTTGTATTATTGGGGTCGCTGTATTTTCAATCATATATTCTGAAAGCACAAACGAAGCACAAACGTTTGACATATAAATCGACGTTTGTGCTTCATAATATGTGGTCGCTGGGCGTGAAGTCAGCGACCACTTTTAATTTGTTCATATTTTTTGTATTATTGGGGTCGCTGTATTTTTGATAATATATTCAGAAAGCACAAACGAAGCACAAACGTTTGACATATAAAACGACGTTTGTGCTTCATATGTGGTCGCTGGGCGTGAAGTCAGCGACCACTTTTAATTTGTTCATATTTTTTGTATTATTGGGGTCGCTGTATTTTCAATCATATATTCTGAAAGCACAAACGAAGCACAAACGTTTGACACATAAATCGACATTTGTGCTTCACATGTGGTCGCTGGGCGTGAAGTCAGCGACCACTTTTAATTTGTTTATAACTTTTTAATCATAGGGGTCGCTGGTTTTATTTGTAGATCACAAACAGGCACAAACGAATCACAAACCTTTGGTATATGTTTCATTGTTTGTGCTTAAAAGTGGTCGCTAATCTCACGGACCCTCGTAAGTACCATGTTTTAATACATTGTGAATATGTATATCAAAAGTTAGGTTAACATAATGTGTTAGAAAAATTCATTATATTCTCTCATTAAGTATAAACTCGTGATATGATTAATAATCGAAGATATTGCTCGTGAAACCGAGCTGCAGATTTCACTCGAGAATATCATCGATGATAATCATATCACTTGTTATATTATGTATGATAATATAATTCATTAGTCACGTGACATGTTTTCCGCTAATCAAAAATCAGAATCTCCCTAGTTACATGTCTATCACAGCGATGATAAAAAACAAAGAAATTATCACCGTATTTATAGTCGTTACTAAAGGATTTCTTTTCTTTATTTACGAAATTGACAGTTAATTTTGTCTATAAAAATAAGTAATAATATTTATTCAAACTCCGAAATATTAAATAAAACTCGTAAGTACAGTATTTTAATACAATATGAATATGTAAATCAAAATTTAGGTTAGCAGGACCAATGTATTACAAAAATTCATTATATTCTCTCATTAAATATAAGCTCGTGATATGAATATCATCGATGATAATCATATCACTTGTTATATTACGTATAATAATATTTGACAGATTTTCATATCTAATTTATGCAGTTCATTTACAAAACATATGAAACGAATTTTGTTTACTGTTTTATACCTACATATACAGAATTTTATCTTCTACAACTTTTATTTCAAGTATTATTTCTATTTGAATATTCTGTCTAACCTTGATTTAAAAATTACCAAATGCGTAGTTATGTCTTACACAAGAAAGTTGTCGCCTCTGCTCGTTTGCGCTAATATATGACTATTCAATTCAAGCTGTAACTTTACCACGTTCGTGTAACGTATGTAAGGAAATTGTTCAGAAATAGTTAGATAGGGGTTATTATCTTCAATGCAACGCAGTTTTTAATACCTTGTCTTATTTGTCTCTGGACGATGCTAAATCTACTTCCCGGATCGTAAGAAATATTCTTGTCTGTAACTGTTGTTCCTTTTGGTATTTCCAGCCATTATTGTATACTTTTCTGCTAAGAAATGCCCAAAACTATTCAAAAAGTCGCGCCTGAGAAACATTTTGGGGATTATACTCTCTCTCTCTCTCTCTTTTTTCTATAGCATGTTGTCTCCTTAATGCTCTACACTCTCTACAGCATCTGGAGATTCACTCAACCTGGACCATTGTCTATTTGGTTACATTTTTTTTTTCGAAATTTGAAATAATTTCTGACCAAAGTTTTGCTAACAATCATCTTTAAAATTCTAAATCGTCGAGATAATTTGCAATTTATCTTGGGCACTTTTAATAAGTTTGCTGATTCGATTTGGGGGCAGGAGTTCGGGTCACCCACTTTTTGATAAATTAATGCATACTACACTTATTCACATTCCCATATAATTCGGTAAATAGTCGCCTGTCCAATATTTTGACCCCCCAAAACGTTAACAATTTCACGTTTAGGCTAATCCGTCCAACTAACCTATAGATAGATTTAAGTATTTCAAGTTTGTATAACATCTTTTAAAACTTTTTCTGGCAATTTTTTTTTTTTTATATTACAGGTACAATATTACAATACATATGAGGATTTGTAATACTACATAGTTATTGCATATCGTGGACAGCTTCTTGCCGTATTCCTGTTCCCCTCCGCCAAACCTCCCTATTCATGGCATGGGCTTCTTCTAAATTTCTCTCCTCCATCGCATGTCTGACGCCTTCATTCCATGACCGCCTTGGTCGTCCTCTTTTTCTTCTCCCGGGCGGCCTCCATTTGTATACTTTCTTCGGCCATCGTTCCTTTGGCATCCTTAGAAGATGCCCAAACCATTTTAAGCTTCTCCTCTCAATTCTTTCTATGACTGTTTCTCTGGCATTCATTCTAGTTCTAATTTCTTCATTAGTTTTTCTCTCCACCCTGGAGATTCTGGCACTTCTTCTAACGTAGTCCATCTCGACTGCTGTGAGTCTCCCTTTCATCTCT
The DNA here is from genome assembly GCA_951394225.1 of Harpalus rufipes. Classification (NCBI taxonomy): domain Eukaryota; kingdom Metazoa; phylum Arthropoda; class Insecta; order Coleoptera; family Carabidae; genus Harpalus; species Harpalus rufipes. The sequence goes on along the minus strand of OX596288.1, from coordinate 14,832,661 downwards.
GCGTTTAAAGTCCATACTTCCGACCCATAACAAAGTACAGATTCGACCATAGATTGGCCTATACGCTTTTTATTTTTAATCGAGATATTTTTGTCCCACCATACAGAGTTTAGGCATCCTATTATTTTTCGGCTTTGGTATATCCGTTGTCTTATTTCTGTGTTCCCCAAACCATTCTTATCAATTTGTGCCCCCAGGTATTTAAAGCTATCAACTTGTTGGACTTCGACGTTGTCATTAATTAAGACCTCGAACTTTGCGTCTGAGTTTACAACCAGGTACTCCGTCTTTTCTAAACTTATTTGTAAACCCCAATTTTCGTACTCTTTATATAGTCGACGGACCATAAATTCGAGATCATAAGAGTCCTGAGCCAAGACCACTTGGTCATCGGCAAAACTTAATGTATAAAGAGTTTGATTTTCAACTGGTATCCCCATTCCGTGACAATGTGCCTTCCACCTTCTCAAAGCTACTTCTACATACAGATTAAATAGAAGGGGAGACATACTGCACCCCTGTCGAAGTCCTTTTATGATTGTCATAGGTTCAGAAAGTTGCTGTCCTTTTTTAATTTGTCTAACATTATCTCTGTACATTTCCCTTACTATATGCAGTAGGTGTTCATTCATGCCGAGATATTTTAAGGCTTCCCATAGCTTTGGTCTTGGTACCGTATCGTAGGCTTTCACTAGATCTATGAACGCCATATGTATTTCTGTTCCTATTGCTATTCGTTTTTCCATCAGTTGCTGTAATATGAACAGATTATCAATACAGGACCGGGCTGGTGTAAAACCTGATTGATCTTCTCCTATTTTATTCCCAATGTTTTCTCTTATCTTGTCGTTCATAATTTTTCCAAACAATCTTCCCATTGTGCAATTCACACTGAGACCTCTGTAGCAATTCGGATTTTTTCGATCGCCTTTTTTAAAAATAGAGACTATATGTGAGTTTCTCCATTCTAATGGTATTTTAACTTGGTGGCAACATTGATTCATAAATTGTGCCACTCGTTCAATTAAACCAGGTCCTCCTGCTTTTAGTAACTCTACTGGCAATTTTAACATAGTATATTATAAAACAACTATTATGTATTTATTATATCCAGTAAAAACTAGAATAGACCTTATTTAGTAATAAAATTTGGAGCGTATTTTTTTTCTGAAATATTTTGTTATATACATATTCGTACAATAAAGTTCAAAAACTCAGGATAAAATTTGACGGGAATCTAACTTTGTATATTGTCTACGCCCATGCAGACTATATTTTTAATTTTTTTATTTAAAAGGAAACAAAAATATTACTATTTGTTATTTATGTTCTTGAGAGTATAAATTAATTTTGTTAAATTCTTGTTTTCTTTTTTGCCTCCCATTTTTGTTTATTTATTATCATTGGGCGCGTTCGGCACCCCGGCAGCGCTGGCAGCGATAAGTACAGCTGAGCGCCGATGTTTTTTTCCGAATGCAATTGTTGGACCAATCGCATTCGTCCATTCATTGTGTTCGACAAATTTCGGTGCTCAGCGACGCCAGCGATGAGAGATGCTGAACGCGGCCATTGATTCTGAATGTCAAAATAAGTATGAAATTATCTACATTTCGTTGAACTTCTACGCGTAGACGCACATCCCTGCCTTATGCTAGGTTTCATAATTAGGAGACGGTCTTACTGGTCAAATCGTATCGTGTCGTGTAGAATCGACTCGTAAAGTGTTGCTGAAAAACATAAAAACTGACGATCCGATCTCAGTGATCGAACTGTAAACATTGTTTAGTGTCGTCGAGTAAATTTATTAATCCTAATTAATAAATTAATTTCGCTCGTGCTCCATTCTTCTCAATAACCGTTGTTGTTTTCATTATCACGAAAACTTGTTGTTGTCAGTGTCAAATCAAATGAAATTTAAATGATATCTTAACCAAGTCAAGAGGTTAAAATTTAAGGTGATAACGGCGCGTCAACGCCGTCAAATATAGAATATTTCAATAGCCGTCGTCGACGTTCGTACCGTATGATTTCAACCAATCACAATACAGAACGGTGTAAACACTGAGCAATTTAACGGTGATAAATGGTACATATGGATCTATCTTAACCTTGTACTACTCTTTCTTTCGGTCCAAAGTAGAATATTGCTCGGTTATTTAGAAACATTTTTATGAAAATCACCCATAAACCCATAGAGTATATAAAAAAAAACAAAATACATTTACTTAAAAGTCAACAAAATCTATCCTCCAAGAACAATACCTTATCAGTTTTCTATACTTACATATATACATAAAATCACGCGTGTCCTACTTAGTGGGTTAGCACAAACCCGAAAATAATAACATTTCCCACCTCGGATGTAATATACTATTTACTGCCTATTGTTGCTATGGCTAATAACTGCTCAAGTAATGTATAGCAACCGTTCAACAAACGCATAGCAACATTTGATGGCGATAACTTTCAAAATAGGTATTAAAAATAATCACTAAAATTTACAGCTCGGGCAGCATTCATTGCCTCGGCAATGAAACGGCAACCCCTGCTGTAAATCTGGTATTTTAGCGCCTAGGTAAACAAATAATTATCTTCTACAAATTTATTAAAAGTAAGTTTTTTATGTTTGTTTTTAGGGTTGAAAATGTCATTTTATGACACCAGTAGTAAAACGTGACAGATCATTGTTCCTTTTAGTAGTGAGTTAGTTACCTTATGCCCGGTTTCAGCAACATCCAATAATTCTCCAAATAGCTTATGCGTCAAATCAGAGAAAAATATCGCATCGAAAGCATATTACAGATGACGGTATTTTTTCTATTTTCTATTTGTCATATTTTGATGCGATATTTTTCACTTAATCGAATATTTCGAAATTTATTTGATGTTGGTGAAACCGGGCATAAGATGTGCAGTACAGTATTATGTTTTTTTACGTTGTTTTTTGAAAAAGTGCCAAATAACAGTAAAATCGTTCATTTTACTGAATAGTTCAATGTTAAACCATATTTTTACATTGTCACTATAAACATATCGAAGAAACAAGAATTTGAATAGCTATTATCGTCGCTATTATTGTCACAGTTATGGCTTTTATCGTTGCTCCAATATATAAATGTAAACGTACCCTAAGGCAAATGTTTTCTCATATGCAGTACGTAATACGAGGTGTGTTCAAAAACTATCGCGAATTTTGAATTTTCGCGGGTTACGTATATTCGAATTTCGATCTTTTTGTGGCTTTATGTTGGTACTCATGTCTCTCACTTATGTCGACAAGCTCGGCCATTTTGAATGTTCACTTACTTGTTGACAGCTGCTTTGCTTGCACGTGTTTTGGATCGTCTTCGATTTTTACCTATTCAAAAAAATGAAACAAAGAACCTGTATCAAATTTTGTGTGAAAAACGAAATTAAGTGCGCGGATGCATTCCGAATGTTGACTGTGGCATACGGAGAAGCTACCTTGGACCAAAGCAACGTTTATCGGTGGTACAAAATGTTCTCAGAAGGCCGAGAAGATGTGAACGACGAAAAGCGTGCCGGACGCCCGAGCACTTCAACAACAGACGAAAAAATTAATGAAGTGGAGAAAATGATATTGGCCAATCGTCGAATCACCGTTAGAGAAGTTGCTGAGGACCTAAACATATCGATTGGCTCGTGCCATTCGATTTTTATCAATGATTTGGGCATGAGACGGGTCGCCGCGAAATTTGTACCAAAATTGCTCAATTGCGACCAAAAACAGCATCGCATGAACATTGCTAATGAGATGTTGGACTCTGTCCGCGACGACCCAAATTTGCTCCAGAGGGTCATAACTGGTGACGAATCGTGGGTTTATGGTTATGACGTGGAAACCAAAGTTCAATCATCTCAATGGAAGCTGCCGCACGAACCAAGACCGAAAAAAGCGCGCCAAGTTCGGTCGAATGTGAAAGTTTTGCTGACAGTTTTCTTCGATTGCAGGGGCGTGGTGCATCATGAGTTCTTGCCACAGGGTAGAACGGTCAATAAGGAATATTACCTGCAAGTTATGCGCAATTTGCGCGAAGCAATCCGCCAGAAACGCCCGGATTTGTGGAAGAACAAAAATTGGCTTTTGCACCACGATAACGCCCCTGCTCACACATCGTTGCTTGTGCGCGACTTTTTAGCCAAAAACAACACACTAATGATGCCGCAGCCACCGTATTCCCCAGATCTGGCCCCCTGTGACTTTTTCTTGTTCCCTAAACTGAAGAGGCCAATGAAAGGACGACGTTACGCTACGCTTGACGAGATAAAGACGGCATCGAAGGAGGAGCTGAACAAGATAAAAAAAAATGATTTTTTGAAGTGCTTTGAAGATTGGAAAAACCGTTGGCACAAGTGTATAATATCTCATGGGGATTACTTTGAAGGGGACAAAATAGATATTCATGAATAAATAAATAATTTTTGAAAAAACACAAAATTCGCGATATTTTTTGAACACACCTCGTATGCTCTATTATCAAAGTCACACATTCGAATTATTGCTTTGTCATTCGGTAGTTGGCAACCAAAAGAATTTCATAAATCATTATCCCAAAGAAAGAATCTTCACTTCGAACCACAGTATACCTACCTGTATACGATTATATTATATTAACCTATGTATTATTTCGCTTAATTTATGATGCATCTGATGTATCATAACGATAATAATAATAATGAATGATTGGGGAAAGTAACGATCTGCTTGTGTTTTGGATTGTTGACTTCATTCATGCTAGACATTTATTCTAAAAAAATACTTGTAAGTATAATATCGGACAATATTATAATTTCGATTCTTCTTCTTAAACAGAATTAACAGAAGATGACCTAACAGCCCAAGCTTTAATATTCTTCTTTGCTGGTTTCGACACAATATCAACATTGCTGTGTCATATGGCGAACGAATTGGCTGTAAACCCAGACATCCAACAGAGGCTGCAGGTGGAAATAGACGCCGCCATGGAAGCCTGCAATGGGAAGATCACCTATGAAGCCATCGCTAAGATGAAATACTTGGATATGGTAGTATGCGGTAAGTGATATGCATAATCCATTTAAGTTAAAAATTCATAAAAGATTTAGATCACAGTAAAGATCTGCTTTGTGACATACATAGGCGCCGACTATGGGGGTGGGGGGGCAAAGGGGACGTTGCAGTCATGGCATTTGCATCACTGATCAAGTTTCATTTGGAACTTATTCGATAGATGTCGCTATACTTAATTGTCATGCAAAAATTAATAAATGAGCTTGATTTAAATACAATTCGAAATAGCTTTTAAAAAAAAATAGGCGTAACATGTTTAAAATCAGTAAACAAAGATAAGATCATCCGCAGTCAACATGTTAAGCTATTTTATTTAATTTTCTTTACCCAGGAGACCATTTAAAAAAATCTGATGTGGCCAGCACATAACCTCTCGCCGTATATTTTACCTGGCTGTATGCATAAAGCAAAGAATATTTTTATAAATACAAATAATATATTCATATAAATCTATGACGTATAAACTTCTTTGCTATTCAATAATAGCATGTCTCAACATGAAGATATTTTACCATAAATTATGTTACAATAAATTACAAAGTAGAGTACTATATATAAATATTAGGCTGGTAACAGCAATTTTCAATTCGAACAACTTTCTCTTCATATTCTTCTAGTAAAAACATTAATTTTGGGCGGTCTAAAATGTATATATCTGGATTGTGCATCTATTCTTATATATCTTCTTTTACATTTTATTTTTTCATACTTGTTATATCTAAATAACCTTAATTCCTTTTAATAAAGTGACGGATAGATTGCACTCCGATTATTCTTATATCGATGTGTAATTTTGTCAATATATTTACAACTTACTTGAGAAGAATTTGATAGCTTTTTCGCAATTCAAAGTTACTCTAGTCTACAGTACTGGTGTACATTGTCCCATAATGTTTGAAACAAATTTAAGTCCTTCAACCTAGACTTGTCATCACCATAATAGTCACAGATCAAGAATTAAGGGATTCTCCAAATACATTTTTCTTTCATTACTCATTATTTCTGACACTGACATTTATCTGTCAGTTACAAATAATTTAAATTTGCAACTATTTTTCATGGCATCCTTTCGGTTGTAAAATTAATTACAACATTATTTTATATATTATATTCCTTTTATCTCTAAATCAATAAAATATGTATAAAAATATTTAAATGTATCAGAAAGAGAATTTATTTTTCTTTAATATTATCAAGAAAAATTTTCAAAAAATAATATTTAGAAGATTTTTTTTCAAGAATCTTCTACTTCCGGTTGTCCAATTGTTACCAAAACCTTTTCAGATCTTCCCATGAATGTCCGATTGGGAAATACGTTGTTAAACAAATTTTAAGTCTTATAGTTTTTGAGTAACCGTCCTTCCAACATCCCACACACACACATCCACACACACACACACACACACACACAGACATCATCGTAAAAATGTTAAAATCGGATTGTAGGGACCTTAAAACGTGCTTATTCAATAAAATCTGGATATGCGATTTTTAGCATGAATCCAATACCTCTCTTAGCGAGAGGTAAAAAGAGACAAAAAATATTATAGTATACCGCCTAATCTATATTTCATACGGTTTTGGTCGTAACACATAATTTTAGTCGTGGGCTCTCGTATTATAAATGTTTATATCTTGTTCAAAACAGTGATGCGTAATTTTTTGGTTCAAATACATTATCGAATTTGCGTTAAGAAACCAAATACAATTTATTTCTTATTGTGAGCATGTCAATGTGGTATGCTTGTTAAAAAAATATGCGGAAAGTCATTCGCCCATATTCCGAGCGCACTTTTACAATAAAAGCGCTTTTATGGAGCATACTTCTCATAAGAATAAAATGTAAAAGCGCGCTCCATAAAAGTGCTTTTATTATAAAAGTGTCCTCGCAATACTGGCCTTTATCTCTTAAAATGCGAGATGTAAGATTCTATTATTGTTGCGCATTATATGTTCAAAATTAATTCCACTATCTGCAAATAACTGTACCTAGGTACCTATAAATTCATTTTGTATAACTTTCCAAACCAATAAAAGGGATATGAGAAATACACATGTTATATTTGACAACTTTATAATTTTCTCGATGACATTTGTGAATATCAGTTCGTTATATAGCTAGCAAATATGTCAGTGTACTAAGCAACAAGTCTCGTTTGCTTACCTAGTATTTGCTTGAACTGCTTACTTCAATGAACACATCTATTGATACTGACATCTGTCAATTTGTATTATCTGAATATATTAGCAATTTCCATGATTAGCATGTCTGGCTATTTTCAGAAACTTTATCTTTATAATTCTTTAACACTATATCTACTGAATATGAAGTATAAAATGCGATCAAATCGTATAAAGAATAATATACTCTCCAGGTTATAATAACGTTAAATGTCAATAAATAATATTTAACTGCGTTTTCTCAAGAAAAATGTTAAAATCTTCAAATATGGGTACTTCCGGTTGACCATTTATAACCAAAATCTAATGACTTGTTCATCTGGATGTAAACTTGAGAAACATGAAAAAATTATAACTTTTGGTATTGTGGTATTGAAGTTATGCGATCCGAAACTTTCGTCACACACACACAGGCACACACACAGACACACACACACACACACACACACACACACACATACACACACACACACACACATACATACATACATACAGACATCATCGTAAAAATGGTAAAATCGGATTGTAGGGACCCTAAAACGTACTTATTCACTAAAAACTCATCATTGAATTTTTTGACCAAAGACAATACCTTCCTTACCTAAAGGTGACGGAAGGTAAAAATGAATAAATCTTTAACAGAGTTTATCTATCACCTTAAGTTAGTTTATTTTTTTAGGTGTTATTTATAATTTCTGTTCATTAAATAATAATCTATCTAATTTAAATTTGAACAGATCGTGAAATATTTGTTAATTTTTTTGTTAAAGTCCATGGCTATCGCTTTCTTGGGGCAATTTTAATTTTTTCACTAATTCAAATGTAGATGTTTATGCTGTACAACTTTTATTTCAAGCTTTTCTTACCTAAAATATTTAGGGGAGTAGGAAATTACGAAAGTGTAATTTTACATGTTAAAGTTCTATGTTCGGCTGCGCCGGCCACCACCCTGTATAATATGTCTTTATTAATATAATGTTTTTCGTATATAATTTAGCTCCAAAAAATCGTATTCCTTAAAAATAATTGCTAAAAAATCTAGCCCCCCCCCGCATTTTTAGAAGTCGGCGCCTATGGTTGTACATATTTCTTGTAACTCCAAAAAAGTTTCAATATAAACTTTAAAGAGAAGGCAATGTTTTTTTTATATAAAATAATGGTATGTGGTGCAATTTTTAAAGCAGGCGCCTCTTGACAGTTTATTGGACGTGTTGAAGGTTATTAATTACTATAATATAATATATATATATATATATATATATATATATATATATATATATATATATATATATATATATATATATATATATATATATATATATATATATATATATACAGGCTGTTTCCTTTAAAACAACCAGCGCTTTTTTGGGCGAACTAATGACTTTAGAGAAAAATGTTATATACAAAAAATTACCAGGAAAAAGGGCTAAATTTATGAGGTATAATAAATAAAAAATTCAACCAGTGGTTCTCAAACGGTAGTATAAAATTATATTTTTTTAAATGGCAACCTATATAAATTTTTTGTCCATTAGATAGAGAATTTTTTTCTGATTTCAACGATATAAATATGATATGGGGTTGTATAACAATTATTTCGAGAAAAATGATATTAAAAATCAGAAATAATTCTACAATATTGAAGTAGGCTATGCAATAAACAACTATTAATACGACTATTGCCTAGGTTACGATAGTACCTATATTATTTTCTTATATCTAAAATAACTTGTTTTACTAAGAAATTCATAATAACAAATGAACTACATAACGAAGAAATATCAAAAAATAATAGTACTAACATAAAAAGAAAAACAATATGATGGAAATTATTTACAAATTTATGCAACTTTAGGAATTTTTGGTATTTTTGCACTTAAGAGTACTAATTTTTATTATAATTTGTGCTCGAAAACACCTCCTTGGTTTTGAAGACAAAGTAATTAAACAATTACGAAAACAAACACTTAATAACGTAAGTAACAAAACTATCTGTCACCTGTATCATTTGTTTGCATTTGTTTATTGCATAGCCTACTTCAATATTGTAGAATTATTTCTCATTTTTAATATCATTTTTCTCGAAATAATTGTTATACAACCCCATATCATATTTATATCGTTGAAATCAGAAAAAAATCTAATGGACAAAAAATTTATATAGGTTGCCATTTAAAAAAAAATAATTTTATTCTACCGTTTGAGAACCACTGGTTGAATTTTTTATTTATTATTCCTCATAAATTAAACCCTTTTTCCTGGTAATTTTCGTATATAACATTTTTCTCTAAAGTCATTAGTTCGCCCAAAAAAGCGCTGGTTGTTTTAAAGGAAACACCCTGTATATATATATATATATATATATATATATATATATATATATATATATATATATATATATTATGAATTAATACCGCATTACTTATATGTTTATATTTTGTTCGTATTTCAGAGACCTTAAGGAAGTGGCCACCTTCTCAATTAACAGACCGTGTATGCACGAAAACCTACACTATAAAAACAGAGGACGGAAGTCAAGAGCCAGTGACGATGAATAAAGGAGACCTGATTTGGATTCCGATTTATCCAATGCACAGAAACCCGGACTATTTTCCTGATCCAGAGCGTTTTGACCCAGAGAGATTCAGTGATGAGAATAAAAATAATATCAATCCTTTCGCGTATATTCCTTTTGGTGTAGGACCACGAAATTGTATAGGTAATTAATACTATTAGTACTAAATATCTGTGTGTGTATGTATGTGTGTGCGTGTGTGTGTGTGCGTGTGTGTGTGCGTGTGTGTGTGTGTGTGTGTGTGTGTGTGTGTGTGTGTGTGTGTGTGTGTGTGTGTGTGTGTGGAACCTCTTTACGCTCTAACTCAATTAATATCGTCTAGAAAAATTTAAAACCGTGTGTTTCTACCTTACTCTTATATGGAAAGAAGCCATTAGATTTTGGTGTAAATCAGATAACCGGTAATGGCATTTTACTGGAAGCTCAAAATAATTTTTCTTCAAAAAATACCTTTAAATGTTATTTTTTCGAGATTTTTTATTATAAAAATTAAAGTTTTTAAAATTTTCTACAGGTTTGCATTTTAATACTTTTTGTATATATTTTATGAATTAATTTATAAAATTATCTATAATTTTAATCCCGGAGCCTACACAACTCAATGGTTACATAGTTCAGTGGTAGTATCACGCCACATTGACATTGATATGTTCCCCTTACTCCACTTTACCCCTTCCCAAGATCACTTGTCTATCTCAATATTTTGGAACTACACGATATTGCTATTGCTTTATTTTTATTGATATGTAGAAATTATTGACTTGACAGAAAGCGACAAAATAAAGTTGTTGCTTGAACCATAAACCATCGTGTGTTGGATTTATAGATAATATTTTTAAATCATAATCGCATATCTTAAAGTTGGTATACATATTATATAAAATCTTCACAAAGACAAATTAATTTGAACTTACAATTTGAACATTTATCAAATGGTACCCTTTTCTATTTACATAATTGTGTTCTTCTAGACATGGCGACAAAATTGCAACATGTATACAATCAATAGCTCCTACAATTAAACTTACGTAAATTTATAAAATATATGTTATTTTTATAATTATTCATACCTATAACACCATGTACGTTGCACAAATTTTAATTTATTCATTTTTTTTTCTTCATTAGTTATTGGAATTTTTATCCATTCCATAAGTGGTTGTAAATCAAATTACCTCTTTTACATAAATTGAAATTGATTGTTGACTCAGATATATTGTAACTTTGTCCAATTAATTTTTGATAACTGCTAGTAACATAAAAACTTAACGCGGCAAATATTTTTAATTCAGGTGCAATAGAAATTGGATGATTTCAATTTGACATATATGACAAAAGCTGATGAATAAGATTATGTACAAGATCTTTGCTAAGGCCAAATAAACTAACAAATAGGATATCGTCTAAAGTAAATGGATTACTTTGAATTCTCATTGTTCTGCGAATTAAATTAGAGTCTAGTAATAGTAGTTTTCGTTCTTCGTATAGTTCTCTCCGTAAAATTAATAAATTAACTGGCAACATTTTATAGATATTTAAGTATAAGAGAACTGTTAAATAAAATTTAATTATTATTTATTTACAGTACATAATCGTCAACAATAAATAAATAATTCAGTTGTTTATTCAAATGATTGTATGCGCAGGCGTGTCTACACAATGTTTTTGAAATGTACGTAGATTTATCAATCCAAGCCGAAGATATCCGAACCATTTATCAATTATGTATTATCAATATGGTATAGTACAAAATAGCAATTGACTTGAGTATGATTTGGTCGTTTAATATATCAAGTCAATATCAATTACAATGTGGCATGGTTCCACTACAGATCTCAAATGTTTGTAACTGACAGATATATGTCACTGTCAACAAACTAATCAGTTCAAATAATATAGTAACGATATAAAAAGAAAATAGTAAATGGAACGACAATTATATGGAAAAGAACTTAATACAGTTTCCAGCATAAGTAAATATCTTGAAATATACCTAGGTAAGATAATAAAAATATATATCATCACGGCATATTACCCATTGCTGGGTGAGCCAATCTGCTTTGTACACAGATGTCGATAATAATGATGATATTTGTACCATGTGGGCGTTTACCAGGCGTCATCTCACGCGAATCTGGGGAGCCGGGTTCGATCCCGACCGACGCCAAATATTTTAGAATTTTAAATGGCACAAAATTGTCCCCTGTGGTGCACTCTCCACTCCAGCAATGAATATATATTCATTTATAAATAAATAAAATAAATATATCATCATCTTTCACACCTAACACTATGTTACACATTATATTTATTGTTCAAATACAAATTACAAATACACGTTTCTTATTTTATATATTTAACAACCGTCTTGTTACTAACAAACAGCAACAAACATTATTCACAATTACTAGATTTCAAATTAAACATAAACGTAACAGTCTACTTACCAACTATTCCAGCTCTGTAGTTGGAATGATTCATAGGAATATCTAGATTTTTTTGACGCAAAAGAACGACCATTCAGCTACTACTACAAGAAGTAGGAATATTTCTGAAACCGATAGAACAAAAATAACGTTAATTCCTAATAATATTGTTATTTGCAATTGAATGTTTTGGAGAAGGGATATAGTGACGTCAGTAAGGCCTGAGATTATATCTCTATATACTGCTAACTACTGCTGACATATTGTTTGTCTTTAGTACGCTCGTGCCATAGCGATGTCACTAACTCCTTCTCCCTATTAATAATAATTTATTTATCGTAAACTACAAATAATTAATCGATTTAAGAAAATACGGGTAGGTATTTTATTTTGTATACTCCGATGTGTAAAGTTGGCACTTTACATATAGCGTGTATCACGGAAAGTGAAACATAGGAAATCAGTTTTTCCGTGCGCATTGCTCCCCTAATTACTTTAGACAAAAAGTTTCAAATGGATGTTGGAAAGCAAAAATTTCTACATCCGAATCAATAAAAAAATCATTTTGGCTATTTTATAACTGCAGCAATAAAATTTGAAAATTCACGGAAATACAATTTAATAGTATTAGCCGTGGAATTAGAAACAAGAGACGAACAAAAGCGTAACGTTTTATTACATCAAATTATGTATTAGTATTTATTTTGACAATCATTATTCTGACACTGACGTATAAAAGGTTACCCTTTTGTTCGTCTCTTGTTTCTAATTCCATGGCTAATACTATTAAATTGTAATTCCGTGAATTTTCAAATTTTATTTCTGCAGTTATGAAGTAGCCAAAAAAATTTTTTTTATTGATTCGGATGTACAAATTTTTGCTTTACAACATCCATTTGAAACTTTTGTCTAAAATAATTAGGGGAGCAATGCGCACGGAATAACTAATTTCCCATAGCTCTGTTCGTCAGTGTTTTGTAATCTACACGTGTCATACTACTTACCCTTAAATTTATGACATTAAGTTCATAACCACTCTGTATATATATATATATATATATATATATATATATATATATATATATATATATATATATACAGGGTGATTCATCGGTCTGTCCTCTCTTTATAACTCTTTTATTTTAAGTCAGATAGAAAAACTCTTCAGATAAAATTTATATGATATATTATTGTCTATCTGCGTTCTATATGCACTTGTATACAGGGTGCTCCGTTGAAGCGCAACAATATGTAATTTTATATTTCTTAATGGAACATCCTATATATATTTATTTATTTTGATAGTAAATTAGATTTCCTTTAAAAAAGTATTAAGTGTTAAGGGGTCTAAAATTATAAATTAAGAAGTTATTTACCTTTATTCGTTGAATGATATTTTTGTATCATGTTATTATTAACAAAGTAAGCTATGGATAATTTGATCAATTGTTTTCGAGCATTTATTATAATTTTGCATTATTTAGTCTGTCACTAAATTTTAATAGCCTCTATGTAATTAGTGTAATGTTTAAAATAAGTATTAATAAAAAAGAAGCAAAATTTTATATTAAATTATGGTTTTTTCCACTATGAACTACTATTTTTTATGAACATAAATAACTTCTTAATTTATAATTTTAGACCCCTTATTACTTAATAGTTTTTTAAAGGGAATCTAATTTACTATCAAAATAAATAAATATATATAGGACGTTCCATTAAGAAATATAAAATTACATATTGTTGCGCTTCAACGGAGCACCCTGTATACAAATGCATATAGTACGTAGATAGACAATAATATATTATATAAATTATATTTGAAGAGTTTTTCTATCTGACTTAAAATAAAAGAGTTATAAAGAGAGGACAGACCGATGAATCACCCTGTATATATATATATATATATATATATATATATACATCTATCAGACATTAAAGCGTCCGTCAATTGATCTTTTACCATCATTGAAGCGTCCACCTTCAATGAAGCGTCCGTATGCGGACGCTCTAATGTATCTCTGTTAAAATAGTCATTTTTCAACGTCTTATGCCATCTGTTAGTGTTTGGCAAAAATTGTCCTGGGCGCTTTATTGTAACATATTTGGATAATTTGAATCATAAACCGTATATTGCAGTTCTGCCGTTTCCCACTAGTGTCGCTAGTGTTGAACGGCGTATATCTGCGAAAATATATATTTCATACAGTTTTTCGATTAACGGGCGTCCGAACATTTGGCAACATGTTTTAAGTTATACGAATATTTGAAGGTTATATTTTCGTACCTCATGTAATTTTAACTGCATTATTTGTTGCAGAGTGAGTTAAAATTCTGTTAGAGTGACTTAAAAAAAAATCTCTAGCAAATAAACAGTTACTTATAATTGTTGCTATGGAGTTAATAATGACGGTTTAAAACGTTAAAATTGAATAAAATTATTTATAAATTCTTATTATTGTTTCAACCTCTACATAGGTAAAAATTACACTTGTGTGTATCTGTGTTCCGGGTTTCTACAATTTTTTGTTTGATGGGAAATACAATGGTAAAATTTTGATGATAAGTTTATCCTTACTAGTTGTAGATGTTTAGAATTTAAAAGTGCAAGCAATGATCCTAAATTTATTGATATAAAATAATCCTGTCACGAACTAGACGTAAATTGAAATTTCCATCTTCAAGCTGTTTCCAAAATGCCATTATAAATTAAGCAAATAACTGCATTATTTTGTATAGTTCGAGTTGGACCAATTTGTACTTTAATTCTTACATTGATTTTATTATTATTAAAAATAATAAATGAACTTACTACAAATTAAAAAGTTTTTTATTAGAGCAAATAAATTTTTATTTTAACTTACACCCCATAATTAATATTAATATTTATTTGGGTCTGTCTGATTGTTTAATTTCTCTTGGTACTCTGTTAACAGGTTGAATACCTATGAATATTTTAATTTACCACTATTTTGTGACAGGTACGTATTGTAACAATAAAATTGTGGTCATTGGATATGCTTTTTAATTCTATACATCTTTTATATTTACAATTTTATTCTAAAATTAATAGGGAAGAACTTATTGTCAAATAAATGGTCATTCAACAAAAAATACTGGTTGAAATTAGATAAAGTCTAGGTCGGTTTAAACTAGTGGTTTTATCCACCTTGATTTAAACCGAACACCTTTTCGAACATGTATATTTTTCATTTTTACAATTAATCATATTTGAATAAAAATCGGCAAAATAGATACTAGTTCATTTTTGATATATTTCACTATTTTTTGGAACATATTATACATTACGTGTATAACAAATAAAATATGAAATCGAAACCCTTGTCTATTTGAACGCGAAAAGTCACGAAAATATTCAATATATAGTATTAAATTCTACATTTTCAGTTAATTCCATAGTATAACATTCAAATTAAAAAAAATTCATTAAATGTAAATGTAATTTACATCGCCTTAAGTAAACATACTTTTGTAAAAAACTTATCCAATAAATACTCTCCATATTATTACTTTTTTCTGGCTTAAGATTATTTTTTATTACTAATTATAATTATGACTGAATAAGAACCGATAATAATGGAAGAAACTTTCAGAACTCGTTTTTACAATAAAAAAGCTTTATTTGATAAAGTTCTGTAATATTTATTTTCTACATCAGTGTCGCCTTCTTCAGAATTTTTACTTATTTTTTTTATTCTGAAGAAGGCAACACACTGGTTTCGAGATGTTGATTCAATAAAAATATTACAGAACTAGTACCCAATACAAACATTGTAAAAACATATGTTTATTTTAGGACATTGACTTTAATCAGAATAATCAGGATGATTCCGTGAAAGATCTCGATTATCAGCCAAGTCCCCCAGATGTTAGTATACAATTATAATATTACAGAACTATACCCAATTAAGACATTGTAAAAACCTATAATGTTTATTTTAGAACGTTGACTTTAGTCAGAATAATCAGAATGATTCCATGAAAGATCCCAGTTATCAACCAAGTCTGTTTGATGTTAGTGTTCGACTTACAATATTACAGAACCATACCCAATAAAACCATTGTAAAAACCTATAACGTTTATTTTAGGACGTTGACTTTATTCATAATGATCAGGATGATTCCGTGAAAGATCCCGATTATCAACCAATAAGTCCCTCTGATATTAGTATTCAACGTACAATATTAACAATTTATTTTAATAAATATACAGATGTCCGTTTTTCGATACGCACTATTGGGATCTCGAGAACCGTAAGAGATACGAAGTCGGTTAAATTAGGGAAAAGTTGCCTCATAACCATCTTAGATGTGTTTTTGTTTTTCCATTAAAATGCACAGGTACCTAGATAGAAGCGAAAATGTAAATTTTGCCAATTTCGTTTTTGGTTTATATTTTTTTTGTGCGAATTTCTACAAGTTTCTAATTTGCACTTTTTTATGAAGAATTCACAACCGTCTTCAAAATTTTCATAGCTCGTACAGTTTTCGAGAAATTTATACTAACTTTCAATTTTCATGCAGAGCTCAAAGTTGTATTTATTACTGTTGAATAGAGATTTTTTTTCTGTTTCAAATGGTATAAAACATATGTACATTAACATGAAAATTAACTGAGAAATTAAAAAATTATTGATTTTGAAGAATCTTAAGTTTGACAGGAGTTCAATTGTTACAAATTTTATGTGAAAATGCAGTAATTTTTAAATGAAGATATGCGGGACGTGTTAGAAATTTGTTGTCCGCTTACAATTTGATGTATATAGTTATTCGTTATTTTTACATATAAAATATCTTAGTTTTATTCCTTGGTAACTAATTTTAGATTAAAATCGTTTTGAAATTGGTACTCAATTTATTCTTATAAACCTTTTTGTATAAATGTATTCCTGTAAACTGTAAACCAATCTCAAATATTTTTTTAAATTGATTCAAATTTCTCATTACCGAGGAGATATGAAAAACCTTGTATAATTACAATAATTATTGCTAGTAGTTTTTTTTCTTAATAGCTTATATGCTTTTAAAACTATTGAGAACCTAAACTATGATGATTTGAATTTGTTGAGCATAAGATTACCGACCATTTTATTAATCAGGATGCTCCCGAACTGAAAATAAGAGTTTAGGACCTCAAAACAAGAAAATTTTCCTTTAATTTTCTTGTTTCTTGATCGGAGTATTTATAAATAAAAACAGAAATCAATTTTTTAAACTTAAAAATAAACAATGTCTTCATTAATTCCTGTGTAAAAAGTCCGTATCATTTAAACAAAGCTTTTGGAAGTATTTTGTTTTGAGGTTCTAAATTAATATTTTAAATTGGGCTACTTCGGAAGCACCCTGTACAATCATTTATGTTAATTTTGATAATTGGTAAACGGTAATTATTTAATCGTAAGACATTTACCAGTACGAATAAATCAAGGTAGCCCTGATTCGAGACCAAATAATGAAGTGAAATCATAAGTACGTGAAGTATCTATGGCAACATTGCTGGACGCTTTAATATCTATTAATTATATAGAGATGTATATAGCGGACGCTGTATAAGCGACAAAATGAAATATATTTGTATATTTCGGACGCTCTAATGATACCTATGTAGAAGGACGCTTCAATGATGATTAAATTGAAATTTATTTTATTAAAAGCTATTAGTAATAAAAATATCAATTATTATAAGTTAATTCTGGAATATACTTGTACGAACATCTATTAAATTACTTTATACAACATTTAAAATAATCGGACGCTCGACAACCGGTTTTCGGAAAGACGCTCGGATGATAGTAAGATGTAAATATATATATATATATATATATGAGGGTGAGTCACCGAAATCGCCGTCTTCGATATCTCCCTTGTCGTTAGAAATACAGCATAAGTTTATTAACAGAATTTATTCGTCTACTCAAAGAGCATAACGTAAAATTATTTTCACATATACAGGGTGTTGCATTACGGCTCGGCGAGAATAGTTTCTCTTTTTTTAAATGGAACACCCTATATATTTTTATATATTTTGAATTGTATTTTATTCATCTATACGAACATATGAATTTTGTTTTAGTTTTCCACGGCGTTGCCAAGTTATTCCGTTTTTTCTCTAAAAAAGACCAAATACACGCATTGCTTCATAAAGGCTTACTGAAGTTATTTTAATAGTAAGAATTAAGAATTTTCTTTTCAGTATAACTGTAATTATACTCTATGTTCTGACATATTTTTTTTTTAAATGTAATTATACAGGCTGTTCAATAAAGCGAATCAAAAGTGCTCAATTTCAAATGACTATAACTCTTCATTTTCAAATGGATTTCGGTGACTCAGCCTGTATATATATATATATATATATATATATATATATATATATATATATATATATATATATATATACTGTTATTATTTATTATAAATGCACGATTTGAATTATGCATTATTTTGGACATTTCGTCTCATAAATATGTATTGTTTTATTAATTTATTCATAGCTATTAGATCAGTAGAGGAAATATTTTGAAAATAGAATCCAATGGTCCATAGGACTTTAACATATAAAATCGTAATTTCCTGCTTTCCTAATTATTTATATATTAGAAATAATACTTAATAAAAATAAATTACCCTACCATGACAGATAAACAGTTAGACATTTGTTATTTATTTTGTCTCAATTCCATGGCTGTTATTTTTGAGGTGATTTTCGACATTTTCATACCTAATTTCTGCCGTTACAAGGCATACAAAATTAATTTTCAGATGCAGAATTTGATGCTCTACAACTTTTATTTGTAGCTTTTTTACCTAAAATAATTAGGAAAGCAGGAAATTAACATTTTAAAGTCATATGTTCGGCTGTATATATATATATACAGTGTGTTAATTAAAAACCTGGCCATAGGCGTTTAACATGGGAAATCAGTTTTTGTTTGCGCAAAAGTTCCCAAATTATTTTAGACAAAAATACTTCAAATAAATGTTGTAGAGAATCAAATTCTGCACCCAAATTATTAATAAGACATAATTTTTGACACTTCATAACCGAGAAAATCAATTTTAAATTTTTATGGAGATAGCTGATTTATAGCGGTAGCCATGGAACTCAAACAAAATTACGAACAATTGTATGCCATCTTAACTGTCAAAAAAAGTATTTTGTGATTTTAGTTCAATAAAATATTTCTTTGAAAGTATGGAACAGTTTTCTCATGAAGAAAAGCTTCAGATTATAAAATGTTGGACAAATTTTGTTTGAGTTGCATGGCTATCGCTATAAATCAGCAATCTTTAAAAAAACTTTAAAATTGATTTTCTCGGTTATTAAATGTCAAAAATAAAATCTTATTATTAATTCGGGTGCAGAATTTAATTCTCTATAACATTTATTTGAAGTATTTTTGTCTAAAAGAATTTGGGAACTTTTGCGCAAGGAAAAACTGATATCCTATGTTAAACGCCTATGGCCAGGTTTTTAATTAACACACTGTATATATATATATATATATATATATATATATATATATATATATATATATATATATATATATATATACAGGGTGGAAACGAACTTTATGTCATAAATTTAAGGGTGAGTAGTATGACATGTGTAGATTACGAAACTGAAAGATTTTTTTTAAAATTCGAAAAACGAAAAGTCGACTTTTCTTAAGGAAACTTTTTTTTACTGCTGTTTTAATTCATATTTCATTAGAAATATGGTTATCAAAAATACATTCAAAATTAGTTGTATAAGGTATTATTCTTAATAATTAAATTAAATAGCATTTTTAACGAAAATAATTGTGTAATAGATAAAATAATGCAAATGCGTTGCCAGTGGTCCAGTGGTACCCAAAATGTTGGTATCATGAAAACTACCCTTAAATATGCGAATTTTAAAAAAATTCTTTCTGTTTCGTAATCTACATATGTAATACTACTCACCCTTAAATTTATGACATTAAGTTCGTTTCCACCCTGTATATATATATATAGTTTTGTAATATTTTGCGTCTCACTCCATCAAACTACATTCATAATTAAACTATCTCTGTCAAACTAGCTTTCTGATTTGGCAATAACGTAAATTTTATTAGGTACCTAATAATTTCACATGGAATTACGTAATTAATGAATTCAGCTAGTAAATAATTTATCTGACAAATACTTATAAGGCAGTTTATCAGGAGATGGAAATCACGGCCCTAAGTGTAGAAAATGAAACTTTAAGGACTAATCCTGTAGTTATAATCTATTAATTTGTCATTAAAAAATTGCCTGGAATATATCCAAATAGATAAAGTAAATTATATTCTGTTGTAGATAATATTGGAACATTTCATAATGCAATTTATATTTTCAGGTTCTAGGTTTGCATTACTTGAAGCTAAAACTATGTGTATTTACCTATTACATAAATTTGATATAGTGGTAGACAAAAAGACACAAATTCCATTGCGACTAAGCCGATCTACGTTCGCCATGGTTGCTGAGAATGGTTTTTGGGTTGGATTAAAACCAAGGAATAAATAAATATTTATGAGTATAGTTATGCCCGGTTGCACCGCTGATACTTAAATTTTAAGTGTTTCTTAAATTGACAATATTGTATCGGAACGAAACGTCAAATGAGTCATTGAATATTGCTGTCAAAATATCGATTTGCATTTTTTTTGTTTAAGCCAACCTTAAAATTTAAGGGCCAGCGATGCAACTGGGCATTAATTTTTTAGAAGTATATTTCATTTGTTATTGTTAAAATTTTAATGTATTCGTGTTTTTATTTATAATTTACTTAAATTTGTATTAATTAAATGTACAGAATTATTATTTTTAAGTAATACAGTCGACTCTCTCTAATTCAAACTCTCTCTTATTTGAATTTTTCTCTAAATCAAATTATTTTTTTGACACGTACAAGTGTATGAACTTTTATATGTAAAAATTATTCTTTAAATCGAATTTTTTTAATTCGAACTTTCCTTTAATCGAATTAAATTTTTGGCATTTGTCATCATTTTCAATGAAATTCGACTCTCTATAAATCGAAATTAGATACAATTCTTAGATGCGATCGTCCCCGAAGAAATCTTCAAAAACTTCCAAAAAGTAGAAGCGTACTTTGAAAAACAAGCTTACAACAAAATATTAACACAAACAAAAATTTCAAATTTCTTCAAGCCTCTGTAATTGTATGTATTACATTTTTATTTTTCCGTTATATGTACATATTAACTGAATAAACTTTTTTTTTTTATTTCATATATAGATTTTATGTAATTTATACAAATGTTCATTTCATTTTCTTTTCGTCTCTCTAATTCGAACAAATTCAAATACCCCTTACGAATTCGATTTAGAGAGAGTCGACTGTATATGTAAAATAGTCTATTATGTATTTATTTTCATTCTTGGCTCATTACTATTAATTCAGAATATATGCAAAATAAAATAAGTGCATATATTGTGCAAATTTTCGACAATTGTTAATTTTAAATTATTACTTCAAAGAAAAACTGGCGAATCGTACTGTATTAAAGAAGAGATTATAATAAAATTTTATGTTCAGCCTTATGGAACCCATAGAGCTAGGATGGTACGTATACTTTGTTTTTACATTGTCAATGATGTAGTTTACGTCATCAAAATTTTTATATATTGTCTACGCCCATGTAAACTATATTTTAATTTTAATTAAAAAGAATAATACTACTATTACTACTAATAATAATAATTTTATTCCCAACAGAATCCAATTACAGGGAATTAATTAACAACAAAAAGTAATAAGTAAAAGTTAAATACAATAATTATAATATAACATTATTACAAAATTAAAGAATACATTTTCAAAATGTTTTTTCTGTATTTCGGCATATCATATAAACCAGTGACTTATCCATATCGGCATAGTTGGATGATAGAATATTGTGTTGTGTCTGGAAGCTAACCTAGGAACATGTAGTGCATGGAGGTAGGAATAAAAAGAGGGAGCATGAGGTAATATTCTGATGGCCAGGAGAATGAGGCCTATTGGGGACGGACGAACACCTCTGTTGGTTGGACAAGGGATGAGCGCGGCAATTTTTAAAGGAAATTGCACTATTCGTTCAAATAAAATTTTATAAAACTTAAATACTGAAAAAAATGTGTTGCATTTATATTATTTATTGAAATATAATATTCAATTATTTTAATATACATTTTACTTATTGAATTTAGTTAATTATATTACGAGTATATCATTCTAAATTCTATGAAAAACGAACAATTTAGCTAAATAAGTTTATTATGTTATGAACAACAAAATAATAAAACATATATCTCAGATTTTATTTGAAATATATTTTGTAATGACGCAAAACAAATATAAAATTATTTCTACATACAGAAACTTTTAATCTCGAAAATTTCCGATTTAAATAAATAATAAAATCTTACATTAAAATAATAGGCTAATATTTTTTAATAAATGTACTATGTGATGTGATTCTCTAGAGATACATGCTTTAAGAAATGGATTGTTAAATTTGAAAATATGTTCGTATTAACAAAATTTTGCAAAATAATTGTTACTACTATATAATAATAAATAATTTATTTGTTACAGAAAAATATCCTTACAAAGCGATTGACAACAATGTATAAAAAGTAAAATGTGTTAAATATTTAATTAAATAGCAATTGAAACAAGTAATTAGAATACAAAAATAACAAAAAATAATATATTTATCCGCATAATATAAAAGCTCTTATTTTCAATGCAGCTTTAAAGTATTTAAATATATCCCAAATTTTTCCTTTTGACGGTTCTGCTAGCAGAAGTTGGTCAGCATGCTCTGCGTTGTTAGAAGTGCTTATTTAGAAACTCAGATCGAACTGGATTGTATATTGGGCACTGAAACATAAAATGTTTGATACTATTTTCTTCGAATAGGTTGCAGAGACTGCAGATTTCTTCTTTATTGAAGTTGTGCCAAAGTCCGTCCTGGTATACATGAAAAAGTGTAATGTTGGTTGTTCTTAGTTGTCCGAAGATTTTTAAAGTTCTAAATGGGATATCCAAACTTAGGTAGTTTTGGCTCGTCGTAATGTAGAACTGGTAATTTATGTTATAAGTTGAAGCTATTATCCTGGCAGTGTCTTTTTCATATAGTAATTCTTGGTATGATTTAACTATATTATCTATTTCTGATTTTAAAAGCAGGCAACTTTGACTATTTCAAACTTCTCCAAAGTTGGTTTCAGTGAGAATACTTTGAAGTTTCCTTACCCAGTTATACTTATTTTGTTTCTCATTTGATATAGTCGTGTTAGGTTTCCCGTTTAATACAAGTAATCTTTTATAACATAAGCTAACATATCTTTCTTCTGGCATAAGTAAAATCTTATACCAAAAACGAAGCATTTTTTCAGCAATTTTTACTTCTAAATTACTTGTGCCGGTTTCTCTTCTTATCACATATCCGGGAGTAGTTTTTTGGCAACCATAAATTGTTTTGAAGTGGTTCGTTAACCCTTTTCCTATATTATTATATTGAAACGGGCCCCATACTTCAGATCCATATAGTAATGATGATATTAGTACGGAGTCATATAATTTTGTGCTAGTTTTCCAACAGAACTTTTGCTCTTAGCATGATATTTTTTATAGCTCCCGTATTTCTTCTACCTACACTGAGAAAAATGACTGGTTTTTAGCAAATAAATATTCATAATTAAGGGGTACTTCATTCATCCAATTATTGCATCCTTGTAACAAATACAGTTTAATCTTCAATATGAAATGTATTTTATTCATTCAGTTATATTATTTATTTAACCGTGATTTATTTCACTTAAATTTAATTTAATTTTCTCAAATAAACTAATATGTTTATGTTTACCATTTTAAATTGAGATTTTTAATAAATAAATTTATAATTTTCTCAAATATTTATTTGTTTCTTACAAATATGTACTTGTTTTTGAATAAACTTCGTAATATATTTGTGTAAACTACATATTTATTACAATGAAAAAATAGTTTTTATTGTATGAATCTACATTTATTTGTCACAAATAAATATTATTTGTGGTAAAATAATAGTTCCATTGAGCAAACAATGTTCTATTTGTCAAATGACGATTTTAAGCAACTTGTATGGACTTGTTCACTTATGTTTCATCTAGTTTATGGAGTGACAGTGTTCATTTCTGATGATTTGTTTTTCATTCGCGTGCTACAAAGTAATGAATATGGGTGACGAAACAGTGAAAAAATATACTACATGAGTGGAATTTTGGATATTTGCTTTACATTTTTCAGAGTAAGTATCTTTCATGACAAGGCACATGCATCGGTACCTAACCATTATATATAAATTAGTAAAGAATATTAATATTGTATTTCCTAAACAAAAAATAATATAGGTACATGCATGTGCAAATGCTTCACAGTAATTATATATTTACAGTGATCCCAATATCCTAAAAATAATTTGTAATACAGTACGATTGAAGAAATAATTCAAAGTAGACTGTGATCATAGAAAGGAAAATACGCCTGAATATTTTTGACAAAGTCTCGTATCAAAATAACGTTAAATTAAATAATTTTAAACTAAAACATAGGCCGCCTTTGACATTTTTTCAAATGTACTGGAGAATACACGTAGTACAGAGTGTGTATTTATACTTTTATAATGTTTTATTTTATGTACATTAATATTCTTATGGATATAATTTGTGAGTTAATAAAAACAGAAAGAAAGTTGTCGCCTCTGCTTGTTTGCGCTGATATATGACTATTCAATTCAAGCTGTAACTTTACCACGTTCGTGTAACGTATGTAAGGAAATTGTTCAGAAATAGTTAGACCTCAGATATTAAATAGAATTTTTTAAATCACACATTAACATAAGGGGTTGTTCCTATAAACTAAGGGGATAAGATATCTAGTTTTACAACACTGATAGGGGCCATTATCTTCAATGCAACGCAGTTTTTAATACCTTGTCTTATTTGTCTCTGGACGATGTTAAATCTACTTCCCGGATCGTAAGAAATATTCTTGTCTGTAATTGTTGTTCCTTTTGGTATTTCCAGCCATTATTGTATACTTTTCTGCTAAGAAATGCCCAAAACTATTCAAAAAGTCGCGCCTGAGAAACATTTTGGGGATTATACTCTCTCTCTCTCTTTTCTATAACATGTCTCCTTAATGCTCTACCATATACGTATTAGAAAATATACCGCTAATGCTTGTATTCTGACAATGAGCGGTGGGCATGGTCAGCAAAGAGAGACGACAATATTGATGCTCTATCTCGCAGTGTACCTTTTTTAAATGTGCGCATGCTCGGACACCTCATTTCTATTGGCTATATACTCTAGTTGTATTTTTGGCGCCTGGCGGTAATTTGAAGAAAAATTCTTTGTCACTTGTCTTTCAACCTCCACGTGTTTGAGTTTTGTTTGATTTTGTTCTTGTGTGAAGACAAATAGCTATTCGAAAGTGTTATTTGTGTAGTGCAAAAAGTCCAGCAGTTACTCTGCATTCGTAAGTGTTATTAAACAATATTAGTATTGATATTTGTTTTTAACTGTGTTTTATTTATGTTATAGTTTTCCAAAGAACGTTGAAGAAAGTAAACTCTGGAAAAAAATATGCGGTTTTAGAGAAAGTGATGATGTAACGAAATGTTTAATTTGTAGTAATCATTTTGTTGATGAAGATTATACTGAACCGAATGCGAAAACTTTGAAAGTACGTTTGAGGTTAAAACCGGGTCGATTTCCTTCCAAAAAAGTTCCATTTAATATTCAGGGAACAAGTTGTGATCTTCGTGGTCCTGAATTATCAATGATCATTAAACCAACAAACCAAGAAGGTATGTAAACTGTATTGACCTAATAATTTGAAATCCAAAGATTAGTAATGATAAGTAAATATTTTGTTTAATCTAGTATATTCTATTAATGCGTAATATAGCGTTTGTTAAATATTATAGTATTATGAACTGCAGTATACTGTTTCGCTCGATTATTGCGTTAAAGTTTATATTACTAGAAATAACTAAAATCTGATATGTAAATAGCTAAAATATTGCTCTCGATTAGGGTTTGCAATACCGGTTTACCGGAATGCTGGATGAAAAATTTACCGTATTACCTGTATTTATTTAATAACACCTGTATTTTCGGTATTTCTAATCACTATTCCAGAAATCTCATCAACATCTGTTTTCAGTATTACTATCTGCGCGATCCTTTTCTAATCACAAATAATTCCCTGAAACCACTTAACGTGTTTTCCTCAGTCTTTAAAATATTTTCATAGCTCAAAAAGTGTACAAAAATATTAGTATGATAAACTGTTATGTAATACGAATGTATTTATTTTGTAAATAAATATATCATCACGGCATATTACCCATTGCTGGGTGTGCCAGTCTGTTTTGTACACAGATATCGGTAATGATGAAATATTTGAACCGTGCGGGCGCTTACCACGCGTCACCTCACGGGCACTCAATGCTGGCGTGGAGAGTGCACCACAAGGTTATATTTAGTGTCGTTAAATTTGATTTTTTTGGTTTATATTTTCCCGGTATCATGAAAATTAAAGATCAAATATTGGTTTTAAAATTTGCCCCGGTATTGCAAACCCTACTCTTGATGAACTTTTCCATAGTAATAATTTATTTTCTTCTCTTTCCTGGAATACAGAACCTTCAACTTCGAGAATTTTTGTACCGCCTATTCAACCAGGTACAAGTACAGGCATTGTTCATAGTCCTTCTACGTCGACCGTTTTTCCACGAAATGAACCAGGATTAGAAGGAACGAATACCTGCAGTGTCTCACAATCACCTGGACCTTCTTCAAAAGTTTCTGTATCACAAAGCCAATCAGGTATGTTCGCTGCTCGTAATTTTAAGTTCCTAAATATTGTCAATTGGTTTAATAATTTTTTTCTCATTGATCATTTAAAAAAGTAATTATTGTCATTGTATATGTTCAGATTTCGAAAGTCAAAATTACAAACTTTATTATTTTAAGATGTTTGAATGTTTACATTTTTGTTTTCAGATGCAACGGTATTTCATACTCCGAAAAAAAGGAAATTCTTTGAGCCTCGTTATGTTGGTGAAATAACATCCCCAGATTTAGAAACTCCAAGAAAGGCGAAGAGAGCGTTGCGCTTAGTACATGTTTACTTTTTCGTTATTTTTATTGTTTGTAATTCTATATTTTCAAGGTTTTTTTTTGTATTTCAATATTTTGCATAATCCTTTAATTAGAACTTTTATTTCTTTTGTACTAATTGTTAATAAATATTTAAAAAAAAATCTTTGTTGATGAAATGTATATGAATATATAAGTTAAATACAAATGATAAAACCGTCATAATTTATTTCAATTTATTTTGTAAATTATAATTTAAATTTTGTATAAAATATTCCATTTTAATAAACGAAATAAAATTATAAAATAAATATCTCGTCGTTTTTTGAACATAATTTAGAATATATTATTTGTTGAGAACAAAATTACATTCAAACATTCGCGGTTTATCATTAGAGTTCAACATTTTGTTTTAACCAATAGAATATTCAGACTTCGAACATGCGCAAATTGAAAAAAGGGACAGATTGAGATAGAAACATATATCTCTGCACTCTGATGTTGACCACGCTGAGAAGGTAGCATCAGCGGTATATTTTCTAATACGTATATGTGCTCTACACTCTCTACAGCATCTGGAGATTCACTCAACCTGGACCATTGTCTATGTGGTTACATTTTTATTTTTTTTCGAAATTTGAAACTTCTACGCGTAGACGCACATCCCTGCCTTATGCTAGGTTTCATAATTAGGAGGCGGTCTTACTGGTCAAATCGTGTCATGCGTGTAAATTCGATTCGTAAAGTGTTGCTGAAAAACATAAAAACTGACGATCCGATCTCAGTGATCGAACTGTAAACATTGTTTAGTGTCGTCGAGTAAATTTATTAATCCTAATTAATAAATTAATTTCGCTCGTGCTCCAATCTTCTCAATAACCGTTGTTGTTTTCAGGGAATACCGGGAAGTTTCACTTAGATCTTAGATGTACGGTTTTGGTACTCACCTAGCGACAACTATCGGACTTGGTCATCACTACTATAAATGTTTTTATGCCTGCTAGATGGCACACGAGTCCCAATTTTAAAAATTATGTTTTTTCAAGGTAATTTGCGTTGTGTATTACCTAATTAATTAAATTAGTTTGAAACGAGAAATACCAAGAAATTGTAAAAAGCTGAATAAAACATGAAATATTGTGATAAAATAATATTGTTTCATTTCTGATTCTGTTTTTCGTGAGTTTGAGTGCATTTATATAGTGTTTCTGGAATATTTGACTTCGCGTCTCATTTTCGACTTCTATTTGAATTTGGAATATTTGAGTTTGACGTTGGCATTCAGAAACTTTGGCTTGGACGAAACGAGACCCAGAAAGGACAAGACAGACGTACTCATGCTTCTTTGTATCCCATACAACAATTAGTTGCTGATCGCTACAGAAAGTCGTTGGAAGTATACACAACGCAAGTAAACAGTACGTAAGTATTTTCAATATGATGTGTTACAAAACATAAATATTTGTAAATATTGTAGGACATCTACATTATATTGGCTCCAAAAGTCATCACTTCTGCTCTTCCTGCGACCAACTTAGTTACGTTTTCTCCATACCGACTACAGAATTCATCACACGGGGCAGTAACCCGAACAATTCATCCTTGTTCGTGTACTTTACACTTATTCTTGAATTCATCATCTGTTTGTGTGTTACCACGACCAATTTATATTGGTGCAACCAGAGTTCTCTTCCGAGTAAGTTTCTTTCTTAATCATTGTACCGTACAAATACTTATTTATTGAACCCCCAATGCTGTGAATTGCAGCATTTATACAACAGTTCAATAATAATGTACTATTGTTTGTAATATTTTTGTTTTTATACATTCAATATGGTGAAATATCCTAAAATTGTTATGATAAAACAATAAGGTGTATCACATCAGGAACAAAATAGTTACGAAGAATTCAAAACTCTTCGTCACTACCAAAATGAAACTTAATTGTTTCACTTGAACTTTTATATTATTGTATATTGTAAGTCACACATTTATTTATCTTGTAACATAATACAAAATTTATAGAAAAATATTACAATGCAAAGAAACAGATGTAATATGCGAATTATTTACTTTTACTATTGTTAAAAATATTCTGTTTTGTATAAATTGCAGTAAATAGTAGTTAATAATAAACGAAATTACTGACTTAACGACTGACCTATACATTACTATATTAATCACTACATTGAAAATATGAATTGCTCATTTGCTATCATTTATTAAATAATATTTGGAAATCTGTTTTCTATATGAAAATTATATATGCATATGTTAAATAAGGAAAGTGGTCAAGGGTATGATATTCCTTGAAATTTTTTTTATTTCCATATTACACGTGGAAAAACAAATTCTCATTATTCATTCACAGTAAATTAATGTATACATATTAATAACCCAATTGTAATAAAATGAATAAGTATGGAAATTGTTAAATATGGTAAATTAAGGAAATATTAATTTAATAAACTAATAACAGTAACTGAAAATTTTCAATGTGATAAGTAAGTGCATTATTAATGTATTTTTGTAAAACTCACATATAATTATATTTATATATGTATATTCTTTGTATTTTTGTATCACAACTTTGTACAATTGTATAGAAATTGTTAAATATGGTAAATTAAGGAAATATTAATTTAATAAACTAATAACAGTAACTGAAAATTTTCAATGTGATAAATAAGTGCATTATTCATGTATTTCTGTAAAATTCACATATATTTTTATTTTTACATGTATATTCTTTGTACTTTTTTTATCACAACTCTGTACAATTGTATAGAAATTGTTGAATATGTTAAATTAAGGAAATATTACTGTAACAAACTAATAACAGTAACTGGAATTTTTCAATGTGAGAAATAAGTTTACTATTAATGTATTTTTGTGTAATTCACATATAATTTCATTTATACATGTATATTCTTTGTATTTTTATATTACAACTTTGTACAATTTTTGTTAATATAAACATATATCAATAAAAACTTTTGTGTATTTATTTCAAAAAATTTTACAGGCGCGCAGAATATAAAAATTGATACTAGCGCCAGCCTAGCGGACTTGGTCAACACTAA
Organism: Harpalus rufipes; assembly: GCA_951394225.1. Classification (NCBI taxonomy): domain Eukaryota; kingdom Metazoa; phylum Arthropoda; class Insecta; order Coleoptera; family Carabidae; genus Harpalus; species Harpalus rufipes. The sequence goes on along the minus strand of OX596288.1, from coordinate 14,802,130 downwards.
CTACCAAGGACGTTTACACGGTTTGTTAGTTATAGCATTGAGTGGCGGTTCCCGGTATTCCCTGGTTGTTTTCATTATCACGAAAACTTGTTGTTGTCAGTGTCAAATCAAATGAAATTTAAATGATATCTTAACCAAGTCAATAGGTTAAAATTTACGGTGATAACGGCGCGTCAACGCCGTCAAATATAGAATATTTCAATAGCCGTCGTCGACGTTCGTACCGTATGATTTCAACCAATCACAATACAGAACGGTGTAAACACTGAGCAATTTAACGGTGATAAATGGTACATAAGAATCTAGCTTCACCTTGTACTACTCTTTCTTTCGATCCAAAGTAGAATATTGCTCGGTTATTTAGAATCATTTTTATGAAAATCACCAGAAACCCATAGAGGATATAAAAAAAATAAAATACATTTACTTAAAAGTCAACAAAATCTATCCTCCAAGAACAATACCTTATCAGTTTTCTATACTTACATACATACATAAAATCACGCGTGTCCTACTTAGTGGGATAGCACAAACCCGAAAATAATAACATTTCCCACCTCGGATTTAATATACTATTTACTGCCTATTGTTGCTATGGCCACAGACAAACAGATTGCTGTTTTCTGTGCTATGGCTAATAACTGCTCAAGTAATGCATAGCAACCGTTCAACAAACGCATAGCAACATTTGATGGCGATAACTTTCAAAATAGGTATTAAAAATAATCACTAAAGTAATATTAATTTTAAAATCGACAAACACGGCACTAAACACAGATTTACAGCTCGGGCAGCATTCATTGCCTCGGCAATAAAACGGCAACCCCTGCTTTAAATCTGGTATTTTAGCGCCTAGGTAAACAAATAATTATCTTCTACAAATTTATTAAAAGTAAGTTTTTTATGTTTGTTTTTAGGGTTGAAAATGTCATTTTATGATACCAGTAGTAAAACGTGACAGATCATTGTTCCTTTTAATAGTGAATTAGTTACCTTATGCCCGGTTTCAGCAACATCCAATAAATATCCAAATAGCTTATGCGTCAAATAAGAGAAAAATATCGCATCGAAAGCATATTACAGGTGACGGTATTTATTCTAGCTGTCATATAAGATGTGCACTACAGTATATTATGTTTTTTTACGTTGGTTTTAGAAAAAGTGCCAAATAACAGTAAAATCGTTCATTTTACTGATTAGTTCAGCGTTAAACCATATTTTTACATTGTCACTATAAACATATCGAAGAAACAAGAATTTGAATAGCTATTACCATCGCTATTATTGTCACAGTTATGGCTTTTATCGTTGCTCCAATATATAAATGTAAACGTACCCTAAGGCAAATGTTTTCTCATATGCAGTACGTAATATGCTCTATTATCAAAGTCACACATTCGAATCATTGCTTTGTAATTCGGTAGTTGGCAACCAAAAGAATTTCATAAATCATTATCCCAAAGAAAGAATCTTCACTTCGAACCACAGTATACCTACCTGTATACGATTATATTATATTAACCTATGTATTATTTCGCTTAATTTATGATGCATCTGATGTATCATAACGATAATAATAATAATGAATGATTGGGGAAAGTAACGATCTGCTTGTGTTTTGGATTGTTGACTTCATTCATGCTAGACATTTATTCTAAAAAAATACTTGTAAGTATAATATCGGACAATATTATAATTTCGATTCTTCTTTTTAAACAGAATTAACAGAAGATGACCTAACAGCCCAAGCTTTAATATTCTTCTTTGCTGGTTTCGACACAATATCAACATTGCTGTGTCATATGGCGAACGAATTGGCTGTAAACCCAGACATCCAACAGAGGCTGTAGGTGGAAGTAGACGCCGCCATGGAAGCCTGCAATGGGAAGATCACCTATGAAGCCATCGCTAAGATGAAATACTTGGACATGGTAGTATGCGGTAAGTGACATGCATAATCCATGTAAGTTAAAATTTCATAAAAGATTTAGATCACAGTAAAGATCTGCTCTGTGACATACATAGGCGCCGAATATGGGGGGGGGGGCAAATAGGACGTTGCCCCCCCCCTGACAATATATAGAAGGGGCGAAACTATGTTTTGGCCCCCTACTAAATTTTTTTTAGCGCTTTTGCTTCGATCTCATTAATTTAAAAATATTTCAGTCATGGCATTTGCATCACTGATCAAGTTTCATTTGGAACTTATTCGATAGATGGTCACTAAATGTCGCTATACTTAATTGTCATGCAAAAATTAAAAATGATTTAAATACAATTCTAAATAGCTTTTTTTTTTAAAATTTAGGCGTAACATGTTTAAAATAATATAACAAACATAAGATTCGTAGGTACTTAAGCTATTTTATTTAATTTTTCTGTAATTATTATTAATAAGATGTAAATTTCATTAAATAAAAAAATATATGAAAATAAATTTTAATTTTATTTAAAAAAAATTCCGTCTGATTTCCGGAATGTAGTTAAATGATAGTCCTGAGATACCGAGAACACGTTTTTCAGACGCCAATAGAGTAGCGTGTACCCAGGAGACCATTTAAAAAGAGACAAAAAGATATTATAGTATACCGTCTGAAAATCATTTTTATAAGTAAATTTCTGTCAAATGAAACAATCAATTATCAGAAAAGAGTCTGAGCACCTTTCATTTTGCGAGCATTTTGAAAATGTTAACAAATTTTACCGATTGGTAACATAGTATTCTGTCTGAAAACTGTTGGACATGATAAAATAAATTGCCCAGATGTAGAAATGCGCTCAGTTCATATGCTATGCGCAAATTGTCTGAAACCAAAAATTTCAGTAATAAAATAACAAAGTCTGCCATTTTTTTTGAAATAGCAGAAATGCCCCCCCCCCCACGAAGCTGCTACGTTTCTGACCGTTACTGCCCATCTAGTCGGATCTAGGGTCATCTAATCTATAGATTTCATACGGTTTTGGCCGTAAAACTATGTTACATAGTTTTGGTCGTGGGCTCACGTACTATAAATGTTTATATCTTGTTTAACAGAGTGATGCGTAATTTGTTGGTTCAAATGTATTATCGAATTTGCGTTAAGAAACCAAATACAATTTATTTCTTATTGTTGGCATGTCAATGTGGTATGCTTGTTAAAAAAATATGCGGAAAGTCATTGGCCCATATTCCGAGCACACTTTTATAATAAAAGCGTTTTTATGGAGCATACTCTTCATAAGAATAAAATGTAAAAGCGCGCTCAATAAAAGTGCTTTTATTATAAAAGTGCCCTCGGAATACGGGCCTTTATCTCTTAAAATGCGAGATGTAAGATTCTATTTATTATTGTTGCGCATAAAATTGGGCTTTCTGGGATTACAAAGTTTATTTTACGTACCTTTTGAAAAATCCTCCTTTTAATCTGGGGTTCCTACACATTGTTGTACACATAGGCGCCGACTACGTGGGGATTCCGGGGTTACAGCCTCCACGAGCCGATTCTTGAGGGTCTAATTTATGTTTTGTATTTATTAATGAAATAAAATTATTTGTAGAAAAAGTTGCGTATAAATAAATCGACTAATACTTCGTAGGGATGCAGTATAGCTAGAATCGTTAGGGTGGTGACCTGGGGTGGGATCCCAAGACAACACTATAATAAAGTAGCGAAAAATTCCCTTTATCAACTTTCACGGTTGTTAGGAAAACGAAGTGTTATTTGTCGCTACGCTATCATAGCCTTTTTTTCGGATCCCAACCCAGTACAGCCGTACTTTTGTAATTTCCTGCTTCCCTAATAATTTTAGATAAAATGACTTCAAATAAAAGGTTTAGAGAATCAAATTCTGCATCTGAATTTTGTAAGAAAATATCAAAAATTTCCCCAAAAATTTATAGTCATGAATTTTAATAAAAAAATCTGATGTGGCCAGCACAATACCTTCCGTCAATCCTGTGCATTATGTATAAATTCCATACATAAATTTTCTTGCATAAGATTCTAAATTTCCAGAAAAATTATTTTATAAACAAACAATGCAAATTTCACTTGACACTGATATCTTCTTTCTCTTCTTTAGCTTTTCCCATTCGTTACGGGCCGCTATTTTTTTTTTTATTCCACTCATTTCTGTTTTACGTGTCGTTCTTATTCAGTTCCTTCTCTTTTCTAGAAACTTCTAATACTAGAGTTATTTCTCTTATTCTTTCATTCCTTACCGTATCGAAAGTAAAATGTATTGAACGAATTTGCTAGCCTAGCATTTGCTTGATTTGCTCGCAAGCAATCCAAGCGCCAAATTTCTCGCTTGACTTGCTAACTTATGAAATATAATGGCGGGAAATGCAAATTATACATATATGAATTTAACTTGTACTGTTTCTATCTCATATTAAGGTGTGTTTATATCAATTACATGTCAAAAAGGTTTTCAAAGTTTTGTGATGAAGGTTCATAACATTGTTAAATTTGAAATATTTCCTTAGACCTAAAAAATGTTCAAAATTAATTCCACTATCTGCAAATAACTGTACCTAGGTACCTATAAATTCATTTTGTATAACTTTCCAAACCAATAAAAGGGATATGAGAAATACACATGTTATATTTGACAACTTTATAATTTTCTCGATGACATTTGTGAATATCAGTTCGTTATATAGCTAGCAAATCTGTCAGTGTACTAAGCAACAAGTCTCGTTTGCTTACCTAGTATTTGCTTGAACTGCTTACTTCAATGAACACATCTATTGATACTGACATCTGTCAATTTGTATTATCTGAATATATTAGCAGTTTCCATGATTAGCATGTCTGGCTATTTTAAGAAACTTTATCTTTATAATTCTTTAACTCTATATCTACTGAATATGAAGTATAAAATGCGATCAAATCGTATAAAGAATAATATACTCTCCAGGTTATAATAACGTTAAATGTCAATAAATAATATTTAACTGCGTTTTTTCAAGAAAAATGTTAAAATCTTCAAATATGGGTACTTCCGGTTGACCATTTATAACCAAAATCTAATGACTTGTTCATCTGGATGTAAACTTGAGAAACATGAAAAAATTATAACTTTTGGTATCGTGGTATTGAAGTTATGCGATCCGAAACTTTCGTCACACACACACAGGCACACACACAGACACACACACACACACACACACACACACACACACACACACACACACACACACACACACACATACATACATACATACATACATACATACATACATACATACATACATACATACATACATACATACATACATACATACAGACATCATCATAAAAATGGTAAAATCGGATTGTAGGGACCCTAAAACGTACTTATTCACTAAAAACTCATCATTGAATTTTTTGACCAAAGACAATACCTTCCTTACCTAAAGGTGACGGAAGGTAAAAATGAATAAATCTTTAACAGAGTTTATCTATCACCTTAAGTTAGTTTATTCTTTTAGGTGTTATTTATAATTTCTGATCATTAAATAATAATCTATCTAATTTAAATTTGAACAGGTCGTGAAATATTTTTTAATTTTTTTGTTAAAGTCCATGGCTATCGCTTTCTTGGGGCAATTTTAATTTTGCTTACTAATTCAAATGTAGATGTTTATGCTGTACAACTTTTATTTCAAGCTTTTCTTACCTAAAATATTTAGGGGAGTAGGAAATTACGAAAGTGTAATTTTACATGTTAAAGTTCTATGTTCGGCTGCGCCGGCCACCACCCTGTATAATATGTCTATTAATATAATGTTTTTCGTATATAATTTAACTCCAAAAAATCTTATTCCTTAAAAATAATTGCTAAAAAATCTAGCCCCCCCCCCGCATTTTTAGAAGTCGGCGCCTATGGTTGTACATATTTCTTGTAACTCCAAAAAAGTTTCAATATAAACTTTAAAGAGAAGGCAATGTTTTTACGTAAGTAAAGGTATGGTTTCCTAGACGCGACAAGCCGCGGCGGCTGGTCGCCGCGACTTTACTCCGATCGCTAGTCGCAGAGCATTACTGTTTTCCTAGACGCGACAGCTGCAGTTCGAAATGAAGCGAATTATGTTACAAAATAATTACATTTTACAAATGTAAATTTCAATTTATAACAGCATTAAGTTTTTTTATATTATTTCATTTACAATTACCTAATTTTTCTATTTTCTCCGTAATCCCCATCCATATTTCGTCTTTATATATTACATATTTATACTTATCATTGATCATATCATACAAAACATTATTTTCTCGAACTTCTTTAACTAATTTCCCATCATCTAAAGCTGAAAATGCTGATTTCGCTATCCTGTCGCCGGCGACTGTCGCGGAGTACTGCTCACTATACTAGGGATGGCCAAAAAACATCGATTTTTTTAAATAATCGATTTTTTAAAGGAAATTATCGATGTTTTGAAATCGATGTTATGCTTTTGATATATCGAGGAAAACATCGATTTTTTTGTAACGATGTTTATGGTTTATATTCAATAATTCTGTAATCAAATTTTGTACACCTTCACAAATTTCTTAAGCAAGCAACAGCGACATCGCGTGTTCAGTAGCGTACTGCATGTAGCGCGTCCCTGCACCTATCATGCTTCATGCATCATGCTCATGCGTGGTAACGGTAATGGCTTACCGATAATAATACACAGTGTTAGTGGTTTGTGATACACATATTATAATGTCACCACCCAAAAGTGTTTTGTGGAAGTATTATGAAAAAAATCAAAATGGTACCGCAACGTGTCTATTATGTAATAAAATCATTAAAACTTCGGGGAATACTTCTAATTTAAGAGGACATATAAAACATATTCATAAGAACGTTACAGAAAGTGATAAAACTTTACATGAAAAAGTGAGTACAAAAACTGAAACCGATGAACCATCATTAACCTCAGCTTCTACAAAGGCTGCACATGCAAAGAGTGCACCTGTAAGTATTATAAACTTTACTACAACTGCTGGTGAATCATGTTCAAGTAATGATGATTGTTCAACTTCAACAACGACAACGAGTTCAGTATTGAATGTAAATGTTGGTGTTCAAGCAGTTGAACTTGAACAAGTATATAAAAATAAAAAACAAAAGACTATTTCCGATGTTTTTCACGAAATTTCCGCGTATGGGGATGGTGGCAGTAAAAACAGGCAAATTAACAATGCAATTATGTACATGATATGTCGCGATAATCAACCTTTATCATTAGTAGAAAATGATGGATTTAAAGAGCTAATGAAAGCTATAGCGCCGCGCTATCAAATACCGAGTAGACAAACGAATACAAGAATGATTGATAATAAATATGAAATTCTCACAAAAATATTTCGTGAAAAAATGTTAAGTGTTCAAAATGTAACCTTAACAACTGATATATGGACTGATATAATGCAGACGCGTAGTTTTCTTGGCGTTACTGCTCATTTCAAAGAAGGAACAACATTACAAGCTGCTACTTTTGGAGTGTACGATTTGGATGAACGACATACTGCGGAATATCTCTCCGAAAAATTAATAAGTACTTGCAAAGAATGGAATATCGAGTCTGAAAATGTAACTGCCGTCGTAACAGATAGTGGCGCAAATATTGTTAAAGCAGTCGAACTTGCATTTGATAAAAAACGTCATATTCCATGTCTTGCACACACTATAAATCTAGTAGCAGAGAGATCTTTACAATCAGATCCTGAACTTGTCGCTTTACTTGCGAAAGTAAAAGCAATTGTCACATGGTTTAAAAGAAGTGTTTTGGCCAGCGATGAATTGAGAAAAGCGACTGATAAAGAAACAAAATTAATACAAGAAGTGCCGACCCGCTGGAATTCGACTTTTTATATGATTCAGCGGTTTATAGAATTGCGTTCAGTTATTAATGATATTGTTCATAGACATGAAAGTGCGCCACCAATGGTTAATGCAAGAGAACTCAAGGAATTAACGGAAGTTATGGAATTGTTACGTCCATTAGAAGCAGTGACTAAAGAATTATCCGCTGAAAAGTTTGTTACAAGCAGTACTGTCATCCCATTGGTTAATTGTTTAATTGGACAAATTACTCGAATAAATCCAGTTAATTCTATTGGGATTAAACTTAAACAAGCATTGGAAAATGAACACAAAAGGCGATTTGGTCAAATTGAAAATGTACAATTACTAGCATTATCAACTCTTTTGGACCCAAGATTTAAAAAAATTCATTTTAATGATCCGCTTGCATGTTCAAAAATAATTAGAAAATTAAAAGATTTAGAAAGAGAAAATTCGACGTTATACACTTCTTCATCAGACTCGGATCAATCAGAATCCATTACAGGTAATTTGTATACTAATTGTGAAACTTTATTATATTAAATTTTCTATGTTTTTACAGGTAATGAAACATTCAGTTTGTGGAGTGATCATCATCGGCTAGTGCAGCAAACGTGGCGCAATCGTACATCGGAAGACTCTGAAAATGTTGCATGTGAAGTAACATTATACCTACGAAGTCCAGTCGGTAGATTAGGAGATAATCCACTGGAAATATGGCGCGAAATGGCGACTACATATCCCGTACTCGCTCAAATAGCTCCAAAATATCTATGTATAGTTGCTACATCCGTTCCATCAGAACGTTTGTTTTCCAAAGCTGGATTAATTTTATCTCAACAACGAAATAGGCTTAAGGGGCATCGATTATCAAAATTGTTATTTTTACAGTCTCTAGAAAAATCTTTTTGGGACTTTTAAATTTAAATCATTTATCTTATACAGGATAATTTTCTTCAAGGTGTACATAGGAGATTAACATGAAAATCCAATATGTTAGGCCCATAAATTAATTTTAAAATTTATTGATTTTCCAATTAATAGCAATAGCCATGCCAAATTTAAACATCAAGATAAACAAATGCTTGACATTTTATCCGTCAGAAGTCTCTTGACGATGTCAATTAACCTACTCTGACAGATCAAATGTCAAGAATTTGTGTACATTTTGTTCAAATTTGGTATGGCTCTTGCTATTAATGGGAAAATGAATAATTTTTAAAATTAATTTATGGGTCTAAAATATTGAATAATTTCCACGTATTTGGTATTTTCGTTTGGAGAATTTTTTTATCTTTGTATTAACATTGACAACCATTGTCGAAAGTTAAAACCGGGGACAAAGGTTTGCAAAAAACTGATTTCCCGTGTTTATCTCCCTCGAACACCTTGAAAAAAATCAGCATGTATAGAAATAAATATAACTTGAAATTGTAGTTTTGATACATGATACTTTTTGTAAAAATATTGTTAATTTTCTCATTAGTCAATAAAATACCAACACTATTATCTGATTTTCATTAGTTTTTTTTTTTGTTGAGACCTAATTTTGAACATTTAATTTTAATTATAATTTGTTTACATTAAACCTATCTATTTCCTAGTATTTTGTTTTTTAAAATATCGATATGCCATAAACATCGATTTTTCACTTTCGATGTTTATCGCAAATCGATTTCTTTCTTTCGATAAATTATTTGATGTAAAAATCGATTTTTTAATATGTTTGGCCATCCCTACACTATACCAGTCATTCGTTTGTCGCCGCGGCAGACGATTTGCCGCGCAGTCGCGGTCGCGCCGAGGAAACCACTTCTTACAATTTGCCTATACGCAGAGGTGCCGCGCGACCTGTCGCCGCGGCTTGTCGCGTCTAGGAAACCGTACCTTAAAGGAAGTATTGTAATCGCGAAAAATTTCGGTTTTCAGATTTCAGCGGAAATATCCATTTTGATCATCCCTGAATCCATTTTGACTAATTTCGTCGTGACGTCTGTACGTACGTACGTACGTATCTCGCATAACTCAAAAACGGTAAGCCGTAGAAAGTTGAAATTTTGTATTTAGGACTCCTATAACATCTAGTTGTGCACCTCCCTTTATGGTTATTACACAATTTTCAGAAGTGGTACTTTACATGAAGCCTATAATAGATTTTAATGAAAAACTCTTTTAAAATATAATTCAAAACTTTTCAAATTTGGTATACAAGACTTTTATGTCAATCGAAATAACATAATAGATTTTGGTTAAAATAGGCTAACCGGAAGTGGTACTTTACTTGAAGTTGTTAACAGTTTTTCTTGAATAAAATGATTTTATTTTGATTTTAGAAATAAATGCTTCAAATAAAGTTTTAAAGAATTAATTTCTGCGTCTAGCACATCAAGTATTATTAAATTAGCCCTTTAAATAAGCGAGATATGTAAATTTAAAAATTATTTTTTTGTAATAAAGCTTGCTATGGATTAGGACAAAAAAATAAAAAAAAATGTTCATGTCAAATTACGTTAAATACGTACAATTTTTAGATTCATACAATAACAAATATTATATTTTTATTGTGAAATTAGTCATATTCATTGTTGTAATCAAATATTTCTTTGTTGTAATCAAAACTCTCTTTAAAAAGAATCGGGTTAGATTATGGTCGCTATATATCTTACTGTTTTGAAGTTAAAATTAGTATTTTGTAATTTATTTATTTAAAAAAATATGTATAGTTTAATAATCGTACAAGGAAGTCGTGTGGTGTCCACACCAGATTTTTTGTTTTTGTAATAAAGCTTGCTATGGATTAGGACAAAAACATAAAAACAATGTTCATGTCAAATTACGTTAAATACGTGCAATTTTATGATTCGTACAATAACAAAAAATATTATATTTTTATTGTGAAATTAGTCATATTCATTGTTGTAATCAAAACTCTCTTTAAAATTACTATAACTATATATATATATATATATATATATATATATATATATATATATATATATATATATATATATATATATATATATATATAATGAATTAATACCGCATTACTTATATGTTTCTATTTTGTTCGTATTTCAGAGACCTTAAGGAAGTGGCCACCTTCTCAATTAACAGACCGTGTATGCACGAAAACCTACACTATAAAAACAGAGGACGGAAGTCAAGAGCCAGTGACGATGAATAAAGGAGACCTGATTTGGATTCCGATTTATCCAATGCACAGAAACCCGGACTATTTTCCTGATCCAGAGCGTTTTGACCCAGAGAGATTCAGTGATGAGAACAAAAATAATATCAATCCTTTCGCGTATATTCCTTTTGGCGTAGGACCACGAAATTGTATAGGTAATTAATACTATTAGTACTAGATGTCTGTGTGTGTATGTATGTGTGTGTGTGTGTGCGTGTGTGTGTGCGCGTGTGTGTGTGCGTGTGTGTGTGGAACCCCTTTACGCTCTAACTCAATTACTATCGTCTAGAAAATTTTAGAACCGTGTATTTCTACCTTACTCTTATATGGAAAGAAGCCATTAGATTTTGGTGTAAATTAGATAACCGGTAATGGCATTTTACTGGAAGCTCAAAATAATTTTTCTTCGAAAAATACCTTTAAATGTTATTTTTTCGAGATTTTTTATTATAAAAATTAAAGTTTTTTAAATTTTCTACAGGTTTGCATTAATACTTTTTGTATATATTTTATGAATTAATTTATAAAATTATCTATAATTTTAATCCCGGAGCCTACACAACTCAATGGTTACACAGTTCAGTGGTAGTACCACGCCACATTGACATTGATATGTTCCCCTTACTGCACTTTACCCCTTCCCAAAATCACTTGTCTATCTCAATATTTTGGAACTACACGATATTGCTATTGCTTTATTTTTATTGATATGTAGAAATTATTGACTTGACAGAAAGCGACAAAATAAAGTTGTTGCTTGAACCATAAACCATCGTGTGTTGGATTTATAGATAATATTTTTAAATCATAATCGCATATCTTAAAGTTGGTATACATATTATATAAAATCTTCACAAAGATAAATTAATTTGAACTTACAATTTGAACATTTATCAAATGGTACCCTTTTCTATTTACATAATTGTGTTCTTCTAGACATGGCGACAAAATTGCAAGATGTATACAATCAATAGCTCCTACAATTAAACTTACGTAAATTTATAAAATATATGTTATTTTTATAATTATTCATACCTATAACACCATGTACGTTGCATAAATTTTAATTTATTCATTTTTTTTTCTTCATTAGTTATTGGAATTTTTATCCATTCCATAAGTGGTTGTAAATCAAATTACTTCTTTTACATCAATTGAAATTGATTGTTGACTCAGATATATTGTAACTTTGTCCAATTAATTTTTGATAACTGCTAGTAACATAAAAACTTAACGCGGCAAATATTTTTAATTCAGGTGCAATAGAAATTGGATGGTTTCAATTTGACATATATGACAAAAGCTGATGAATAAGATTATGTACAAGATCTTTGCTAAGGCCAAATAAACTAACAAATAGGATATCGTCTAAATTAAATGGATTACTTTGAATTCTCATTGTTCTGCGAATTAAATTAGAGTCTAGTAATAGTAGTTTTCGTTCTTCGTATAGTTCTCTCCGTAAAATTTATAAACTAACTGGCAACATTTTATAGATATTTAAGTATAAGAGAACTGTTAAATAAAATTTAATTATTATTTATTTACAGTACATAATCGTCAACAATAAATAAATAATTCAGTTGTTTATTCAAATGATTGTATGCGCAGGCGTGTCTACACAATGTTTTTGAAATGTACGTAGATTTATCAATCCAAGCCGAAGATATCCGAACCATTTATCAATTATGTATTATCAATATGGTATAGTACAAAATAGCAATTGACTTGAGTATGATTTGGTCGTTTAATATATCAAGTCAATATCAATTACAATGTGGCATGGTTCCACTACAGATCTCAAATGTTTGTAACTGACAGATATATGTCACTGTCAACAAACTAATCAGTTAAAATAATATAGTAACGATATAAAAAGAAAATAGTAAATGGAACGACAATTATATGGAAAAGAACTTAATACAGTTTCCAGCATAAGTAAATATCTTGAAATATACCTAGGTAAGATAATAAAAATATATATCATCACGGCATATTACCCATTGCTGGGTGAGCCAATCTGCTTTGTACACAGAATGTCGGTAATAATGATGATATTTGTACCATGTGGGCGTTTACCAGGCGTCATCTCACGCGAATCTGGGGAGCCGGGTTCGATCCCGACCGACGCCAAATATTTTAGAATTTTAAATGGCACAAAATTGTCCCCTGTGGTGCACTCTCCACTCCAGCAATGAATATATATTCATTTATAAATAAATAAAATAAATATATCATCATCTTTCACACCTAACACTATGTTATACATTATATTTATTGTTCAAATACAAATTACAAATACACGTTTCTTATTTTATATATTTAACAACCGCCTTGTTACTAACAAACAGCAACAAACATTATTCACAATTACTAGATTTCAAATTAAACATAAACGTAACAGTCTACTTACCAACTATTCCAGCTCTGTAGTTGGAATGATTCATAGGAATATCTAGATTTTTTTGACGCAAAAGAACGACCATTCAGCTACTACTACAAGAAGTAGGAATATTTCTGAAACCGATAGAACATACCTATTCATTCTTATAACAAAAATAACGTTAATTCCTAATAATATTGTTATTTGCAATTGAATGTTTTGGAGAAGGGATATAGTGACGTCAGTAAGGCCTGAGATTATATCTCTATATACTGCTAACTACTGCTGACATATTGTTTGTCTTTAGTACGCTCGTGCCATAGCGATGTCACTAACTCCTTCTCCCTATTAATAATAATTTATTTATCGTAAACTACAAATAATTAATCGATTTAAGAAAATACGGGTAGGTATTTTATTTTGTATACTCCGATGTGTAAAGTTGGCACTTTACATATAGCGTGTATCACGGAAAGTGAAACATAGGAAATCAGTTTTTCCGTGCGCATTGCTCCCCTAATTACTTTAGACAAAAAGTTTCAAATGGATGTTGGAAAGCAAAAATTTCTACATCCGAATCAATAAAAAAATCATTTTGGCTATTTTATAACTGCAGCAATAAAATTTGAAAATTCACGGAAATACAATTTAATAGTATTAGCCGTGGAATTAGAAACAAGAGACGAACAAAAGCGTAACGTTTTGTTACATCAAATTATGTATTAGTATTTATTTTGACAATCATTATTCTGACACTGACGTATAAAAGGTTACCCTTTTGTTCGTCTCTTGTTTCTAATTCCATGGCTAATACTATTAAATTGTAATTCCGTGAATTTTCAAATTTTATTTCTGCGGTTATGAAGTAGCCAAAATAATTTTTTTTATTGATTCGGATGTAAAAAATTGTCATACTACTTACCCTTAAATTTATGACATTAAGTTCATAACCATTCTGTATATATATTATTACTGTTATTATTTATTATAAATGCACGATTTGAATTATGCATTATTTTGGACATTTCGTCTCATAAATATGTATTGTTTTATTAATTTATTCATAGCTATTAGATCAGTAGAGGAAATATTTTGAAAATAGAGATATTTTTATAAGAAAGTACGTAGAATCCAATGGTCCATAGGACTTTAACATATAAAATCGTAATTTCCTGCTTTCCTAATTATTTATATATTAGACATAATACTTAATAAAAATAAATTACCCTACCATGACAGATAAACAGTTAGACATTTGTCTTAAATTAATTTTCAGATGCAGAATTTTATGCTCTACAACTTTTATTTGTAGCTTTTTTACCTGAAATAATTAGGAAAGCAGGAAATTAAGAATTTAAAATTTTAAAGTCCTATGTCCGGCTGTATATATGTATATATATATATATATATATATATATATATATATATATATATATATATATATATATATATATATACATATTTGTAAGTTTTAAATATTTTACTGTGTACTAACATAATCTGCAAGACCGGAAGTACCATAGGGGAATGTATCAGGATCCGGTTGTAGTCTACCTTGTGAGTCGTGAATTTGCAAGCCAACAATCGTCTATAATTAAATATTCATATCCGGCGTCTTTATATCCCCCGGATATCATTTGATCGGCCATTTCTCTGAACAGCTGATCACTAAATAAATATTATGTAATATTTGACAGAAAAAATAATAACTTATTTATACTAACTTAATACATTCGCCAGGGTATTCTGTACAATTTGTAAGACATCTAAACCGTTTCCAATGCAACCATCCCATCGGTGGTGTTCTGGCTAAACCATTATCTAAACCATCAACCATATGGTTAATGGGTAAAAGAGTTGTTAAAATGATTAGTGAGACCTTCATATTTTGGTTCGCTGTTACCATAAAATTCAAAGTATTAACTAAACTAACAATAAATTATAATTGAATATATACTTACACGGTTCATGTATTCTTAACTGTTAAGAAAATGCGTTATGTTTCGAGTATATATACAGAGTTTATTATCACTTAACTGGTTTAAAAGATTGATTAGGTATAGTTCTTAAATGATAAATTATTTCAAGCATTTGTTTAAAACTGATTCATATTCAAACGTAATGTTGGAAACTTTGAAGATAATTAATGTTTTTTTATAAAATATACCGTCATACTCTGCCAAGTGCCGTTTAGAATTTTATTATCTGCCATCTTCTGCTAAAAGATTAATTATTATATTTTTTTCTACATCTTCTATATTTTGTTCAAGATTTTTTTTGCATGGCAACAATGAAACGAATAAAACTTCAAGTAACAGGAATATACACATTAAATTAATTTAACAGACCAGACAACATAAAATAAAAAATATATATTTTAAACAATTTTAACAGTAGCGTCTCTTACGATCAGTCATGTCAACTGGGGGGGTTAGTTGCTTCGTTCAAGGTCATCTGTATCATGAACGAATGAACAAATTGGCATACATTTATCTCTTTCCTTTGCAAAGGCTAAGAGTGTGCGATAAGGATAGATATAACACGCTTGTCTTTCAAAAATTCATATTGTTTCGACTAAGTTAGGACATTCCATTTTAAAACGATGCTCGTTGTTGATAATACTTTCGCTGTAACGTAAGTTTATTTATTAATTCAGATACATTGCCTTGATTCATAACCGTACGAATAACGATATTTTCTGTCAGAGTCACTGACATTGTGTCATTTCATTATCTTATTTTTCACTGAATTTGTTATAATGCGCGGAGCAAAAATCTGTATTCATACAATTCGTAGATGACCTTGATCGGACATCTTTCAAAAATTTTACTGTACCTATATATATCATAAACAAAAGGTACGGGAATTGTATTATTTATTTTTTACAGGAGTTGTTTTGTGGAGGGCTACAATATTAAAACAAAGATCCATATTTGTATATTTTATTAACAATTTTATAAAATGTACATATAAAATAAAATATATTTAAACAAAATAATCTCATCACCATGACTATCACCATAGAAATAAAATAATTTAAATATTAACCATTTACTTCACATTAAACGTCGGTCTATCAGTAATACGTAAATATTGTGTTATTGATTAAAATAAATTAGATCGATGCGGGGCCCAGCTAACCCCCGGCCGTACACCCAGTTGGCTGATCGTAGAGACGCTACTGTTAAATTTATTTAAATATCAAATTTTTTAATTTTATGTTGCCTGAGCTGGTAATATGTATAATCTAGTCAGTCCTAACTATAAAAAAATGCCAGTAAGACGCAAAGAATATACGCTGGATGAGCAACAAATTATTATATTAGATTACTTGATAAAAAAAATAATTATAAGCATAGGGGGAATACCATTTGGAAAATAATGGAAGACGACAGAATTGTAAACAGAACGTGGCAAAGCCTCAAAGAACATTTTCGAAAAAAAAAAAAATATTAAATTTGGAAAAATATGAAGGGATATTGAAGGGATGGCGTCGTTCAAAAAGACTATCAAAAGAAAAATTTGTAAAGAAGAAAATGATAATCACATAATAATAATGATTATAAAAATGGCGACAGTAGAAAACAAGTTAAATAAGACTGGTTGAGTATAGAGTAAGGCCTTGGTGATCCAGATTTTTAATATTCTTTATTTATTTCAGAACATCGGACGTTTCGAACCAAAGTGGTTCATCTTCAGCATTAATAAAATTAAATTAAAATTTGTATGGAAAAATCCAACGTCAGTTAACATTTTGTCATAACTATTAGAAATTATAAATATAAAAAAGTAATAAAGCAATATAATAAATGTCGAAAATGCAATACAATTTGATAAAAACCGCACCCATCTTAAGCTTATGGGTGACTTAATAGCACTATACTCAACGAAAATTCCAACTGATCCTTCTCGACTCAACAAAACTTAAATAAGACTGAAAAAAATTGTGCAGAAGATGCCATAAAACGGCATTAAGTGGTTTAAAATGTGTGAAGTGTGGGACAACTTCGCATGCTAGTTGTGCAAATACTTTAAAACTGCCAATATTAAGTGACAATACAACAAATTGTTGTGGAAATGTAAATAGTGAAAACGACCTTGATGCAACGTTCATGGAATGTGAAGAATACAGTGAAGTGTACTATTTAAAAGAACTGGTGAAACAAAAAAATGATATGATTGAGAATCAAAAGTTGACAATAAATATTCTTAATCAACAATTAGAAATTCTAAATAAATTAGTAATTAGGAAAAATAATTCACCGAAACCGCCGCCATCTGTGGGCAGGAATTCCAATTCGGATAAAATTCAAGATGTGAACAGTGTGAACTCTGCTAATAAACAAAAACTTTCTAAGTTAGTATCAGAAAAAGACACTAAAAACACAACTTTAACCTCAAATAATACAAACACAATAAAAAAGAAACATGTGGCTGAGGATTCTAATTCAAAATTTTTAAACAGGGACCGCAATGAAGAGAAAACTAATGATGTTTTAGAGCATAAGGATGAAAAATGGAAAGAAGTGGTGCGCCGTAAACACTCCCGTAATAATTTAGCTATAATTGGTACATCTAAAAACATTGCTAATATAGAAGTTGCTCCTAAAAAAGCGTTTATATATGTGTCTCGACTTAAACCTACAACACCAAATGACATCAAAACCCATTTAGGTCAGCATTTTCCTGAAGTGGTTTGTGAACAATTAACATCTAAATATCCGGAGTATTACAGTTCTTTTAAGGTGACGGTCGACTTAATAAACTTTGAAAAAGCATTAAAAGAAGATATGTGGCCATACGTTTCTCGTTTTTTTCAGAGAAAAGCGAAGAAAAACCAAGTGAAATAACAATAAATATTAGAAAAGATGTCCTATTAATAAACTGTCGATCCCTATCACAGCAAAAAATTGATTTTATTATAATTGAATATATTCATAAATTTAAAAATTTAAAATTTATATGTATAACGGAACATGGCGTTCAGTTTCAGATATTGACTTTGTTAATTTTCCAAATTTTGTTCACATATCCAGTTATTGCCGATCCGACTCTATTGGAGGAGTTGTCGGTATTTGGTGCAGAAATAATGTTACGTTTGAATTTTATTGTTGGCACTATTTTGCGTTCCTTTTGTATTTTCTTACCCCTTATGACTACTTCCCACTATTCGTATATGTTGCTGTAGTAAAATAAACAATTTAATAACTATAAAACAGAGATAGCGTCAATTTTTGCCTGGCTAGACTTTTTCTGTCGGCATATTCTTGTCTGTGAGTTCCTCGTGCAATGAGCATTTTTTTGTGTTGAAGTATATTTGGCTTGTTAGAAGTTTTGAATCAAATTTATATTTGGATTACTGCTGGCGTTGCACGGCGCATAAAAATTATTTTGATATATAATTTTATCGAGGATTTTCTCGGATCTAAAAGGACTCACTTTTCAACTACTTAACAGCCGCCTTCCAGTTCAGGTATAATTAATTTCAGTTCTCAATTTTTATTTTATTAAATGTTAGTATACATATTTTAGTTCTTTTGTTTGAAAATAATGTTGAATAAATATAACATGAATTTGTATTTATACATATAAATTTAAAATGAAACTTTCATAACCCATAAGGTCAGCGGCATATCATTTTTTTATTATCATTACTTTCAGGCTGTTTTTCTTGGTACATGTTTCTTGGTACTATTCTTGTTACTATCATTAGTACTGGCACAGTTATTGTTACCGTTGTTTGAGAAAAGTACTATTTCTCTACCTTTCGTTTTACACCATACGACGTGACGAGCAAACCATTTAAATTTTGGGGGCAAAATTTTGGAGACGACCATCCTGGTTCCGCCAACTCGACAATTTGCGTTCTGAGGGAATAAGCAGCCGATAGACGCCATTTTCTTCGTCGCCTTACGGACTAGCTATATGCAACCACCGGCTACAACCCTATAGATCCAGTTACGGACAGGAGAGCTTACGTTAGGGACGTAAGCTTATTTTTTTCCTTTTTTTATTGTTCGCATTTTGTACCATTTGTCTTGATTTAGGCATTTAAACTTTTGTATATGATTGAATGTCCCAAAATTTATTTATTTTTGAATGCTGTAATTTTGTCGCCGACACTCATTAAACTTTTGTTAGGTCTGATCACCTCTGCTAAATTTAATTTTTTTTTGTACATGTTTGTACTTTTCATTTTGCGCTGCGCATTGTTTAGCGTGTTGTGCGCCGTTTTAGCTTTAGGACAGGTTTTTCTTATTTTACATGGTTACGACAGAGAATGTCGAAAAACTGACGTAAGCGCTGGTATACCAACGGTTCACGCGGTTCGTATTTGCGTTCCTACCTTTTTGCTAACGCCTCGTCCTGAACGCTCGACTAGCGCCGGCGGGCTAGTGCTCTACGCGGCGTCTTTTATTGTTTTGTTATATTTTTGCTTTATCTTTATATATATATATATATATATATATATATATATATATATATATATATATATATATATATATATATATATATTTGCCTGCAATTTTTTTGCATATATTTAGGGTTGATCCGACTATTTATTTCATGTAAAACTATAGGTTTGTGTCGAACATAGGTTTCGCCGTTTAGATAAAAACATTTCAGTTTCCATTATATGTTGCTACAGAAGTCCAGATGCAGACTTGAATATTTTCATTAATAATCTATGTAATACCTTAGACTATATTTTTCAACCTGGTAAACATATAATAATAGGCGGTGACTTTAATTTAGACCCTAACAGAGACACTCAAAAATATAGAAAAATCTCTGGTATATTATATAGCTATAATTTAGTTAATATTGTGATTAAACCAACACGAGGAAATTTTATTCTCAATCATATTTATGTAAATTTTAAAAGTGAATGTTCAGTGATAGAAAATATAATTTCAGATCATAAAAGCGTCTTTTGTAGTTTAAAACAATATGTGCAAAGAACCATTACTTTTATTTACAAGAGAATCTACTCAAATAATAACATTACACTATTCTCTGAAAAAAATTATTAAATCTAATGATAAGTGCTGGGTAAATAATGATATAAAACATTCAAGTAATTCTTTGAAACAACTATATTACTTAAGTAAACAATATCCTCAACTATCTGCAATTTATGGAGTAGCAAAACGTAATCACTCTCGATTAATTTCTGCAGTTAAAAAATCTTTTTATCAAAACAAAATTACTTCCTCTGATAATATATCCAAATCTATGTGGAACATTATCAATAATGCCGAAAAAAATTCACGTAAGGACGAGAATATATCCTTAAAAATAAATACCACTATAATTAAAGAACCAGAATTAATAGCTGACAACTTTAATCATTTTTTCAGAGATGCACCTCTTTCAGTAACAGCGCAAATAAGTAGCTCCGGTAATGCTGCTTTGTCAAGATCACAAAGACAATCTTCTTCTTTCTTTTTGAATCCTTTAACTGAGGAGGAATTATTACTCATAATTAACGCTAAAATCAAAAATAAATCATCAGCTGGGCCAGATGATATACCTAGTTTTCTCCTGAAGAAAGTAGCTTCTGCAATTATCAAACCATTAACGCATTGTATAAATCTTTCGTTTGAAACAGGTAATTTTCCAGAAATATTAAAATCAAATAAAATTACTCCTCTCTATAAGAAAGGGAATAAACTTGATATTAATAACTATAGACTAGTAGCTATTTCATCAACTTTCTCAGAAATATTTGAATATTGTTACCTTGAAAGGTTAAATGTATTTTTACAACAAACAAATGCTATTTATAAAAATTAGTTTGGTTTCAGGAAAAATTCATCCACAGTAAAAGCTACACACGTTTTTTATGAAAAAATCATTTCGTATTTAGAAGCTGGAGAATACCCAATCGGTATTTTCTGTGATCTTAGCAAAGCATTCGACTGCATCGATCATAACCGTTTGACAAATTAGACAATATTGGTGTAAGAGGTGCACCTCTGAATTGGATAATAAGATTTCTTGAAAATCGTGAACAATATGTTTCTGTTCGTTCCTATTCTAGTTCTCAGTGCCAAATAGTTAATTCCAGCAGAATAACAATAAACACCGGAGCACCTCAAGGAAGCATTCTTGCCCCCGTACTTTTCATTATTTATATCAATGATCTTAACCTTGTTTTTCAGGATGATATAGATTCAATAATTTACACAGATGATACATCGTTGATAGTTTCCGCAAAAGATAACAATACATTACAGAATAAATGTAAAAATAATTTGGAAAACATGCTAAATTGGTGTAATATTAATTTACTTTATCTAAATGAAACCAAAACGAATTATATGCGCTTCCATACTCATCAGAATCCAAATAATATGAATATTGATGTTGCTATCGGAAATAACCAAATCAACAGAGTTAGTTCAGCCAATATCTTAGGTTTCACTTTTGATGAACACTTAAATTGGAAAAATCACTGTGAACTAATTATTACAAATTTAAACAAACTTTGTTACCAAATTAAACATTTAAAACAATATTTATCTCTTTCTCAACTATTAACATTTTATTATTCTAAAGCTGAATCTATCCTCAGGTACAGTGTCAGTTTTTGGGGTGCCTCTACTCATTCCACTAATGTTTTTGTAAGTCAGAAGAGAGTGCTTCGATGTATTATGAATTTAGAAAGACAGGAATCGTGCAGAAATATTTTTGTTAGGTACAAAATCTTAACTTTGACCGGTCTTTTTATTTGCGAAACTTCGTTACACATATTCAAAAATAAAAATACTTTTTTACAAAATAAAGATTTTTCATAATTTTAATACAAGGAGGAAAAATGAAATTAGAGCTCCTATCAATAGATTAAAAATAAGTAGTCTATCTCCAAATTCTATAGGCGTAAAAATATACAATCATTTACCTTCATTAGTAACAGAGTCACAATCCGTAACAATTTTTAAACAAAAATTGAAGAATTTTCTGACAGAACAGAGTTTCTATGATCTAAATGAATATTTTAATACTATCACAACGTAATATTGTTAGTTTTGTCATTTAATTGTATGTAATAATTCTTGACGCTTCCTATAAAATGTACGTTTTCTAAAGGAATAAATACATTATTATTATTATTATTATTATTATTATTATTATTATTATTATTATTATTATAATTAGTGACTAACTGACTAATATTAAAAAAAAACGAACTGTAAGCAAAAAACAACCGTTTAATTTAATTTAAAAATTAACTTGTCAAAATTGATTTTGAAATTATATTTTTAAAAAATAACGTTCAAGACATTTTTTTTTTTTAATTAATGAATCGGACGTTTTTTTGTTTATAGTCTACTCCAAGTTAGTTTTTTTTTTAAATTGTATTTTTAATCCTTGACGAATTTTTTAAATTTATTAATGTAAAATCAGAAATGTCTGTATTGAATTTGATCGAGGAGAGACAGCCATATTGATGGAACATCTAATCTAGAATGAATGAAGAAAAAGATTTTTATATATTTCCAGTAAAATTATACTGACATCTACCAATTAGAATTGTCTCAATATAGTACCTGTTTCCATGGTTATAGCATAGCTGGCTTTTATAAATCCATTTAATATGAAGTATAAAATGTAATTAACTACAACGTCTGAAATGTTCCGTCTCTCCCTAAAACATGCTTATTCACTAAAAACTATGGATTTTTTGACCATTAAAAAATTGCCTGGAATATATCCAAATAGATAAAGTAAATTATATTCTGTTGTAGATAATATTGGAACATTTCATAATGCAATTTATATTTTCAGGTTCTAGGTTTGCATTACTTGAAGCTAAAACTATGTGTATTTACCTATTACATAAATTTGATATAGTGGTAGACAAAAAGACACAAATTCCATTGCGACTAAGCCGATCTACGTTCGCCATGGTTGCTGAGAATGGTTTTTGGGTTGGATTAAAACCAAGGAATAAATAAATATTTATGAGTATAGTTTTACTCCTTTATGCCCGGTTGCACCGCTGATACTTAAATTTTAAGTGTTTCTTAAATTGACAATATTGTATCGGAACGAAACGTCAAATGAGTCATTGAATATTGCTGTCAAAATATCGATTTGCATTTTTTTTTGTTTAAGCCAACCTTAAAATTTAAGGGCCAGCGATGCAACTGGGCATTAATTTTTTAGAAGTATATTTCATTTGTTATTGTTAAAATTTTAATGTATTCGTGTTTTTATTTATAATTTACTTAAATTTGTATTAATTAAATGTACAGAATTATTATTTTTAAGTAATACAGTCGACTCTCTCTAATTCAAACTCTCTCTTATTTGAATTTTTCTCTAAATCGAATTATTTTTTTGACACGTACAAGTGTATGAACTTTTATATGTAAAAATTATTGTTTAAATCGATTTTTTTTAATTCGAACTTTCCTTTAATCGAATTAAATTTTTGGCATTTGTCATCATTTTCAATGAAATTCGACTCTCTATAAATCGAAATTAGATACAATTCTTAGATGCGATCGTCCCCGAAGAAATCTTCAAAAACTTCCAAAAAGTAGAAGCGTACTTTGAAAAACAAGCTTACAACAAAATATTAACACAAACAAAAATTTCAAATTTCTTCAAGCCTCTGTAATTGTATGTATTACATTTTTATTTTCCCGTTATATGTACATATTAACTGAATAAACTTTTTTTTTATTTCATATATAGATTTTATGTAATTTATACAAATGTTCATTTCATTTTCTTTTCGTCTCTCTAATTCGAACAAATTCAAATACCCCTTACGAATTCGATTTAGAGAGAGTCGACTGTATATGTAAAATAGTCTATTATGTATTTATTTTCATTCTTGGCTCATTACTATTAATTCAGAATATATGCAAAATAAAGTAAGTGCATATATTGTGCAAATTTTCGACAATTGTTAATTTTAAATTATTACTTCAAAGAAAAACTGGCGAATCGTACTGTATTAAAGAAGAGATTATAATAAAATTTTATGTTCAGCCATATGGAACCCATAGAGCTAGGATGGTACGTATACTTTGTTTTTACATTGTCAATGATGTAGTTTATGTCATCAAAATTTTTATATATTATCTACGCCCATGTAAACTATATTTTTAATATCTTGTTTAAAAAAGAATAATACTACTATTACTACTAATAATAATAATTTTATTCTCAACAGAATCCAATTACAGGGATTTAATTAACAACAAAAAGTAATAAGTAAAAGTTAAATACAATAATTATAATATAACATTATTACAAAATTAAAGAATACATTTTCTAAATGTTTTTTCTGTATATCATATAAACCAGTGACTTATCCATATCGGCATAGTTGGATGATAGAATATTGTGTTGTGTCTGGAAGCTAACCTAGGAACATGTAGTGCATGCAGGTAGGAATAAAAAGAGGGAGTTTGAGGTAATATTCAGACGGCCAGGCGAATGAAGCCTATTGGGGACGGACGAACACCTCTGTTGGTTGGACAAGGGATGAGCGCGGCAATTTTTAAAGGAAATTGCATTATTCGTTCAAATAAATTTTTATAAAACTTAAATACTGAAAAAAATGTGTTGCATTTATATTATTTATTGAAATATAATATTCAATTATTTTAATATACATTTTACTTATTGAATTTAGTTAATTATATTACGAGTATATCATTCTAAATTCTATGAAAAACGAACAATTTAGCTAAATAAGTTTATTATGTTATGAACAACAAAATAATAAAACAAATATCTCAGATTTTATTTGAAATATATTTTGTAATGACGCAAAACAAATATAAAATTATTTCTACATACAGTTAAACTTTTAATCTCGAAAATTTCAGATTTAAATACTGATTTTTTTTTGTCAAATAATAAAATCTTACATTAAAATAATAGGCTAATATTTTTTAATAAATGTACATTGTGATGTGATTCTCTAGAGATACATGCTTTAAGAAATGGGTTGTTTAATTTGAAAATATGTTCGTATTAACAAAATTTTGCAAAATAATTGTTACTACTATATATATATATATATATATATATATATATATATATATATATATATATATATATATATATATATATATATATATATATATAACTTAAATTTCTTTATCGATCGATTGGGTTTTTAAAAAATATTTATTTTTGTGAATATAAGTTTATGATACTTTAATATGATAATACAGGTTGCGAAATACAGACTAGCTTAACTAAAGAGTTACACATGGTTTTATACTATTGTAATATGATATTGTCACGTTCTGTCACATCAACACTTGTTCATTTGGTTAGCACTATAACTCCTCCCTCCTCAGATTCGAGCCTCCTGGGGGAGTCGAAGTTCGATGCCTTCAGGGGTGCGAGACTACCTCTTCTGCATGGCTAGTTTCCTCTAGGGTTTGGATGTTGATTGGATTGGCATTTGATGGTGATTTTTTCCACGTTTGGGAAAACAGCTAGGTACATGTTGATCTCTGGAATCACTTCGACATGATTATTTTCTATTAAGTATATTTTTGTATAATGGTAATGACTCGAAGTTTGATTTTGGAATATTTCTTCTTCGCACATCGCTGAGAAATGGGCGTGATATTTGTGAGGACACTTACATATTTTTGCTTGAACGCACATATCATTCAGAGGCACGATTTCCTTATCAGATTTAAGAAGATATTTCGTATTGTAATAAATTTTGATTCATATTTGGTTGGAATAGAGTACATATAGTAGAGTTCGAAAGTTTTTTCGAAATGAAATAGATTATTTGAGTTGCTTTAATTTTCAATTTATTTTTAACAAGGACTCTAAGTCTAATAAGTTCTCTTGTCGGGGTTCAAATGGTAACTGCAAAAGATAGAATTTTGATATTTGTTTTAGTTCTGCTAGTAGCTCCATAGGGTGTATTATTTTAGGATGCAACGTTCTTAGTTTACAAAGGTGATTGAGTTTTCAACGACATTTAATATAGAATTGTATAATATAACAAGTTGATCGTAAATGTTTTTTTTTTCATACAGTATACCAATGTGCGTACTGTTTATTATTTAGAAAAGTTGTAAAATTTTGGATTTTAATATTTCTTCGTTGTGCTGGATATCTGAGATGGTTTTATTAAAATTTTGAATAATTTGGTGGTTCACCGAATACGAAAGTTTGAGTTGATTTTCCAAATTATGCTCATTTTTTTTTGCATGTTTGCAAACATCTATATTTCCGGTGATTGATTTGAATATTTTCTCCAATCCATCTATTAAGCCACGTTTAGTTTTTTGATGATCAGAATGAGATCCGATATTATTAATTTTAGTGTCAATATTTGTCTGAATGAATTCTAATTTTTTATTATAATTTTGGAGTTCGTTGAAATACTGTGAGTTATTTGATATGGTCGATTTTAGTGTTGAGTACTGTGTATTTAAATCAATGTAGTGTTTTAGGAGAACTTTGAGATTGTGTGAGTTGTCTTTTCGAGTTTGGCAGGACCGACATTGATGGGAAGGATTCCGAGGTTTTCTGTTATGTTTCTAATTATTATTGTTACGTGTCCCAATGCGAACAACCTGGAAGTGGTTCAAAATTATAAGTTTTTTGTCTAGGGCGTTTAATGTTAGAGAGGTGAATGTTCTCTGTTGTATTACCGTGGGTGGTTTTTATTTTTCCTGTTTTAAGATTTTTATTAACTTTTGTTAGCTTTTCGGGTTTATATTTGTTTTTCGTTTTTTGTTGTTTTTGTCTATTTTTCACGTATACCTTTTCGGGGATTTCGGGCAATTCTTCTCTATTTGCATTACATTTGCTTATTACCTTGTCTTTATTCGTTTGGATTTTGTCTCTAATTGATTCGTAAAGTAATTTAGTTTTATTCTTGTGATTTTCTATATAATTGTTGATAAGCTGTTTTTCGAGGTCGAGATTAAATGGAGAGTTAGTGTCTAAATGGCCGGTAATAATTTCGCATGGTTTCAGTTTTGTGACTGAATGAATTGTGTTATTATATGCTAATAACGCATAATTTACTTTGGATTCTATAGGCTCAGTTTTGTATTCTTTTTGATTATTAAATAGTCTGATGTGTTCTATAAGAGTAGAGTGAAAACGTTCTATAATGCCATTAGATTCTGGATGTTGTGAGCTTATGAAATGTATGTCGATTTTGTGTAGTGTCAGCAATTCTTTTACGACTGAGTTTTTGAACTCTAGCCCGTTGTCTGAAATAATTTGTTCTGGAATTCCGTGATGCGTAAAATATTTTACTAGGTTATTACAAACTTCTATGCCTTGTCCTGATTTTAATTTGTACGCTTGTGCATATTTTGAAAATGAATCTACAATAGTTAAGAATTTTGCTTGTTCTAAGGTGATGCTGTCTATATGTAAAATTTGGAAAGGTTTCGTAGCGGTAGGGGTGATGTTTAAATTTACATTTAGGGGTCTCCGATCGTATTTTGTTATTTGACATATTTCACAACTATTAATAAATGTTTGAATAGATTTTCTTAATTTTGGCCAATAATATTGTTGTTTTATGCGTGCTTCTGTTTCGTCGATACCGCGGTGATTAGTTTTGCCACAATGGTAATTCGATATGATTTGTGTGATTTCTTCGTTATCGGTAACGTCTCTTAAATATTTTGTACATTTTACTAAATTTAGTTGAGAATTTTTGAAATAATTTTGAAGTATTAGACTGAATTTCTCGTATAGTTCATTTTGGAAATAAATGTGGTATTTTATTTTTGGTACAATGTATTCTTTAATGAATGCAATCATTTCATCTTTGTAATTAAATTTTGAAAAATCTACTTCCAATCGTAATTTTTTATTATCGTATAATTTTGTAATTTTTACTTGTTTGGGATTAAAATCGACTTCTGTTATGATGATTTGATTTTTGCCATAGTTTACAGGGCATTCTACTATTGGGATTCCGACAATAGGATTTTCTTTACTTGAATGTATTGTGATATCGCTATCGCTTGTGTCGTCATCGTTTATCTCATTATGATGTGAGTCACCTACCTCGACTGCAAGGGATTGAATATCGTCGTCTTTATTATCTGTTTTATTTTTTAACTCTGTATTAAAATTTTCTATGAATTTATAAAAGTGTTTCATGTTTTCTGCTTCGTTTATGTTTAATTCAATCTGGGGAATTTCGTTTTCAGGGAGTTTGTAAACAGTTATTAGTATGTCAGTGTTATCGAATATGTGTTTTAACATTAATTTAATTTCGGTCCAAACTTGGTTGTCATGTCCACATGCAATTTTTGGTATACTTAAATTTTTTATTTTATGATGCAAACAGAATTTTTTCAAATTTAATAAGGTATAGAATATGTCTTGTTTAGTGGGTTTATTGTAATAATTTTCTTTTGTTATTAAGTACAGTATATATTTTTGTGGGGTTTTTAAATATACTAGGTTATGAAGTTGAGGATTTTGAGATTTTAATGTGTGTACGTTATTAAATTTATTTTTGAAATTTTTGGCAATACCCGATGACATTTCTAAATCTTTGCTCACGCATTGAGCTAGACTAGAGTCGGATGGTGCGTCGAATAGATTACCTATTACTTCTACGATGTTGTCGTTATTGTGATTAAGGTAGTGTTTTTTTATCTAAGTAGTCTTTGTATAGAGCTAGTGGAGTGTCATCTAGTTGTGTTTGTAATTGTACGTTTTGATTATTTTTAGTTTCTACAGGTATACGGCTTAAGGCGTCGGCATTGGTGTTAAGTTTGCCTTTCTTATAAATTATCTCATAGTCGTATTCCTCTAATTTGAGGCGCCATCTTATTAATTTTTGGCTACATTGTTTTAACGAGAATAGCCATTGCAAGGGTCGATGGTCTGTATAGATTTTGAATTTGCGTCCTAGTAAGTATGTTCTAAAGTATTGAGTCGCCCAAATGATAGCTAAAAGTTCTTTCTCGATGGTGGAATAGTTTATCTCAGTGTCGTTTAGTGTCCTGCTTGCATAAGCTACTGGTAGGTCGTTGCCTAGGCCACCTTGAGATAGCACGGCTCCTATTGCTACTTGGCTAGCGTCGCATGTCAAGTTAAATTCTTTATCAAAGTCTGGGTATTGGAGTAGCGGCTCGTTAGTCAGCAAATTCTTGCAATTTTCAAAACATTGTCTGTACTCAGGGTCGTTAATGTCAATAACTGCACCTTTCTTTAAGCGTTTAGTCAGCGGTTTCGTTATTTTAGCGAAGTCTTTAATAAATTTCCGATAATAGCCTAAAAGTCCTAAGAAACCTTTTATTTGTGATGTAGTTTTTGGAATAGGAAAATTTAGAACGGCTGAAATTTTGTCGGGATTTGGTTTCACGCCATCAGGGGTTACAATATGCCCGAGATATGCTACTTCTTTTTTGAGGAATTCACATTTATCTAATTGTACTTTAAAATTTGAATTTTTCAAACGATCGAAAACTAATTTTAAATTTTGAATATGTTCTTGAAGGCTGGTGCTAAATATAATAATGTCGTCGAGGTAAACGAGGCATTTTTCGTTTACTAATCCTCGCAGAACATTGTCCATAACGCGTTGGAATGTCGCGGGCGCGTTTTTTAAGCCAAAAGGCATACGAGTGAATTCATAATGCCCGTCTTCCGTATTAAATGCAGTTTTTTGTATGTCTTGTTTGTCCATTTCAATCTGGTGGAAGCCAGATGCTAAGTCTAACGTAGTAAAATAATGACAACGTCCAAGTTTGTCTAGTAAGTCAGTTATATTTGGTAGTGGATATTTGTCGTTAATGGTCTTTTCATTCAGTTTCCTATAATCTACCACTATACGCCACTTGCGTTTACCGGATGCGTCAATCTTTTTGGGAACAACCCAAATAGGCGATGACCATGGAGAATATGATGGTCTGATATTTTGATCTAACATGTTTTGTATTTGAGAACGTACCTCTTGTCGGTGAATTTCTGGGTATCTATAAGATTTTGTGTAAATAGGAATTTCGTCACTTGTTTTTATGGAATATTTAATTTGATTAGTAAATGTTAAATTTTTGTCGTTTACGTGAAATATATCAGAATATTTGTGAATTAATTTTGAAATAGCTGATTTTTCTTCTGAATTCATGTGATCTGTCCGAATTTTTGAAATATCAAATTTATTTTTTTCTGATTGAATGAAATTGAAGTTAGGGGATGAGTACGTTTCATAATTGGAGATGTTCTCTACGGTAATTGGTTGTAATTGTGTGAATTTAATATGAGATTCTGAATTATTAATTGCTGTGCAAAGTGCATAGTGATTATTGGCTGTGGTGACACATTCAGGGATAATTAAATTATTCTGTTTTTGTTTTGGTATTAGAATAGTTCCGTTTTGTTGGGTTACTTGAATTTTGATTACCTTTTCAGTTTTGGGATCTAAAGTTATGTTATTATCTGAATGACAAATATTGTTCGTATTAATTATTTTTTCTGAATTTTGGTGTTGAATTTTTATTTGGCAGGTGGGTGTTGTAATTAAATTTTTATTCAAATCTATAATTACTTTTAATGATTTCAAGTTATCTAACCCTAATAAAAGATCAAATTCATCGTGAAAATTGAAAATATGATATTTTAAACTTGCATTTTTCTTTAAATTAAATAATTTTGAAATGGGTACGAGTGTACTATAATTTTCGATTGATGTTCCATGCGCAGTTGAGATTTGAAATGGGTCTTTAAAAATGGAATTTTTGTAATATTTATGCGCTATGGTAGGTTTTATAAAGGATTTCGTACTTCCTGTATCTATTAAAACTTTCAGGTTATTTTCTGGGAATATAATGTACGGTAATTTACTTTTATTTGTCAAGTTCATTAGTTCGATTCTGGGTAAATGTGTTCTATGTGTTCCGAGGCTGCAACGTCTAAAAAATTATCGTCATCAAAATTTTCGGGGTTTTTTGAATTTTCGTAATCGTTGTTATCAATTAAAATTTGGTCAGTTTGTTCTTGGTTATCGTCGAGATTGTAATAAACATATGGGTCAATGGCAGGTTCAGCTGACTCGTTGATATTAAATAATTCTCCCGCTGTGTTAGCGCGGTTTTGTCCGTAGTGGTTTTGTACCTGTCTGGATGGGCCAGGTGTACGACGGTGTTGGACTGTATTTCGCGTGGAAATACTCATCGGAGTAGGGCCAGGATGGTTTTGTCTGATTGATGGACCTTGCCGTGGTGTTTGTGGTGTGTATTGTCTTGGTTGTTGTTGGGGTATATATATTGTTGTCTGTATGCTGTTTGTTGCATAGGTGAATGATGTGGATTTTTACTGGGTGTAAAATTAAAATAAGGTGTGGGTTTCGGAATATTATATCTTGTTTGGTGTGTTTGTGGTTTTTGATTTAATTTGTGTGTATGCTGATTAGTATTTTTGGATTTGGCATAATATTCAAATTGGAAATCATTTGCTAGCATACTTAAAGCTGAATTTAAATCTGCGGGGTTCTTTGCCCTCATTAATTGGCCTATAGGTTCTTTTAAACCTTTTAACAAAACGCGCAAAGCATAATGTTGGAAATAATCAATCATTACAACGGATGCTTCAGCAGCGGCATTTGCTGAGATACAAGAAATTTGTAAATTTAACAAGTGTTGTAAACGGCCATAAAAATCAAAAACGTTTTCATTAGGATTTTGTTTTAATTCCGTTATTTCCATATTTAATGTGAACCAGTCACGTTTGTCTGAATAAGCATTTTTTAATGCTTTCTTTAAATCTTCCCATTTTTCAATGGTGCAACTTGCAATATTAATAGCTGCTTCACCTTTTATTTTCGCTAATATACTACTCATTAAATATTCGTTTTGGAAATCTGTTGTGTTTGTGGTGTTATAAAATTTTGTAACTAATTTTTCACAAACACTAATAAATCTAGAAAGTAATTCACGTTCCCCATGGAACTCTGGCACCATGTCCAAATATTCTTTTCTTAATACAGGGGTAGCCATATTTAATACTGGCGTTCGTAAAATGATATTTCTAATATAATTTGAATTTAAATTAATTATACGATCTTCTATTTCGAGATCGGAGTCTGATTCGGAATTATTTGAATCTGATATAGATTCTGGTTCTCTGAATGACATATGGTACTCACAAAAATAGTAGTGTCGGCTTCATGTGCCCTGAAGTCGTACACGGTCTCGAAGTTGAGGCTGGAGTTGCACTGATGTCCGTTCAGCTTGGCTCGCTCGGCTCGTCGAGATGTTTCTTGCTTCTGATGTTCCCTCAGATGCAGGATACGGTGATCGAAGTATAAATATGTTCGAATTGCCAAATTAATCACGAAAGTGAAACAATTTATATTCGTTAAATTGTTTTGACAATCCTACCGACTGCGCCACTTAAATTTCTTTATCGATCGATTGGGTTTTTAAAAAATATTTATTTTTGTGAATACAAGTTTATGATACTTTAATATGATAATACAGGTTGCGAAATACAGACTAGCTTAACTAAAGAGTTACACATGGTTTTATACTATTGTAATATGATATTGTCACGTTCTGTCACATCAACACTTGTTCATTTGGTTAGCACTATAACTTATATATATATATATATATATATATATATATATATATATATATATATATATATATATATATATATATATATATATATATATATATATATATACATATATATATATATATAATAATAATAATTTATTTGCTACAGAAAAATATTCTTACAAAGCGATTGACAACAATGCATAAAAAGTTAAATGTGTTAAATATTTAATTAAATAGCAATTGAAACAAGTAATTAGAATACAAAAATAACAAAAAATAATATATTTATCCGCATAATATAAAAGCTCTTATTTTCAATGCAGCTTTAAAGTATTTAAAGATATCCCAAATTTTCCCTTTTGACGGTTCTGCTAGCAAAAGTTGGCTGGCATGCTCTGCGTTGTTAGAAGTGCTTATTTAGAAACTCAGATCGAACTGGATTGTATATTGGGCACTGAAACATAAAATGTTTGATACCATTTTCTTCGAATAGGTTGCAGAGACTGTAGATTTCTTCTTTATTGAAGTTGTGCCAAAGTCCGTCCTGGTATACATGAAAAAGTGTAATGTTGGTTGTTCTTAGTTGTCCGAAGATTTTTAAAGTTCTAAATGGGATATCCAAACTTAGGTAGTTTTGGCTCGTCGTAATGTAGAACTGGTAATTTATGTTATAAGTTGAAGCTATTATCCTGGCAGTGTCTTTTTCATATAGTAATTCTTGGTATGATTTAACTATATTATCTATTTCTGATTTTAAAAGCAGGCAACTTTGACTATTCCAAACTTCTCCAAAGTTGGTTTCAGTGAGAATACTTTGAAGTTTCCTTACGCAGTTATACTTATTTTGTTTCTCATTTGATATATTCGTGTTAGGTTTTCCGTTTAATACAAGTAATCTTTTATAACATAAGCTAAGATATCTTTCTTCTGGCATAAGTAAAATCTTATACCAAAAACGAAGCATTTTTTCAGCAATTTTTACTTCTAAATTACTTGTGCCGGTTTCTCTTCTTTTCACATATCCGGGAGTAGTTTTTTGGCAACCATAAATTGTTTTGAAGTGGTTGGTTAACCCTTTTCCTATAATATTATATTGGAACGGGCCCCATACTTCAGATCCATATAGTAATGATGATATTAGTACGGAGTCATATAATTTTGAGCTAGTTTTCCAACAGAAAACTTTTGCTCTTAGCATGGTATTTTTTATAGCTCCCGTATTTCTTCTACCTAAACTGAGAAAAATGACTGGTTTTGGCAAATAAATATTCATAATTAAGGGGTACTTCATTCATCCAATTATTGCATCCTTGTAACAAATACAGTTTAATCTTAAATATGAAATGTATTTTATTCATTCAGTTATATTATTTATTTAACCGTGATTTATTTCACTTAAATTTAATTTAATTTTCTCAAATAAAATAATATGTTTATGTTTACCATTTTAAATTGAGATTTTTAATAAATAAATTTATAATTTTCTCAAATATTTATTTGTTTCTTACAAATATGTACTTGTTTTTGAATAAACTTCGTAATATATTTGTGTAAACTACATATTTATTACAATGAAAAAATAGTTTTTATTGTATGAATCTACATTTATTTGTCACAAATAAATATTATTTGTGGTAAAATAATAGTTCCATTGAGCAAACAATGTTCTATTTGTCAAATGACGATTTTAAGCAACTTGTATGGACTTGTTCACTTATGTTTCATCTAGTTTATGGAGTGACAGTGTTCATTTCTGATGATTTGTTTTTCATTCGCGTGCTACAAAGTAATGAATATGGGTGACGAAACAGTGAAAAAATATACTACATGAGTGGAATTTTGGATATTTGCTTTACATTTTTCAGAGTAATTATCTTTCATGACAAGGCACATGCATCGGTACCTAACCATTATATATAAATTAGTAAAGAATATAAATATTGTATTTCCTAAACAAAAAATAATATAGGTACATGCATGCAGTACTTATACATTTACAGTGATCCCAATATCCTAAAAATAATTTGTAATACAGTACGATTGAAGAAATAATTCAAAGTAGGCTGTGATCATAGAAAGGAAAATACGCCTGAATATTTTCGACAAAGTCTCGTATCAAAATAACATTAAATTAAATAATTTTAAACTAAAACATAGGCCGCCTTTGACATTTTTTCAAATGTACTGTAGAATACACGTAGTACAGAGTGTGTATTTATACTTTTATAATGTTTTATTTTATGTACATTAATATTCTTATGGATATAATTTGTGAGTTAATAAAAACAGAAAGAAAGTTGTCGCCTCTGCTTGTTTGCGCTGATATATGACTATTCAATTCAAGCTGTAACTTTACCACGTTCGTGTAACGTATGTAAGGAAATTGTTCAGAAATAGTTAGACCTCAGATATTAAATAGATTTTTTTAAATCACACATTAACATAAGGGGTTGTTCCTATAAACTAAGGGGATAAGATATCTAGTTTTACAACACTGATAGGGGTCATTATCTTCAATGCAACGCAGTTTTTAATACCTTGTCTTATTTGTCTCTGGACGATGTTAAATCTACTTCCCGGATCGTAAGAAATATTCTTGTCTGTAACTGTTGTTCCTTTTGGTATTTCCAGCCATTATTGTATATAATTTTTTGCTAAGAAATGCCCAAAACTATTCAAAAAGTCGCGCCTGAGAAACATTTTGGGGATTATACTCTCTCTCTCTCTCTCTTTTCTATAGCATGTTGTCTCCTTAATGCTCTACAGCATCTGGAGATTCACTCAACCTGGACCATTGTCTATTTGGATACATTTTTTTTTTCGAAATTTGAAATCATTTCTGACCAAAGTTTTGCTAACAATCATCTTTAAAATTCTAAATCGTCGAGATAATTTGCAATTTGTCTTGGGCACTTTTAATAAGTTTGCTGATTCGATTTGGGGGCAGGAGTTCGGGTCACCCATTTCTTGATAAATTAATGCATACTACACTTATTCACATTCCCATATAATTCGGTAAATAGTCGCCTGTCCAATATTTTGATCCCCAAAAACGTTAACAATTTCACGTTTAGGCTAATCCGTCAAACTAACCTATAGATAGATTTAAGTATTTCAAGTTTGTATAATATCTTTTAAAACTTTTTCTGGCAATTTTAACATGGTATATTATAAAACAACTATTATGTATTTATTAT
Organism: Harpalus rufipes; assembly: GCA_951394225.1. Classification (NCBI taxonomy): domain Eukaryota; kingdom Metazoa; phylum Arthropoda; class Insecta; order Coleoptera; family Carabidae; genus Harpalus; species Harpalus rufipes. The sequence goes on along the minus strand of OX596288.1, from coordinate 14,766,010 downwards.
ATCCAGTAAAAACTAGAATAGACCTTATTTAGTTATAAAATTTGGAGCGTAATTGTTTTCTGATATATTTTGTTATACAGGCTGTTAATACTAAGTCGTTACACCTGAAAATGGTAGATAGAACTCATTAAAACAAACAACTTTTCTCAGTTCAAATTTTTGATTTGGAGCCCCAGTTCATAGTTATTGGCGTTCTCTTGTTTTTCGAAAAATCGTCATAACTCCCTTATTTTAAAGAATATTTAAAAAATACAAAAAATTTCAGCATTTGCTTTCGGTTCTCTAAAACACTTGTATTTACAATTATTTTCTCTTTCATGAAATAACAAAATGGCGACCAATCAAAAATTTCAAAACAAGATATTTAGAAAACCACCCATCGATTTACGAAAATAAAACATTTTTAAAATCCTTAAACTTTCTATTACAATATTTGTCTGAAACATTTTTTTCTATCTGTCCAAAAAAAAAAGTTTTTATTCACTTACTTGGCTTGCATAAGTATTAACAAACTAAAAAAAAGCATAGCCCAATAAACATCGTTACGTATATTAAACGTAAAAGTAACGTTTTGCAGGTTGGTTATACGTTTCCCGTTGAAAATTTTAACGTTTTATATAAACGTTATTTACACAAACGTTAAAAATATGTTTAATTGAAACATATTAACAACCAGATGTGTGTAAATAACGTTTATTGCACGTTTTATAATTCAATATATGTAACGTTTTATATTTATAGTTTAATAAACGTTTTTTAAAAAATTAAAATCTACTTTCTGTAATGCAATAAACGTTAAAACTGAATAAAATTTCAACGTAAAATTTAATGTTTATTTATCCGTTAGAACTACGTTACTTGTTACCCATTGGTTTCAAAATAACGTTTTGTTCACGTTGACTTATTCAATATACAAAACGTTTTATATTTATGGTTTAATAAACGTTTTTTAAAATATTAAAATCTACCTTGTGTAATGCTATAAAAGTTAAAACTTAATAATTTTTCAACGGAAATTTAAATGTTTATTTTTTCGTTACAACTACGTTACTTGATACCCATTGGTTTCAAAATAACGTTTTGTTAACGTTTGCTTATTCAATATACAAAACGTTTTATATTTATGGTTAAATGAACGTTTTTTACCTTCCGTCACCTATAGGTAAGGAAGGTATTGTCTTTGGTCAAAAAATTCGGTGGTGAGTTTTCATTGAATAAGCACGTTTTAGGGTCTTTACAATACGATTTTACTATTTTTACGATGATGTCTGTATGTGTGTGTGTGTTCGTATGTGCGTGTGTGTGTGTATGTGTGTGTGTGTGTGACCGCCGTTTCGTGCACGATATCTCCAATACTAGAATTCCAAAAATTACAATTCTTGCATATTCCTCTTCCTTACAACCATATGCAGACTTGATTAGATTTTGGTTATAATTGGTCAACCGGAAGTACCCTCATTTGAAGATTTTAACAGTTTTTCTTGAAAAACTCAGTTAAATGTTATTATAACTTAAAGAATATATTATTCCCTATACGATTTGATTGCATCTTATATTTCATATTCAACAGATATAGAGTTAAAGAATAATAAAGATAAAAAATTCGTATAAATTTCATAATTCAGCCAGCTATGCTAACATAACCATGGAAACTGCTAATATGTTCAGGTAATTCAAATTGACATATGTCAGTATCAATAAAAAGCAAGTAATTGAATGAAAAAAAAATCTGTTGTGGCCAGCACAATACCTTCCGTCATTCTCGTGTATAATGTATAAATTCCATAATTTTTCTACAAAAGATTCTAAATTTCCAGTAAAATTATTTCATAAACAAACTATTCAAATTGCTCTTGACACTGGCATCTTCTTCTTCTCTAGCTTTTCCCATTCGTTAGGGGTCGCTATTTTTGCATGTCGTTCTCATTCAGTTCCTTTTCTCTCAAATCTTCCGCAATACATTCCTTCCATCTTATCTTTGGTCTTCCTCTGTTTCTTTAACGTCCTATTACTAAACTATTCATTCTTGTTCCAATATAATTCTTCATTTCTCCTCATGACATGTTCAAACCAATGTAATCGTATTTCTTGTATATTTCTAAAAACTTGTAACACTAGAGTTATTTTCTTACCGTATCTTTCCGTGTATTCCCCAATATCTACTTCAACATCCTCATATCTGCCACATTAATTTACTTTTTATTGATACTGACATCTGTCAATTTGAATTATATGAATATATTACTAGTTCCCAAGTTTGGCATAGCTGGCTGAATTATAAAATTTAATTTCTTTAAAATTCTTTAACTCTGTATCTATTGAATATGAAGTATAAAGTGTAATCAAATCGTATAGAGAATAATATATTCTTTAAGTTATAATAACGTTAAATGTCAATAAATCAAATTTAACTGTTAAATCTTCAAATGAGACTACTTCCGGTTGACCAATTATAACCAAAATCTAATCAGTTGTTCTTCTGGATGTAAACTTGAGGAATACGAAAAAATTATAATTTTTGGAATCGTGGTATTGAAGTAATGGAATCCGGAACTTTTGTCACACACACACACACACACACACACACAGACACACATACATACAGACATCATCGTAAAAATGGTAAAATCGTATTATATGGACCCTAAAACGTGCTTATTCAATAAAAACTCATCATTGAATTTTTTGACCAAAGACAATACCTTCCTTACCTAAAGGTGACGGAAGGTAATAAGGGAAGTAACTCTAGTGTTAGAAGTTTTTAGATATAATAGAGACGATTACATTGGTTTGAACATGTCATGAGGAGAGATGAAGAAATTAATAGAAGGTGGTAGAAACATAGGAAGACCAAATATAAGATGAAAAGACTGTATTGCAGAAGACTTGAGAGAAAAGGAACTGAATGAGGACGACGCAAAACAAAAATTCGTGGAAGAAGAAAATAAAAAATACCGACTCCCTAACAAATGGGAAAACTAAAGAAGAAGAAGATGTCAGTGTCAAGTGCAATTTGCATAGTTTGTTTATGAAATAACTTTACTGGAAATATAGGATCTTTTGCAAAAAATTATGTATAGGGCGCGTGCAGATGGGGGACCCGTATCAAAATGGCAGCAATTAATTATGTCCATAACTGACAAGTGTCATAATTTTTCATTCAAAACTTCATGATTTTCTTATGTCATGCGATTTGTTTGTTATCAGGAGTATGGAGTTTCGTTGCCAAGAAAGGGAATCATAAAATACCAAAAATTTAGAATCTTTTGCAAGAAAATTTATGTATGGAATTTGTACATAATACACAAGATTGACGGAAGGTATTGTGCTGGCCACATCAGATTTTTTTAATATTAAAATCTACTTTCTGTAATGCAATAAACGTTAAAACTGAATAAAATTTCAACGTAAAATTTAATGTTTATTTATCCGTTAGAACTACGTTACTTGTTACCCATTGGTTTCAGAATAACGTTTTGTTCACGTTGACTTATTCAATATACAAAACGTTTTATATTTATGGTTTAATAAACGTTTTTTAAAATATTAAAATCTACCTTGTGTAATGCTATAAAAGTTAAAACTTAATAATTTTTTGAACGGAAATTTAAATGTTTATTTTTTCGTTAGAACTACGTTACTTGATACCCATTGGTTTCAAAATAACGTTTTGTTAACGTTTGCTTATTCAATATACAAAACGTTTTATATTTATGGTTAAATGAACGTTTTTTTAAATATTAAAATCTACTTTCTGTAATGCAATAAACGTTAAAACTGAATAAAATTTCAACGTAAAATTTAATGTTTATTTATCCGTTAGAACTACGTTACTTGTTACCCATTGGTTTCAAAATAACGTTTTGTTCACGTTGATTTATTCAATATACAAAACGTTTTATATTTATGGTTTAATAAACGTTTTTTAAAATATTAAAATCTACCTTGTGTATTGCTATAAAAGTTAAAACTTAATAATTTTTCTACGGAAATTTAAATGTTTATTTTTTCGTTAGAACTACGTTACTTGATACCCATTGGTTTCAAAATAACGTTTTGTTCACGTTTGCTTATTCAATATACAAAACGTTTTATATTTATGGTTTAATAAACGTTTTTTAAAATATTAAAATCTACCTTCTGTAATGCTATAAAAGTTAAAACTTAATAATTTTTCAACGGAAATTTAAATGTTTATTTTTTCGTTAGAACTACGTTACTTGTTACCCATTAGTTTCAAAATAACGTTTTGTTTAAGTTTGCTTATTCAATATATAAAACGTTTATATTTATGGTTTAATAAAAGTTTTTTATAATATGTAAATCTACTTTCTGTTATGGAATAAACTTTAAAATTTTATAAATTTTCAACGTAAAATTAAATGTTTATTTTTTCGTTAGAACTACGTTACTTGATACCCATTGGTTTCAAAATAACGTTTTGTTCACGTTTGCTTATTCAATATACAAAACGTTTTATATTTATGGTTTAATAAACGTTTTTTTTTAAATATTAAAATCTACCTTCTGTAATGCTATAAAAGTTAAAACTTAATAAACGTTTTATATTTATGGTTTAATAAAAGTTTTTTATATATTAAAATCTACTTTCTGTAATGCAATAAACGTTAAAACTGAATAAATTGTCAACGTAAAATTAAACGTTTATTTTTTTGTTAGAACTACGTTACTTGTTACCCATTGGTTTCAAAATAACGTTTTGTTCACGTTTGCTTATTCAATATATAAAACGTTTTATATTTATGGTTTAATATTTTTTTTTTCTATTTTGCATCTGTAACAAAGCTATAACAGCACCCAAAGGAGTTCGTTAATAGCTCGTTTGAGTGTTTTAACAGCCTAGTACAATTTATTTTTATAAAGTTGGTAGCATATCTGAAATGTCAAAAAATATCAAATTTCAAATCTCACTGAATAAACGATAGTAACGATTGTTAAGATTTTTATTTTTGTTTATATATATTTAGGGCATAAATAGTTCAAAACAGTATTAATTGTTGATATTTAAAATATGTAATTTATTTTTATTTATTTATGAACTCTGTCGGTAAATTAGTTCAAGCTTTTTGGCGCTGATGTCATAGCCAAAGTTACGCAGAGTAGTTCAGACAGAAGCAAAATGGCGGCGGAGGAGAAATGTCAAGAAGAATTAAGTGTTTATTTATAAGAAAATAGTGTTTTAAATATAAGATGTGTATAACTATATAGTTTTACACTTTCCACATCCTTTTCAGTTAATTTTATACAATAAAATGTAAGTAACTTGTAAAATTTTTATATTTGGTTATGATTATGAAACCTGACTTTTTCATTGTTTGTTTTTGGAATTATAAAATGTATTTTCCGTGATTTCACGTATTTCAGATGGAGTACACAAAAAATCGTCTGTATTATATTTATTTTGATATGAATTTGATTGTCGAGACAATTTTAAATTCAAACAATTGAATTTTCAAATGTCACATTATTACCAACTAACACAAAATTCCCTAAATTTTGAATTTACTATTTTTTTATTTAAAAAGATCATAAAAAGCGCGAAATAGAAAAAATAGTATTTTGATATGAATTTGATTGTCGAGACAATTTTAAATTCAAACAATTGAATTTTCAAATGTTACATTATTACCAACTAACACAAAATTCCCTAAATTTTGAATTTACTATTTTTTATTTAAAAAGATCATAAAAAGCGCAAAATAGAAAAAATAGTATAAAGAAGAACTCGAAGGTTTGGGCAACTCCGCTACGCGTCGTTACCCAAACTTCCTTCTCACAAAATAAAATGACAATTATGACATTCGTTCTTTAATATACTATTAAAATATGTAAATCTGCTTTCTGTAATGGAATAAACTTTAAAATTTAATAAATTTTCAACGTAAAATTAAATGTTAATTTTTTCGTTAGAACTACGTTGCTTGATATACCCATTGGTTTCAAAATAACGTTTGGTTTACGTTTGCTTACTCAATATATAAAATGTTTTATATTTATGGTTTAATAAACGGTTTTTTTAAATATTAAAACCATATTTTTGTAATGCAATAAACGTTAAAACTTAATAATTTTTCAACGTAAAATTAATTGTTACTCTTTTCGTTAGAACTACGTTACTTGATACCCATTGGTTTCATAATAACGTTTTGTTCACGTTTGCATATTCAGTATATAAAACGTTTTATATTTATGGTTTAATAAACATTTTTTTTTAATATTAAAATATTCTTTCGGTAATGCAATATACGTTAAAAATTAATAAATTTTTAACGTAAATTAAATGTACATTTTTTCGTTAGAACTACGTTACTTGATACCTACTGGTTTCAAAATTACGTTTTGTTCACGTTTGCTTATTCAATATATAAAACGTTTTTATTTATGGTGTAATAAACTTTTTTTTTTTAATATTAAAATCTGTCTGTAATGCAATAAACATTAAAACAATAATTTTTTAACGTAAAATTAAATGTTTATTTTTTCGATAGAACTACACTTTACTTGTTACCCATTGGCTCATACAAAAGCTTTATATTTTTAAATATATTATTTAATAGCAGATGTAGATATTTTACTAGATAGGGCTATCAAGTTTTATTTTTTAAATAACAATCTATAATTATTTTACTAAAATATAAATCGCCATTTTTTTTCTCTTTTCAACGATGTATTAGTTTATATTAATGTATTTGAAAAAATTCGAGAAAAATAAAATAGTTGAGTAATAATTTTTATTCGTTAGGAAAATGTATATGCCAAGAAATGTGTAGAGGTATATGTGCAGTTTGGAATTTGTATTACAAGCCCCAAAAAATAATCACACATTATATTTATTGTTCAAATACAAATTACAAATATACGTTTTATATTTTATATATTTAACAACTGCCTTGTTACTAACAAACAGCAACAAACATTATTCACAATTACTAGATTTCAAATTAAACATAAACGTAACAGTCTACTTACCAAATCTTCCAGCTCTGTAGTTGGAATGATTCATAGGAATATCTAGATTTTTTTGACGCAAAAGAACGACCATTCAGCTACTACTACAAGAAGTAGGAATATTTCTGAAACCGATAGAACATACCTATTCATTCTTATAACAAAAATTAAACGTTAATTCCTAATAATATTGTTATTTGCAATTGAATGTTTTGGAGAAGGGATATAGTGACGTCAGTAAGGCCTGAGATTATATCTCTATATACTGCTAACTACTGCTGACATATTGTTTGTCTTTAGTACGCTTGTGCCATAGCGATGTCACTAACTCCTTCTCCATATTAATAATAATTTATTTAATAGAAAACTGTACAATGTACAAAGTACAAATGCGACACTTGGTGAACTGCTCTGAAGTGTAATTTAAATATTATTAATAATTTATTTATCGTAAACTACAAATAATTAATCGATTTAAGAAAATACGGGTAGGTATTTTATTTTGTATACTCCGATGTGTAAAGTTGGCACTTTACATATAGCGTGTATCACGGAAAGTAAAACATAGGAAATCAGTTTTTCCGTGCGCATTGCTCCCCTAATTACTTTAGACAAAAAGTTTCAAATGGATGTTGGAAAGCAAAAATTTCTACATCCGAATCAATAAAAAAATCATTTTGGCTATTTTATAATAATAATAATAATAATAATAATAATAATAATAATATATATATATATATTTGTCCAAGAGAAATCTTATACAAAGGATTGGCAGTTACATTTTTCGTGACAATTATGTGAAATAGAGTAAATATTTCATAAATTTAGTATAAAACATTTCAATTTTAGTACATTAATCATATAATTATATATATCAAACATATTAGTTAGGGTCAATTTACCCAACAGGGCTTTGAAGTGGTCTCCTGGACTGACGTTGCTAACATATTTTGAGATGTGTGCCTTTCTAATGGGCTCGTAGATGGGACAGGCGAACAGAAAGTGGTACAGGCTATCTTCCTGCTGGGCGTTACAGATAGTACAGGTATCTTCTTCATTGAAGTTGAGAATTACTCCATCATGGTAAATCTGAAATTTCTTTAGGTTTGCTAAGCGAACCTGACCTACGAGTTTGAGGGTTTTAAAGGGAACCTCAATGGTTTGGAAAGGGTTATTGAATAGGTACGCTTTGTACTCGGGGTTGTAGGTTGAGTTTGTTATGCGTATAATGTCGGAATTGTATAGGTATTGGGAATAGGAGTTTATAATGTTTGGGATTTCTTTTTTAACTATAAGGAAGTTTGGATCTTCCCAGAGCCAAGAGAAATTAGCTTTTTGTAGTATATTTTGTATACTTCTCACCCAATTAAATTTTTCTTGTTTGGTGGAGGGTATGCTTGGTTTTTTGTTAAGTATTACAAGTTTGTTGTAACAAGTCTTCACGTAGCGTTTTTCAGACATTAGAAGTATTTTATACCACCAGTTCAGCGTACTTTTAACTACTACCAATTCTAATTTGTACTGGTTAGCCTCATTTCTGACTATATAGTTCGGAGTGTTTCTATACCATCCAAAGATAGTTTTGAAAAAATGTAGTTGTCCTTTTTCAGTGATCTCGGAATAATTATGTGCCCAAGTTTCGCAAGCATATAGTTGGGATGGTATAACTGTGGTTTCGAAGAGTTTGAATATGGTGTTCCAGTTAAAGATTTTTGTTTTCATTAAAGTGTTTTTAATACATGATGTAACTTTCTTGGATCTGTTAAAGAGGTCTTTGGCGTTTTCGTAGAATAAACCAGAAGTAGTATATTTGATGCCCAGGTATGTATACGTACTTGTATGCTTTATTTCGTTGTCCTGACAGATGAATTTGATTTTTTGTTTGCGGTGTCTACCTTGATGAAAATGCATGATTTTAGTCTTGTCGGAGTTTATTTTTAGGTCTAGTGAGTTGCAGTATGATTCTAGCGTCTTTAGTTTTCTTTGCACATCGGCAGGCGAGTGAGCAAGTATCACGATATCGTCCGCGTACTGTAGGGATAGGATATCCGTATTTTGAGTGATGTAGAGTCCTTCTAAGTTTTGTGTGCGGAATGACTGTTCCAAGTCCGATATATACAGGGCAAAGAGGAGCGGGCTAATGCACTCGCCTTGCAGTACCCCTTTTGTTACTTCGATTTCTTCAGAGATTGCGATGTTCGATTTGACTTGAATTGTGGCTTGGTTGTAGATATTTCTCAATAGTCGTGTGATCTTACCGCTTACTCCTAAATAAAATATCTTGTTCCAGAGTTTATCATGGGGGACGGTGTCGAACGCTTTTTGAAAATCTACTTATATAGCATAGGTGCCTTCTTTATTTGTAAGCATTCTTGATTGGACAATTGAGTTGAGGACAAAAATGTTGTCGATGCATGATCGTTTTTTACGGAAACCCGCCTGTGCTTCAGGAAGGATGTCGTAATTTTCCGTCCAGATTTGAAGTCTGTGGTTAAGGATAAAAGTTAATACTTTGGTAATAGTGTTTATTAAAGCAAGACCCCTATAATTATTGGGGTTGGATGGATCACCTTTTTTATGGATCACATGAAGTTTTATTTTGGCGAGTGTAGCAGGAAGAGATTTAAAAGTTTTTTCAGGTGATTCTTTCCTGTCTCTGGAAGGTATTTTAGTTGTTCATTAATGATATTATCTAAACCTGGTGCTTTATTTGATTTTAGTCTGTTCAGTGCAAAATTTAGTTCAAATTGCGTTATTTCCGAATCTGGATTCGTACCTGGGTACGGATGGCGAACATCTATATAATTAGTCATAATTGTAGTTTTACTTCCAAACCAGTTAGTGTAATGTTGGAACCATTCTTCTGGGGTTATTTTGTTGGTCTGATGGTTGTTAGGGAGTAGATATTTTATTGTGGCCCAGAACTCTTTAGTGTTTTGAATATTTGTTAGTTTGTTATTTAATTCTCATTTATATGCGTTTTTTTCGCGTTGAACTGTGCCATTATAATTTTTCTTTGATTGTATGTAGTTCTGTAGATATTCTAGTTCAAAATTATGAGCTTTTGCTATCCGCAGAGATCTTCTCATTTGTTGTTTGAGTACTCTGCAGTCATTATTGTACCACGGTTTCGATTGCGCGCAGGAGTTACCTGCTCTTATTTCGTTTTCGACTGTGAAATTCTGGATGAGATGAAAGGCATTTGAGTCAATCCACGCATGATCTATTACAGATTTACCTCTGGGTCCCACATACGTGTAATTGCCTGAATAATCATTAGGCATTCTGCCGTTTAGTAAGCATAGGTTTTCAGTTTCCATAACATCTATGTAGTCACGCCCATTTTTATTAATTGTGGTGTCTTTGCTGTTGCGTGAATTAATTAAATTAGAGTTGAAATAATTGTAAAATTCTTCTTGATTTAAGTTTCCGATTCGGCAATTGAAGTCACCTCCTATAATTAACGCGTGTGTTGGATGTAGCTCCTTGATTTCTTTTAAACTGTTAGCAAAAAGTTCTAGTAATGTTTGGTAATTATATGATGGGGAAAAGTAAACATTGCAAAGTATTAGTTTTTGAGTTGGGGTGCATATTTCTATAAAGATCCAATGTGGTTCGCTTTCAATTGTTTTAATATTTATTTTTTCTTCTTTGATTAAAATCAGCAATCTACCTTTTGCTCTTCCTAGGCTAGCATCTTTTATAGCTCTATGTTGGTGTATTGAGTACTCATTTAGAAATGGCGGTAGTTTGTTGATTTCAAAGTTGGCCCAAGTTTCGGTGAGGCAAATAATTTTGTTTTGTAGCAGTAGTTCTTCTTCTTTGAGATCTAGATTGTATAAGTTTTTCATTCCTTGGACATTCCAGAAAACGATGTGGGTTGAATTAGTGGTTTTAATTAATTTTTTGGAATCCCGTTTTTTGACTGAGAGTGTTCTGGATCTTGTAAGGATGTGTTTGTCGAGCGGTCGTATTATAGTACTAGGTTTATCATTTTTTGCTTTATCTTCGTTTGCACCAGTCAATAGGAGATTAGGGAGGTTAACACTGAGAATTTCATCTTCATGAGAATAAGGTCCTGGATTGTTCAATTCAGTACTTGACTTTGAAGTATTTCCTTTGTTAGTATTATCATTAGTTGCCAGTTTGCTAATATCTTTGTGGGTCGCAAAGTCTACTTTCTCTAGATCCGAGGGAGAATAGGTTTGTCCATTAACAATTAATTTGTCTTTTATAAGGAAAGCCCTAAGGCCATTCTCTCTTGCTTTTATTAGATGCGGTTTTAGGAGTTTTCTCTCCATTACAATCGATTTAGGCAAGTCTTCTTCTATGTAAGCTTTGGTCCCTTTCAAGAGACGAGATTTACTTAGAACATCTTTTTTAACTTTTTTAGAAGCGAGTTCTACGAGTATGGGTCTAGGGGAGGGCTTCTTAATATGTTTTCCAATTCTTCGAGCTTCTTCTATGTGGTTTTCATTTATATATGATAATTTACATCGAGTGTTCAAAAAATTGATGATGACTTTCTCTGTATGTTCATTGTTTTCTTCTTTTAGGCCAAAGAATAAAAGATTTTTATTTTTGGTTTTTATTTCTAAATTATTTATGGTTTTATCTTTTTCCTTTAGCTGTTCTTCTAATTTTTTAATTTTTCTAGTGTTTTCTTCATTGACTTTGTTAAATGAGTGAAGTGTTACTTGAAGATTTTTAACTTTCCTGATTAATTCAGTTGTTTGCGCTTCAATAGGAGCTAAAAGAGCTTTTATTTGAACGAATGTTGCCATATTCGAATATTTTTTTGTTTCCAATATAGTTGAGAACACTGTTTTTTTCGTAGAAAACTAATTCAATCTTGCGCGTAAGTTGTTGTCTCGCTTGCAAGGCCACTACACCACACACACGAACTCTAGTTTTTGTTTATATTACAAACCCCGCACAAACTATCACCGTTTTTTATACTTTACTTAAGTTGATTGTGCATAATTACAATAATTAGGTTACTATGAAATATTGTAGTTTACTATTATTGGTTAATTTTGAAAATTTTCAGTTCACTAAACAAACAGCACTGTTCGCAGTTCGACACAATGTTGCCAATATCTGGCTATTTTATAATTGCAGCAATAAAATTTGAAAATTCACGGAAATACAATTTAATAGTATTAGCCGTGGAATTAGAAACAAGAGACGAACAAAAGCGTAACGTTTTATTACATCAAATTATGTATTAGTATTTATTTTGACAATCATTATTCTGACACTGACGTATAAAAGGTTACCCTTTTGTTCGTCTCTTGTTTTAATTCCATGGCTAATACTATTAAATTGTAATTCCGTGAATTTTCAAATTTTATTTCTGCAGTTATGCATTATTTTGGACATTTCGTCTCATAAATATGTATTGTTTTATTAATTTATTCATAGCTATTAGATCAGTAGAGTAAATATTTTGAAAATATTTTTATAAGAAAGTACGTAGAATCCAATGGTCCATTGGACTTTAACATATAAAATCGTAATTTCCTGCTTTCCTAATTATTTATATATTAGAAATAATACTTAATAAAAATAAATTACCCTACCATGACAGATAAACAGTTAGACATTTGTTATTTAATTTGTCTCAATTCCATGGCTGTCATTTTTGAGGTGATATTCGACATTTTCATACCTAATTTCTGCCGTTACAAGGCATACAAAATTAATTTTCAGATGCAGAATTTTATGCTCTACAACTTTTATTTGTAGGTTTTTTACCTAAAATAATTAGGAAAGCAGGAAATTAAGAATTTAACCAGAGCTGGGACCAGTACTCAAAAATAGTATTTAAGTACTAAATACTAAATACTCAGAAGTAAAGTATTTAAATACTAAGTAAAGTAATACTTTAAGTACATTTTTTTACCTACTTACAGTACCAGTACTAAGTATTTTTTAATGAAATCAGTTAAAATAATATGACGAAAAATTATCGAGTTTAGGTACATATTTGTATATTACTCTCAGCCAATAAGACAGGTAATAATATATACCTATTAAAAAAATAGCATATGAAATGTTTTAAAATAAACTCCATAAGAAATGCATTGCATTTTACGCATCTCACACTTCACGTACTGTGATTAATGTATATATAGCTACTACTTTACGCCTTTGAGTAGAAAAATTGTTTACTTATTTAGTTCTATAATATTGATGAGCACGTAAATATGTGGTTCAAAATTACTTCTTGATTTATCTTTATTTACGTCCTTAACTATTCGATTAAAACTGTAGATAGCGAAAACTTTAATAACTATCAATACTTGTTCAAACTTGTGTTGACAGTACAAAACACACAGCAATTTGTTCTTGCGCATGCGTGAAGTATTTAGTATTTAAAGTACTTAAGTTACTTTAAATACTTTTGGATACTTTAAGTACCAAAAAGTATTTGAAGTACTTTTTATGAAAAAAAGTATTTTAAGTACAGTACTAAGTAGTAATTTTCAAAAGTATTTTAAGTAAAGTATTGTAAATACTGGATGTATTTAAAGTAATACTTCCAGTACTTTTACTTTAAGTAGTTCCCAGCTCTGAATTTAACATTTTAAAGTCCTATGTTCGGCTGTATATATATATATATATATATATATATATATATATATATATATATATATATATATATATATATATATATACAGGGTGGAAACGAACTTAATGTCTTAAATTTAAGGGTGAGTAGTATGACATGTGTAGATTATGAAACAGAAAGATTTTTTTTTAAATTCGCATATTTAAGGGTAGTTTTCATGAAACCAACATTTTTGGTACCACTGGACCACTGGCAACGCATTTGCATTATTTTATCTATTACACAATTATTTTCGTTAAAAATGCTATTTAATTTAATTATTAAGAATAATATCTTATACAACTAATTTTGAATGTATTTTTGATAACCATATTTCTAATGAAATATGAATTAAAACAGCAGTAAAAAAAAGTTTCCTTAAGAAAAGTCGAATTTTCGTTTTTCGAATTTTAATAAAAATCTTTCAGTTTCGTAATCTACACATGTCATACTACTCACCCTTAAATTTATGACATAAAGTTCGTTGCCACCCTGTATATATATATATATATATATATATATATATATATATATATATATATATATATATATATATATATATAGTAAGTTTTAAATATTTTACTGTGTACTAAAATAATCTGCAAGACCGGAAATACCATAGGGGAATGTATCAGGATCCGGTTGTAGTCTACCTTGTGGTCGTGAATTTGCAAGCCAACAATCGTCTATAATTAAATATTCATATCCGGCGTCTTTATATCCCCCGGATATCATTTGATCGGCCATTTCTCTTGACAGAAAAAATAATAACTTAGGTATTTATACTAACTTAATACATTCGCCAGGGTATTCTGTACAATTTGTAAATTGTTCCCAATGCAACCATCCCATCGGTGGTGTTCTGGCTAAACCATATTACGTACCTCGGTGGTTAGTAACAAATGTCCTCACCAGGATTAGGCTGCCGGCTCCTCAGGGAGAAGGGGTGGCTCAATATGATGGGCGCCACGTGATCGGACAAGCTGCCCTCACCCTCTAGACCACGGTAGTGTGAAGGACAAATAAAACTAAGGTGCTTAACGCAAAGGAAAACCTGCAAAGTTGTTTGAAAGGGAATTCTTGGGTAGTTTTGGTAATAATACTCAAAATTAAATTAAGTGAAATATATATTGAATGAAAAGATGGCAAATAAATGATACAAATTAATGTAATAAGCATAAAGAGAAACCACATAAAACAGTAAAACAAGGACAACGGATGTTCGCGACGCCAATACAAAAAATCTGTTGTGGCCAGCACAATACCTCTCGCCACTTCCTTTTTTTGGTTACATAAGTATAGGGCGCGAACGGCAATGTTACATTTTTGGGCTTGACAAGCAAATGTGTGGGCCCGTTTCAGAATGATAATTAGTAATTATGTACATAGATGTCAAATGTTAGAATTTTTCATTAAAAATTTCAAAATTTTCTAAATTTACGTAGTTAATTTATCACCAGGAGTTTAAAGTTTACTTGTATGCCTTAGATATTTAACATTTAATTCTGCTCCACATGGAATTGGAAAATCACTAAATTTAGAATGAGAAATTATGATATTTGACATCTATATACATAATTACTAGCTATCATTCTGACATGGGCCCCCATATCTGCTTGTCAAGGCCAACAAAATCATATGACTGCTCGCTCCCTATTGTATTTAACATTTCTTGTATACCTACACTCTACACCAAAAATTCTACTTACGCATATATCTATTCCATATATATTTAGATTGTTTAATTTTAAATTCATTTTTGATGAAGAAATTTTGTTCTCTTCTAATTTTTCGAAATGTTTCCAATTCTATTAATACATTAAGAAATAATATAATGTATGTACTTCCCAGAAAAAGTCTTCAGTAATGTCTTCGGATTTCTGACACTGACAATATCTGTCAGTTACAAACAAATTAAATTTTCAACTATTTTCCATGGCCATTCTTTTGGCTGTAAAATTTATTATAACAGATTATTTTACATACTATATTTCTTCTATCTCTAAATCTATAGAATATATTGTAAAATATTTAAATGTATCAGAAAGAGAATTTATTTTTCTTTAATATTATCAAGAAAAAATTTCAAAAAATATTATTTAAAAGATTTTTTTTCAAGAATCTTCTACTTCCGGTTGTCCAATTGTTACCAAAACCTTTTCAGATCTTCCCATGAATGTCCGATTGGGAAATACGTAGTTAAAAAAATTTAAAGTCTTATAGTTTTTGAGTAACCGTCCTTCCAACATCCCACACACACACACACACACATACACACACACATCCACACACGCACACACACACACACACACAGACATCATCGTAAAAATGATAAAATCGGATTGTAGGGACCTTAAAACGTGCTTATTCAATAAAATCTGGATATGCGATTTTTAGCATGAATGCAATACCTCTCTTAGCGAGAGGTAAAAAGGGGAGAGAAGGGAGATAGGAAGAGGAGAAAACAGGGTAGCAGCGCGGACACCGGCGACTATATTTCCCGCAAGCTCCCGGACTAAACCCTAGAAATCTTGGGTACTACAAGGGCCCTAACTACCGAAGCTGGCCAGTCGGTTCACAACAAAATGGCGGGAGTAATCGCGGAGAACCGTTGCGAAATACGGCGCAGGCGCAACACAAAAATACAAGAAATAACGGTAAAACAGAAAGGGAGAATAAAATTACTCTAATGGCGTCAACCCACAAACATCCACGTTCACACAACGTACTTATAAATAAAGGAAATTAAAGCTACTAAAGTAACGCAAGCGGAAGGTTTGGTTTTGCACAAAAGAAAAATCTTAGTGCGACAAAAACTAGTCCGAAGACTCAAAAATAATAATGAATTAAAGTCGTTAATACAAAAAAAAGGTTTTCGAAGAATAGATAACTTTTTAATCTTGAAAACATAAAACTCAACTACACCCACTTATCGCACAACACTTAGCTGTTTTCCCCCTCGCACGTGGCCTGCATGTGGACTCGTAAAAGCGCGGAGGACGTAGACAGCGGGGCCAGATGTACGGGCTCTCGATGGTACGAATCAGGATGGGCTCACGGGACGGTGTGGACAAGCCGGAAGTCTCAATTCCAACAACGTTTGATTGGTAGCGTTAAAATCCCCTCAGCGGGCTTTCCGGGTAAGTACGCAACGAAAAATCTCACTCACGGAAAATAAAAGCGCGAATAAATTTTATCCCAAAATTGGAATTAAAAAAAAATATCTTCGATATGAAAAATTTATCGCAACGCAACTCCAAAAAAAACTACGCCCAAAAAAAAACTATCAACCTGCCTTTGCAGAAATACACCCGTCTCTGACCCGTTACCCCCTGCCGGGTTTTGCAATTTTTTAAAATGTTTACTAAACAAAGTGCATTACGCATAAAAAGAGATATAGAAGAAGAAAGATAGAAAGTAGACAAAACAAATTACGAGAGAGGGAGAGAGATAAACGCAGACGAGACGAAGATGATCGGGAACACACGACCACGGCCGAAGAACACGCGCGCACAGCGCAACACGAACGCTTGTAACAACGAAAAACTATAAAAATTACTACGTTGGGCGAAATAAGAAGAAATAATAATAAGAAAAGTTACTAAAACAATAACAAGTGACACAAAAGATAACGTCACATTACGAAGAATAGCAACAATAAATTAAACAAATAGAGTAAGAACAAAGTATGAAATTATAAAATAGAAAAATAAATAGAAGGCAAGTAGCTAACAGTATATTTTTAGGTACGAAAGAAACGAGAATTAGAACATAATAAGGAAAGTAACAAAAGACATACATATAGGCACGTAACAACCATTATCTAAACCATTAACCATATGGTTAATGGTTAAAAGAGTTGTTAAAATGATTAGTGAGACCTTCATATTTTGGTTCGCTGTTACCATAAAATTCAAAGTATTAACTAAACTAACAATAAATTATAATTGAATATATACTTACACGGTTCATGTATTCTTAACTGTTAAGAAAATGCGTTATGTTTCGAGTATATATACAGAGTTTATTATCACTTAAATAGTTTAAAAGATTGATTAGGTATAGTTCTTAAATGATAAATTATTTCAAGTATTTGTTTAAAACTGATTCATATTCAAACGTAATGTTGGAAACTTTGAAGATAATTAATGTTTTTACCTTCCGTCACCTTTAGGTAAGGAAGGTATTGTCTTTGGTCAAAAAATTCAGTGATGAGTTTTTACTGAATAAGCATGTTTTAGGGTCCCTATAATACGATTTTACCATTTTTACGATGATGTCTGTATGTATGTATGTGTGTCTGTGTGTGTCTGTGTGTGTGTGACAAAAGTTCCGGATCCCATAACTTCAATACCACGATTCCAAAAATTATAATTTTTTCGTATTCCTCAAGTTTACATCCAGAAGAACAAGTGATTAGATTTTGGTTATAATTGGTGAACCGGAAGTTGCCACATTTGAAGATTTAACAGTTAAATTTGAGTTATTGACATTTAATATTATTATAACTTAAAGAATATAATATTCTCTATACGATTTGATTACATTTTATACTTCATGTTTAATAGATACAGAGTTAAAGAATTTTAAATAAATTAAATTTTATAATTCAGCCAGCTATGCTAAACATGGAAACTGCTAACATATTCATATAATTCAAATTGACAGATGTCAGTATGAGTAAAAAGTAAATTAATGTGGCAGAGATGAGGATGTTGAAGTAGAAGTTGGGGAAACACGGAAAGATACGGTAAGAAAATAACTCTAGTGTTACAATTTTGTAGAAAGATACAAGAAAGACGATTACATTGGTTTGAATTGAACATGTCATGAGGAGAAATGAAGAATTATATTTGAACAAGAATGAGTAGTTTAATAATGGGAGGTTGAAGAAGCAGAGAAAGACCAAAGATAAGATGAAAGGACTGTATTGCGGTTGCGGAAGACTTGAGAGAAAACGAACCGAATGAGAACGATACGCAAAAATATCGACTCCTAACGAATAAGAAAAGCTAAAGAGGAAGAAGATGTCAGTGTCAAGTGCAATTTGAATAGTTTGTTTATGAAATAATTTTACTGAAAATTTAGAATCTTTTGCAAGAAAAATTATGTATGGAATTTATACATTATACACAGGATTGACGGAAGGTATTGTGCTGGCCACAACAGATTTTTTTATAAAATGCACCTTCATACTTTGCCAAGTGCCGTTTAGAATTTTATTATCTGTCATCTTCTGCTAAAAGATTAATTAAGTATTATATTTTTTTCTACATCTTCTATATTTTGTTCAAGATTTTTTTTGCATGGCAACAATGAAACGAATAAAACTTCAAGTAACAGGAATATACACATTAAATTAATTTAACAGACCAGACAACATAAAATTAAAAATAAAAAATATATATTTTAAACAATTTTAACAGTAGCGTCTCTTACGATCAGTCATGTCAACTGGGGGGTTAGTTGCATCGTTCAAGGTCATCTGTATCATGAACGAATGAACAAATTGGCATACATTTATCTCTTTCCTTTGCAAAGGCTATAAGAGTGTGCGATAAGGATGGATATAACACGCTTGTCTTTCAAAAATTCATATTGTTTCGAAGTTAATACATTCCATTTTAAAACTATGCTCGTTGTTGATAATACTTTCGCTGTAACGTAAGTTTATTTATTAATTCAGATACATTGCCTTGATTCATAACCGTACGAATAACGTTATTTTCTGTCAGAGTCAATGACATTGTGTCATTTCATTATCTTATTTTTCACTGAATTTGTTATAATGCGCGGAGCAAAAATCTGAATTCATACAATTCGTAGATGACCTTGATCTGACATCTTTGAAAAAATTTACTGTATATATATCATAAACAAAAGGTCCGGGAATAGTATTATTTATTTTTTACAGGAGTTGTTTTGTGGAGGTCTACTATATTAAAACAAAGATCCATATGTATATTTTATTAACAATTTTATAAAATATACATATAAAATAAAATATATTTAAACAAAATAATCTCATCACCATGACTATCACCATATAAATAAAATAATTTAAATATTAACCATTTACTTCACATTGAACGTCGGTCTATCAGTAATGCGTAAATATTGTGTTATTGATTAAAATAAATTAGATCGATGCGGGGCCCAGCTAACCCCCGGTCGTACACCCAGTTGGCTGATCGTAGAGACGCTACTGTTAAATTTATTTAAATTTCATATTTTTTAACTTTATGTTGCCTGAGCTGGTAATATGTGTGGGAGCCCGACGAACCCGAGTTTAAAGGTTTCGCGCGCGAGGAAGCAGAGGGCGCGCGGGAGCGACTAGGTGTGGTCGAGGAGCTGTTGAGAGAGAGGAAGGAACAGTCTGAAATGTACCGTTGAGTGAGAATGTCGGTTTTATGATCTATGTAAAAAACTGTGAATAATAGCTTTTTCTTTTTGTTCTTTTTTAAAACGTGAGTTTTATTTACGACGCCCAGCCGGGGAAAAGAGAATTTCCCACAAAATGGGGGTTCAACCGCGATAAACGCCAACAAGACGAACGACGCCAACAAAACGAAAGACGCCATCAAGACGAAAGATGCCATTGTTGCCGAGGACGCCGAGGAGCCGCCGTATGCTGCCGTAACCTGTTGAAGAGAAGCACCAAGACGAACCACGACGAAAGCCGCACCCCGCGACACGACGTAGCACCGCGAGGGAACTTCAACGGAACGACGCTAGGACGACCATCTTGGTAACCTCAACACGCGCCGCGTGGAAGTGACATAACCTCAAAGTTAGTGACGAGAAACTAACGACGAAAATGTCGAGGTTAGGCGACATCGAGAAAATCAAGCAGAACATTGGGGCTGCGTCGGTAAAAGCCATACAGACGCTCCACAAGTTGATTTTTGAGTACGATATCGTGGATCGGAAGAATCGTGGGAGATTGCGCGAATTTGCCGGTTTTACGATTCAACCCGACTCCGACGACAGCGTCGCAAAGCAAAAGTTTATAGACGAGGTATTCGATGAAGCCGATCTCATTACTGTTGCAAACATTTTGTCAATTGAATATACCGGTCCGAAGAAGGCTCTTGCAGAACGTATTTACCAATATTTATGCGATCTAGAGCAGCTGGAAAAAATATGCAGCATAGCCGACGATGATGACGACGACGAAAAGGCCAAACCCAAGAATAAGGTCAACCCCGACGACGAGGAAACCGAATGCGACGTTAAAACAGAGGTAAAATCCGACATCAACAAGGATGTAAAATCCTACAGGAAAAAGGAGAAGACGAAGGCCAAGACGAGGAAGCACAAGAAGCCGGCCATCAAGAAAGCTGGAGGCAAGCACCGTGGAGACGACGCATCGCAGACTTCATCCAGGCGCCACCGCTACGAGGACGACTCAACTTCATCCAGCGAGGCCACTTCGGATGAGGACAGCTCCGATGATGATAGTTCCAGTGAGGAGGAGGACTATGAGTAACCTCGAAGATCCAGTCATCGCCGACCTGCACGACGAGAGGTCCCACAAGTTTGCCCTGACCTTCCGCGACCTCGAGGACTCCATCCGCACGTTCAGCGGCAAAGACGGTTACTCGGTCGTGAAGTGGATCGACGACTTCGAGGAGACTGCAGAGCTGATGTAGTGGTACAGAATGCAAATGTTCGTCTACGCGAAGAAGTCGTTGACAGGTTTGGCCAAGATGTTTATCAAAGGCGAACGAAGGATCACGACGTGGACCAAGTTCAAGAAAGCCCTAAAGGAGGAATTCCACGTCGAGACGACCGCACCTGAGATCCATCGACTCCTGGCGAAGCGGTACAAGAAGAGGGACGAAAACTGCCAGGAATACCTCCTAGCCATGCGGGAAATCGCCAGCAGGACGGACCTCGATGACAAGTCGTTAATGCAGTACGTCATTAACGGCATCGACGACAACGCTGGCACCAGAATAATGTTGTACGGGGCGAAAAACCTCAAGGAGTTTAAGGAGAAACTTCGTTGTTACGAGCAGGCCAACGAGAGGGGCAGCCACAAGTCAACCAAGCACGAGTGTTGGAGAGAATGAACTACGCAGTGGTTTTAGTTTTTAGATTTTATTTTATGTAAAATAAAATAACTACACTTTGTGAAAAATATGTCCAATTTTATTTTTTTTATAAATATTATGATTGATTACTATGACAACGAACAGATGAGTAACATTAGCAATGTTGATAATTTCAATTATATAAAAATACAGTAACAATTATAAATAAATAAATTAGTATTTATTTCAACACACTTCCCTAATTGTTATCGTATTTTTATATGCACACAAGTTACTGTTTAAATTTTTCGAATTTTAATACACTTAAAGGTTTGGTAAATAAGTCTGCTATTTGATCTTCGGTTGGACAATATTTTAGTTGTATATGTTTTTCTTCAACCTTTTCTTTGATGAAGTGGAAACGAACGTCGATATGTTTAGTTCTTTTTGTTCCTTGTCCCTTGATAATATTTATTGAGCTTTGGTTGTCAATGTTTAATTCCGCTGCAACGTTGTTTCCTGTTAATTCTTGAAGGAAATATTTCAAATGCATGAGTGCTTTTGTGCATTCTGCTGCTGCTATGTATTCCGCTTCGGTAGACGATGTTGTCACAATTGGTTGTCTTCTTGATGTCCAGCATACTGGTCCTGCACAGTAATAAATAACGAAACCTGTAGTGCTTTTCCGAGTTTCGAAATCGCCTGCGAAGTCTGCATCGCAGTATGCAATTAATTTTTCTTCTAAATTGTCTTCCATGGAATACGATATTCCAAAGTTTTTTTGTTCCTTGAATATATTTTATAATTCTTTTCAAATGGAGCAGATCAGAATGTGATGGGTTTTCTACTTGTCTTCCACTTAAACCAACTGCTAGCGCTAAATCTGGCCTGGTTTTTGTAGAAAGATAGAGAAGACTTCCTACAGCTTCTCTAAAAGGAAATTTTAACTTACGCTGATTGTCTTGTAATGTGTGTTGTGTTACACCAGGCGTTACAGGTGTTACAGCAGGTTTCGCATCTGTCATTCTATATTTATCCACAATTTGTTCAGCATACGATTCTTGAGATAATTTCAGCTTCTTATTATGTTTTTGTATAGTCATTCCAAGATAATTTTCTGGTTCTTCACTTGTTGTTATCTGAAATTCTTGACGTAAATTTGTTAGTAGATTATTGATTTCTTCACTATTGTTTCCGGCAACCATACCGTCATCTACGTATATAGCTAAAAATGTTTCGTGATTTTTACTTGTAAAAACACATTGTTCAGTTTTTAATTGTACGAAGCCTTTGCAATGAAGAAAGTCAGTTAGTCTTTTATTCCATCTCAAAGGAGATTGTCGAAGTCCGTATAGCGCTTTTTCCAATTTACAAATTTTTGTTTTATCTTCATAGCCTTGAGGTAATTCCATATACAGTTCTTCTTCGATATTACCATACAGAAAGGCAGTTTTTACATCAAATTTTACGAGCCGCATATTTTTCTTGGCTGCATGAGCAAGCATTACTCTTAGTGCATCATTTCCAACTACTGGACTGTAAATATCTTCGAAGTCAATACCTTCACGCTGTTGACATCCACGGACAACAAGACGATCTTTGTATCTCCCATCGTCTTTTATTTTGAATACCCATCGGCTAGTAAGTATTTTCTTATTTCTTGCTTCGCTTCGATCTACTAGTCTCCAAGTTTTATTTTCTTCTAGAGACCTTTTTTCGTCTTCAATAGCTTCTTTCCATCTTGTATTTTCTGGCCCATTTATTGCTTCTTCGTAGGTAAGTAAGACGTAATCTTTTAGTTTTTTAGGAGTTTTCTTCAGTCTTTTTCCTCTTCCTAATTCATCTTCTTGTCGTTCTTGATTTTCTCGTCGTTCTTGATCTTCTTGTCGTTCGTGATTTTCACGTTCTTGATCTTGTCGTTCGTGATTTTCTTGTTCTTGATCTTCTTGTCGTTCTTGTGATTTTTGTTCTTGTTGTTTTTGTTCTTCTTGTCGTTCTTGTGGTTCTTGTCCTTCTTGATTTTCTTGCTCTTCTTGTTCTTGATCTTCTTGTTGTACATGATCTTGTCGTTCTTGTTCTGGTTCTTCTTGTGGGCCTTGTTCTTCTTGTTCTTGATGTTTTTTGAAAACTACGTCTCTTGACATTATTATTTTGTTCTTCTCTTCATCCCACAATCTATATCCATTAGAACCATATCCAATGAGTATGATCGTTCTTGCAATTTCTTTAGTTTTGTTAGAACTGTGGCATATACAGTCGTTCCAAATATTCTGAGATTTGATAAATCGGGTTTTTTGTCATACCATCGTTCTGCAGGAGTACAATCCATTGTTGAGGTTGGGCTTCTGTTTAAAAGATAAGTAGCTGTGTACAATGCTTCACCCCAAAATTTGTTTTGCAATTTTTAGTCAAACAATAGAGCTCTAGTTTTCTCCATTAATGTTCGGTTAAGACGTTCTGCACGACCGTTCAATTATGGAGTATTTGCGATAGTATAATCTAAAATGATACCTTTATTTTTGCAATAATTTGTGAGTTCTCGAGAGATGTACTCTCCTCCATTGTCGCATCTTAATTTTGATATTTTCATATTCCATTTTGATTCTACTGTTTCTATATATTGTTTCATCATACTTGGTACTTCACTTTTCTTTTCCATGAGATAAATCATTGTAAAATGGGTAAAATCATCAAGGCAAGTAACAAAATACTTTTGTTGTCCCAAGTTCTACATTAAATTTCCCCTACATCTGTGTGAATCAACTCTATGGGTCGTGTAGCTCTAGTTCTGTCGTTTCTAAATGGTTGTCTTGTTTGTTTTGACTTCTGGCATACTTCGCAAACCTCTTCTAGATTCTTCAGATTTATTATTTTCATACCAGTGCACATTGATGTAAGTTTCCTTATATTTTCTGAGCTTAGATGCCCTAATTTTTGATGCCATTCGACATCCAAGTTTCTGTTAGTTTCTGAAGAATAATACGTGTTCTCTTTATTTTCTTGATCATCTTTCATGTCGACAATGTATAAGCCTGATTCATTTTTGCGACCTTTTATAATTTTTACATTATTTTTAATAAATTTTATTACGCCGCCATTATGAGTAATAGCATTGACACTCAAAAGGTAGTTCGATAGTTCTGGAACAAGAAGTACATTATTTAAATTACAAGATTGTGATTTTACAGTTCCGACACTCTTTGCTTTTATAAAAACACCCTTTTTTGAAGTTCCAATATTTGTTGAAACGTTTCTCTGATCTATTAGAATATCTTCGTTGTTAGTCATGTGCGAAGTAGATCCTGAATCTAATATCCATTTATTTATGTTTGGACAAGATTGTGCTAGAAACGATACATTTGAGTTTTTGTTTCTTGAATTTTAATTTTTCTTATTTTCTTGTTTCTTTTTGAAGAAGCAATTCCTTTCTTCGTGATTGGTCTTCTTACAAATGCCACATGGTGGAAAATTATTTTTCTTATATCCGCTGTTGTTTTTATTCTTGCAGTAACGAGCAATATGATTTCCTTTGCATATATAACATTTTAGTTCACGTGTTTTAAAAGCTAACATGTTTTCATTAATTTTATCTGTACTATTGCGAACTTCTTCTTTTAGAAGACGAGATATAAGATTCGTTATTGTTTACTTATCTGTAGATGTTGAATCCCACGCACTTCTATAGTGTCCATAGCATTTAGGTAACACTGAGATAATTTTTGTGATTATCATTTCATCGTCAATTTTCTTTTCAACACAATTTATATTATAAATGATATTCTGAATTTTGCTCAAATTGGTTGCCATATCTATTGAACTGTCGTATTCAAATTTAAAAAATTCTTCAAGCGATGAACATTTTTGCTGTACTGAATCATGTTCATATATTGAACATAATTTTGTAAACATTTCATTAGCTGTCTGGCAGTTCATTATATGTATTTTATTTGTTCTATCTATAGTAAATACTATCATTTTTTGAGCCTGAGCATCTTTTTTCTTCAAAATGTCTATCGTTTCCTTCTTGTCAGTTTCATTAACTTTTTCAGTCCCCATTACTACATCATAGAGAGAAGCAGCTTTTAATAACACTAGTAAATCAAATTTCCACATTGGAAAATTCTTCTGGTTGTTTAAAGTTTCGATATGTGAAAACTCATTGCCAATATTACTATCTGATATTTTGAATGCCATTTTCTTTACTTTTATTTCAATTAACTTGCCACGCACGGGGTAGAGGTTAATTTTTATTTTTGGTAACGTTCTTCTGGTATTTCTTTTTAAACGTTCTTCTGCTGGTCGTTCATCTGGACCCCATAACCTGTTGGAGAGAATGAATTACGCAGTGGTTTTAGTTTTTAGATTTTATTTTATGTAAAATAAAATAACTACACTTTGTGAAAAACATGTCCAATTTTATTTTTTTGGCAAATATTATGATTGATTACTATGACAACGAACAGATGAGTAACATTAGCAATGTTGATAATTTCAATTATATAAAAATACAGTAACAATTATAAATAAATAAATTAGTATTTATTTCAACAACGAGAAGCACTTCAAAACCCTGAAGACCGAAGGCCACCAGCATCCCAGAGAGGCCAAGTCATCGGAGAATGGCGCATCGGTGAAGACTTCATCAGTAACCAGGTGCTACAACTGCGGAGCTAAGGATGGACACAAATCCAGCAAATGCAACTTCAAAGACAAGGGTCCCAAATGCTTCAAGTGCCCTAACTTCGGTCACATCTCTGCGAAGTGCACAGCAAAACACCGCCAATGACGACACAAAGAACGAGGCCGGAGTAAACGTTGCGGCGAAGACGACGAGCAACTCGAAGATGATGGAGGTATCGATCAACGGCTACAAGGTGGAAGCTCTTATAGACACCGGATGCCACTTAAATCTGGTTCGTGACGATATCTACGTGAACGTGGGAAGGCCGACACTGAAGAGCACCGACATCGTTTTGTCCGGTTTTGGTAAGAGCAAAGTTTCACCAAGAGGATATTTCACGACTACTGTTGACGTGGACGAGGACAGCTTCTAAGTGGACGTCTACGTTGTGTCCGAGGACACGCTGAAGCTGCCAGCCATCATTGGAAACGACTTACTGGACCAGGCCGAAGTCAAGATGAGCAAGAGCGGAATCAGGGTGAAGAAGGTGCATGAAGCAGTCGCTCTGATGAAGATCGACGTTATACGGGAGGACGACTTGGACATCGGCACGCCGTCGGACGAGTCGCTGTCGAAGATCAGGGGGATGATCGCCAGCTACCAGCCGATTGCCGACAAGACGACCCAGGTGGAGATGAATCTCATTATGAAGAAGGAAGAACCCGTATACTGCAGACCGAGACGACTTGCGCCGGCTGAGAAGGAAGTCGTCGAGAAGCAGGTTCAAGAGTGGCTCGAGGACGGGATCGTCGAACCAAGCAGCTCCGACTACGCCAGCCCGGTGGTCGTCACGTCGAAGAAGGACGGGTCGCGACGACTATGCATTGACTATCGCCGAATAAACAAGGACGTCGTGAGGGACCGTTATCCTCTTCCATTGATGGAGGACGTGCTGGATAAGCTGTGTCACGCTCGTGTATTTAGTACCCTGGACTTGAAGAATGGATTCTTCCATGTCCGTGTTGCCGAACCCAGCCGCAAGTACACCGCATTCGTGACCCACAGCGGTCACTACCAGTTCCGGAGAGTTCCATTTGGGTTGTGCAACTCCCCGGCAGTCTTCCAAAGGCACATCAACTGTGTCTTCCGAGAGCTCGTAGTCGAAGGCGTGGTCTTCATCTACATGGACGACTTAATCATTCCAGGGCGAGACGAGCAGGAAGCCCTCAGACGACTAGAGCGAGTGCTGGGAACTGCTCAAGAGTACGGCTTAGAGATAAGGTGGCGCAAGTGTTAGTTTTTAAAGACAAAGATCGAGTTTTTGGGCCACATCGTCGAGGATGGAAAGATTTCACCCTCACCCACGAAAGTATCCGCGGTCCAGAACTACCCAGAGCCAAAATGCCTCGCAGATGTTCACAGATTTTTGGGACTGACCGGATATTTCAGAAAGTACATCCCGAGTTAGGCAAAAGTCGACAAGCCGCTCAGTGACTTGCTAAAAGGAAAACGCGAGTTCCAGTTCGGATCGGATCAGAGAGCTGCATTCGTCCAACTGAAGAGTTTGCTGTCAAACGAACCAGTATTAGCCATCTTCAATCCACAGTGTGAAACGGAGTTGCACACGGATGCTAGTGCGCAGGGCTACGGTGCAGTGCTGCTGCAACGTTCGTCGTCGGACGGCCAACTCCACCCAGTTCACTATATGAGCAAGAAGACGATTCCCCGGGAAGAGAAGTACTGCAGCTTTGAGCTCGAAGTCCTAGCTGTAGTCACCGCGTTGAAAAAGTTCCGCGTTTACCTGCTTGGTACTAAGTTCAAGTTAGTTACAGATTGTTCCGCACTGCAGAAGACTATGGACAAAAAAGACTTGACACCCAAAGTCGCGAGATGGGCGATGCTGATGGAGGAGTACGATTACGAGATCGAGCATCGTAGTGGGTTGAGAATTCCACACGCTGACGCCTTCAGCCGTCACCCGCAGG
Organism: Harpalus rufipes; assembly: GCA_951394225.1. Lineage (NCBI taxonomy): Eukaryota > Metazoa > Arthropoda > Insecta > Coleoptera > Carabidae > Harpalus > Harpalus rufipes. The sequence goes on along the minus strand of OX596288.1, from coordinate 14,737,786 downwards.
TGTTGTACGCTGACGAAGACGGCGTCGTCGCTCGAATCAAGCGTGCGCAGCAAGCGGACGAGGGTTTGATGGCGATCCATGATCACCTGCAGCACGAGCCTTACAAGGATTTCGAGTTGAAGGATGGAATCCTGTTCAAGTTCAGCGATGGTCGCGAGACGCTCGTCGTTCCTCGATCGATGCAGCACGAACTCGTCCGAAGCGCTCACGACGAAGGACACTACGTCGCTCAGCGTTCGGAGGAGAAGCTGAAACAAGACTACTACATCCCAGAGGTGAAGAAGATCGTCGAGAAGGTCATCCGCAACTGCGTCAAGTCCTGATAGAGTATGAAGATGAAAAAATGCCACTGAACATACTATATCAACGACTGTGGGACCTGCGGGACCTCCTAGAAAAGAACGAGCATAAAGAAATAGCATTCCCAAGCTTTGGAACAGGAAAGAGAAAAATTAGATGGGCATACCTCAAAATAATGATAGAAGCGGTCTATCATGGCACGGATATACATGTATATTGTTACTATAAAAATAACAACAAAAAGAAAAGGAAAGAACAAGAGGAGAATAACACGGAAATACAAACAAACACGTGTACATAAGAACAAGGAGATACGGGCCACAGGAACACCAAACAAATAAAACCCAAAGAAAGAATGGAGGAACAAAGGGATTTAAGAAAGACAGATGATGAGGGAAAACAACCGACAAGGCAAACAAGAAGAAACGATGTCATCATAATCCCTACAAAGGGCACGACGTATACAGAAATAGCCCAAAAACTCAAAAAGGAAATAAACCCAGAAGAACTAGGAATAAAGGGAATAAGACGAACCAAAGCTGGGGACATAAACCTCGAAATGAGAAAAAACGCCAACACAACGGATATCCAGGAGAAGATTGCAAAAACTACTGGATGCAATGAAACACACATCCTCAGCGAGAACCAAAGAAGAACGACCTTAATAATAAAGGACATAGAAGAAGACGTTACCATAGAGGTAATAGAAAAGGAAATTAGCGATATCCTCAATAAAGACGGTATGAGCAAAGCAAGGTATATTATATCACACAATATTATACCTGCATATGCAAGAACGCAGACAGCTTTTATTGATTTCACAAAAGAAGTTGCAGAAAAAGTGATGAACAAGAAATATCCTTTCATAAGACTTGGATGGACAAACTGCCGGGTCAGAAGATGTATAAACGTAAAGCAATGCGTGATATGTCATCAATATGGCCACGACCAAAAAGCATGCAACGGAGAGGATAAAAGAGACCGTTGTAGGAAATGCGCAGAAACATGGCACAAGGCAAAGGACTGTCAGAGCACAGTTCTCCTCCTGGGCCAGACAACATCCCCCCAGAGGTGGTAAAACTAGCCGTTAAACAGAACCCAATAGAAGTTGCCAACTTAATGAACACCCTGATTAAGCAAGGCCATTTCCCGAACAAATGGAAAGAAGCACGCCTGGTCCTACTGAAAAAACCAGGCAAACCCGCAGAACAACCGAGCAGCTATAGACCGCTATGCCTGCTAGACGGACTAGGGAAAACATTTGAACAAATTCTGCACACCAGAATAACATACGAACTGGAAGAGACAAACGGATTATCCGAAAGACAATACGGTTTCCGTAAGGGGAAGAGCACAACAAACGCCATCCAAGCGGTACTGGACATTGCCGAAAGTACCAAGCTGGGTAACGGGAGGCAAAGGAAACTGTGTGTGCTAATAACACTCGATATCCGCAACGCATTTAACACGGCAAAATGGCGGAGAATAATAAAAGAATTACGAGACAAAGGTACATCAAGCTACCTAATAAAAATGGTACAATCATACCTTCAGGATAGAACCGTCATAGTACAACACGAGCACGGAAAAGTCGCTCAAAATATTACCAGGGGAGTCCCACAGGGGTCAGTTCTGGGACCACCACTGTGGAACGTGCTGTATGACGGCGTTCTGCGACTCGAACTACCGGAAGGGGCAATTCAAATAGCTTACGCCGACGACCTGGCATTAGTAGTCACAGCTAAAACAGAAGCAAACCTGAAGGAAAATAAGCTTAAGGAAAATAGCAGGATGGATGAAGGAAGCAGGATTGGAACTGGCCATGGAAAAAACGGAAGCAATAATGCTGACTGGAGGGAGGCGAGTCCCGAACATAAACTTCGAATTTAACGGCAGAAGAGTAATCCCAAGCCGGAAAATAAAGTATTTGGGGATAACCCTGATACCTGGTCCCAACCTGGGAAAACACATCGAGATGGCGGCAGACAAAGCTAACAAGGCAGTAACAGCACTGTCAATACTAATGCCGAACAAGGGGGGTCCTGAAGCCAACAAAAGGAAACTACTTGCACAGTTAACAATATTATATGCAGCACCAATCTGGGAAAGCTACATGAAGAAAGAAACCCACAGAAACAAGTTGCTGAGGTTACAACGAAGAGCAGCCATAAGAGTGTGCTCTGCATATAGAACAGTATCTACAGAAGCGGCACTAGTCATAGCAAGTCTCACTCCCATAGACATTCTAGCGACAAACAGAAGCAGGACAGGTACGAGAACAGAAAAAGAAAATAGAGCCGTAGAAGAATGGCAAAAAAAATGGCGCGAGGGCAGTAAAAGGAGGTGGACCAAAAAACTGATCCCCAACCTGAAGATGTGGATTGACCGTAAACACGGGCAACCTACCTTATATCTCACTCAATTTCTGAGCGGACATGGATGTTATCAAAGCTTCCTACATAAAATAAAGAAGATAGAAAGCGACAGGTGTATACACTGTAATGTAGATACAGCTGATGACGTCGAGCATACAACTTTCCACTGCTCTAAATGGAAAGAAGGTAGGAGAGTAATGGAAGACATCACAGGGATATTAACGTCAGAAACAGTGGTTAAAAAAATGCTTGAAAACGAGGAAAACTGGGAAGCTGTCAAAAAATTCGTGACAAAAACACTCCAAAGTAAGGAGAAGGCAGAAAGAGAGGCCGAAGCAAGATTGCAATGAAATAAGAAAGAGAAGATGGAAAACTATCCTTAAGTGCCACACATCTTGAAGTAATGTCGATGATAGTCCCAGGATGTTGGTAATCGTCGAAGGACGGGAGAGTTTAGTGGGTTAAAGTCCCACACTGCCTAGTACAGGTCTCTTCTGCCTCGGCACGAGACCAGGCGTGCATGACGCATTCTCTCCAACCTACAAAAAAAAAACTGCGTCAAGTGCATGCTGATCAACCGGAAGATGGGGAAGCAGGAGGGACTTCTGCACCCGCTGTTCAAGGAGAGTTCGCCGTTCCATACCTATCACGTCGACCACCTCGGACCTTTGGAATCAACACACAAAGGATACAAACATATCCTCGCCGTGGTAGACAGCTTTACGAAGTTCATCTGGCTCTATCCGGTGAAATCGACGATGTCCAGCGAGGTCATCATGAAGCTGGAAGTGCAGAAGGCAGCCTTTGGTAGCCCGGCCCAGATCGTATCCGACCGAGGCTCCGCCTTTACATCGCACGTATTTGAGGAGTACTGTCGTGCGGAGAAGATTGCTCATCTGCTTATTATCACTGCACTACCTCGTGCGAACGGGCAGATGGAGCGCATGAACTTGACGATTGCCTCCATTCTAGCCAAGCTGTCGTTTGAAGACCCATGCCGCTGGTACAAGTACGTGGACGCCGTACAGAGAGCCATGAACTCAACGTTCAACCGCAGCATCGGGCGGACGCCATTTGAGCTATTGATGGGCGTTAAGATGCGCAACCAGACGGACCTTAGGATCGCCGAGCTCATCGTTGAAGAAACCGTCGCCGAATTCGACGCTAAGAGGGAAGAGATCCGGGAAGCGGCCAAGAGGCAGATTTCCAGAGTTCAAGAGGAGAATAAGAGGAGCTTTGATCGACGTCGCCGACCCGCACGCCGCTACGCCATGGGGGACATTGTCGCCACCAAGCGAACGCAGATGGGTCCTGGGCTCAAGCTTCGGAAGTACGTCGGACCGTATCGCATCATCAAGGTGAAGCCGAACGATACGTATGATGTCATCCGCGAAGGAATCCACGAGGGACCCAACCGGACCACCACATGCGCCGAGTTCATGAAGCCTTGGGGAGATAACGACAGTTCATCTGGGGCAGATGAATCGCAGGATGGCCGATTGTGGGAGACCGACGAACCCGAGTTTAAAGGTTTCGCGCGCGCGGTAGCGACTAGGTGTGGTCGAGGAGCTGCTGAGAGAGAGGGAGGTACAGTCTGAAATGTACCGTTGAGTGAGAATACCGGTTTTATGATCTATGTAAAAAACTGTGAATAAAAGCTTTTTCTTTTTGTTCGTTTTTAAAACGTGAGTTTTACGCCCAGCCGGGGAAAAGAGAATTTCCCCCATATGTATAATCTTGTCAGTCCCAACTTTGTTGCTCTTTTTTTGTGGACATTTTTTTTTCATCCAAAAATATTTTATAATATATTTATAAAAAAATGCCAGTAAGACGAGAAGAATATACGCTGGATGAGCAACAAATTATATTAGATTACTTGATAAATATATATATATATATATATATATATATATATATATATATATATATATATATATATATTATAAGCTTAGGGGGAATACCATTTGGAAAATAATGGAAGACGACAGAATTGTAAACTGAACGTGGCAAAGCCTCAAAGAACATTTTCAAAAAAAAAAAAATAATAAATTTGGAAAAATTACAAATTGATGAACAAGAAAAAGTAGCCATATTGAAGGGATGCCGTCGTTCAAAAAGGCGTATCAAAAGAAAAAATTGTAAAGAAGAAAATGATAATGACAATAATAATGATTATAAAAATGGAGACAGTAGAAAACAAGTTAAATAAGACTGAAAAAAAATTGTGCAGAAGATGTCATAATCGCATCATCAAGGTGAAGCCGAACGATACGTATGATGTCATCCGCGAAGGAATCCACGAGGGACCCAACCGGACCACCACATGCGCCGAGTTCATGAAGCCATGGGGAGACGACGACAGTTCATCTGGGGCAGATGAATCGCAGGATGGCCGATTGTGGGAGCCCGACGAACCCGAGTTTAAAGGTTTCGCGCGCGCGGGAGCGACTAGGTGTGGTCGAGGATCTGTTGAGAGAGAGGGAGGAACAGTCTGAAATGTACCGTTGAGTGAGAATGTCGGTTTTATGATCTATGTAAAAAACTGTAAATAAAAGCTTTTTCTTTTTGTTATTTTTTAAAACGTGAGTTTTATTTACGACGCCCAGCCAGGGAAAAGAGAATTTTCCTCATATGTATAATCTTGTCAGTCCCAACTATGTTGCTATTTTTTTGTGGACATTTTTTTTTCATCCAAAAATATTTTATAATATATTTATAAAAAAATGCCAGTAAGACGAGAAGAATATACGCTGGATGAGCAACAAATTATATTAGATTACTTGATAATATATATATATATATATATATATATATATATATATATATATATATATATATATATATATATATATATATATATATATATATATATTATAAGCTTAGGGGGAATACCATTTGGAAAATAATGGAAGACGACAGAATTGTAAACTGAACGTGGCAAAGCCTCAAAGAACATTTTCAAAAAAAAAAATATTAAATTTGGAAAAATTACAAATTGATGAAGAAAAAGTCGCCATATTGAAGGGATGGCGTCGTTCAAAAAGACGTATCAAAAGAAAAATTTGTAAAGAAGAAAATGATAATGACAATAATAATGATTATAAAAATGGCGACAGTAGAAAACAAGTTAAATAAGACTGAAAAAAAATTGTGCAGAAGATGCCATAATCGCATCATCAAGGTGAAGCCGAACGATACGTATGATGTCATCCGCGAAGGAATTCACGAGGGACCCAACCGGACCACCACATGCGCCGAGTTCATGAAGCCTTGGGGAGATAACGACAGTTCATCTGGGGCAGATGAATCGCAGGATGGCCGATTGTGGGAGACCGACGAACCCGAGTTTAAAGGTTTCGCGCGCGCGGGAGCGACTAGGTGTGGTCGAGGATCTGTTGAGAGAGAGGGAGGAACAGTCTGAAATGTACCGTTGAGTGAGAATGTCGGTTTTATGATCTATGTAAAAAACTGTAAATAAAAGCTTTTTCTTTTTGTTATTTTTTAAAACGTGAGTTTTATTTACGACGCCCAGCCAGGGAAAAGAGAATTTCCCTCATATGTATAATCTTGTCAGTCCCAACTTTGTTGCTATTTTTTTGTGGACATTTTTTTTTCATCCAAAAATATTTTATAATATATTTATAAAAAAAATGCCAGTAAGACGAAAAGAATATACGCTGGATGAGCAACAAATTATATTAGATTACGTGATAAATATATATATATATATATATATATATATATATATATATATATATATATATATATATATATATATATATATTATAAGCTTAGGGGGAATACCATTTGGAAAATAATGGAAGAAGACGACAGAATTGTAAACTGAACGTGGCAAAGCCTCAAAGAACATTTTCAAAAAAAAAAATATTAAATTTGGAAAAATTACAAATTGATGAACAAGAAAAAGTCGCCATATTGAAGGGATGGCGTCGTTCAAAAAGACGTATCAAAAGAAAAATTTGTAAAGAAGAAAATGATAATGACAATAATAATGATTATAAAAATGGCGACAGTAGAAAACAAGTTAAATAAGACTGAAAAAAAATTGTGCAGAAGATGCCATAATCGCATCATCAAGGTGAAGCCGAACGATACGTATGATGTCATCCGCGAAGGAATTCACGAGGGACCCAACCGGACCACCACATGCGCCGAGTTCATGAAGCCTTGGGGAGATAACGACAGTTCATCTGGGGCAGATGAATCGCAGGATGGCCGATTGTGGGAGACCGACGAACCCGAGTTTAAAGGTTTCGCGCGCGCGGGAGCGACTAGGTGTGGTCGAGGATCTGTTGAGAGAGAGGGAGGAACAGTCTGAAATGTACCGTTGAGTGAGAATGTCGGTTTTATGATCTATGTAAAAAACTGTAAATAAAAGCTTTTTCTTTTTGTTATTTTTTAAAACGTGAGTTTTATTTACGACGCCCAGCCAGGGAAAAGAGAATTTCCCTCATATGTATAATCTTGTCAGTCCCAACTTTGTTGCTATTTTTTTGTGGACATTTTTTTTTCATCCAAAAATATTTTATAATATATTTATAAAAAAAATGCCAGTAAGACGAAAAGAATATACGCTGGATGAGCAACAAATTATATTAGATTACGTGATAAATATATATATATATATATATATATATATATATATATATATATATATATATATATATATATATATATATATATATATATATATATATTATAAGCTTAGGGGGAATACCATTTGGAAAATAATGGAAGACGACAGAATTGTAAACTGAACGTGGCAAAGCCTCAAAGAACATTTTCAAAAAAAAAAATATTAAATTTGGAAAAATTACAAATTGATGAACAAGAAAAAGTCGCCATATTGAAGGGATGGCGTCGTTCAAAAAGACGTATCAAAAGAAAAATTTGTAAAGAAGAAAATGATAATGACAATAATAATGATTATAAAAATGGCGACAGTAGAAAACAAGTTAAATAAGACTGAAAAAAAATTGTGCAGAAGATGCCATAATCGCATCATCAAGGTGAAGCCGAACGATACGTATGATGTCATCCGCGAAGGAATTCACGAGGGACCCAACCGGACCACCACATGCGCCGAGTTCATGAAGCCTTGGGGAGATAACGACAGTTCATCTGGGGCAGATGAATCGCAGGATGGCCGATTGTGGGAGACCGACGAACCCGAGTTTAAAGGTTTCGCGCGCGCGGGAGCGACTAGGTGTGGTCGAGGATCTGTTGAGAGAGAGGGAGGAACAGTCTGAAATGTACCGTTGAGTGAGAATGTCGGTTTTATGATCTATGTAAAAAACTGTAAATAAAAGTTTTTCTTTTTGTTATTTTTTAAAACGTGAGTTTTATTTACGACGCCCAGCCAGGGAAAAGAGAATTTCCCTCATATGTATAATCTTGTCAGTCCCAACTTTGTTGCTATTTTTTTGTGGACATTTTTTTTTCATCCAAAAATATTTTATAATTGTATATTTATAAAAAAATGCCAGTAAGACGAAAAGAATATACGCTGGATGAGCAACAAATTATATTAGATTACTTGATAAAAAAATATATATATATATATTATAAGCTTAGGGGCAATACCATTTGGAAAATAATGGAAGACGACAGAATTGTAAACTGAACGTGGCAAAGCCTCAAAGAAAATTTTCAAAAAAAAAAATATTAAATTTGGAAAAATTACAAATTGATGAACAAGAAAAAGTCGCCATATTGAAGGGATGGCGTCGTTCAAAAAGGCGTATCAAAAGAAAAATTTGTAAAGAAGAAAATGATAATGACATAATAATAATGATTATAAAAATGGCGACAGTAGAAAACAAGTTAAATAAGACTGAAAAAAAATTGTGCAGAAGATGCCATAATCGCATCATCAAGGTGAAGCCGAACGATACGTATGATGTCATCCGCGAAGGAATCCACGAGGGACCCAACCGGGCCACCACATGCGCCGAGTTCATGAAGCTATGGGGAGACGACGACAGTTCATCTGGGGCAGATGAATCGCAGGATGGCCGATTGTGGGAGCCCGACGAACCCGAGTTTAAAGGTTTCGCGCGCGCGGGAGCGACTAGGTGTGGTCGAGGATCTGTTGAGAGAGAGGGAGGAACAGTCTGAAATGTACCGTTGAGTGAGTATGTCGGTTTTATGATCTATGTAAAAAACTGTAAATAAAAGCTTTTTCTTTTTGTTATTTTTTAAAACGTGAGTTTTATTTACGACGCCCAGCCAGGGAAAAGAGAATTTCCCTCATATGTATAATCTTGTCAGTCCCATCTTTGTTGCTATTTTTTTGTGGACATTTTTTTTTCATCCAAAAATATTTTATAATATATTTATAAAAAAATGCCAGTACGACGAAAAGAATATACGCTGGATGAGCAACAAATTATATTAGATTATTTGATAAATATATATATATATATATATATATATATATATATATATATATATATATATATATATATATATATATATATATATATATATATATATATATTATAAGCTTAGGGGGAATACCATTTGGAAAATAATGGAAGACGACAGAATTGTAAACTGAACGTGGCAAAGCCTCAAAGAACATTTTCAAAAAAAAAAATATTAAATTTGGAAAAATGACAAATTGATGAACAAGAAAAAGTCGCCATATTGAAAGGATGGCGTCGTTCAAAAAGACGTATCAAAAGAAAAATTTGTAAAGAAGAAAATGATAATGACAATAATAATGATTATAAAAATGGCGACAGTAGAAAACAAGTTAAATAACACTGAAAAAAAATTGTGCAGAAGATGCCATAATCGCATCATCAAGGTGAAGCCGAACGATACGTATGATGTCATCCGCGAAGGAATTCACCAGGGACCCAACCGGACCACCACATGCGCCGAGTTCATGAAGCCTTGGGGAGATAACGACAGTTCATCTGGGGCAGATGAATCGCAGGATGGCCGATTGTGGGAGACCGACGAACCCGAGTTTAAAGGTTTCGCGCGCGCGGGAGCGACTAGGTGTGGTCGAGGATCTGTTGAGAGAGAGGGAGGAACAGTCTGAAATGTACCGTTGAGTGAGAATGTCGGTTTTATGATCTATGTAAAAAACTGTAAATAAAAGCTTTTTCTTTTTGTTATTTTTTAAAACGTGAGTTTTATTTACGACGCCCAGCCAGGGAAAAGAGAATTTCCCTCATATGTATAATCTTGTCAGTCCCAACTTTGTTGCTATTTTTTTGTGGACATTTTTTTTTCATCCAAAAATATTTTATAATATATTTATAAAAAAAATGCCAGTAAGACGAAAAGAATATACGCTGGATGAGCAACAAATTATATTAGATTACGTGATAAATATATATATATATATATATATATATATATATATATATATATATATATATATATATATATATATATATATATATTATAAGCTTAGGGGGAATACCATTTGGAAAATAATGGAAGACGACAGAATTGTAAACTGAACGTGGCAAAGCCTCAAAGAACATTTTCAAAAAAAAAAATATTAAATTTGGAAAAATTACAAATTGATGAACAAGAAAAAGTCGCCATATTGAAGGGATGGCGTCGTTCAAAAAGACGTATCAAAAGAAAAATTTGTAAAGAAGAAAATGATAATGACAATAATAATGATTATAAAAATGGCGACAGTAGAAAACAAGTTAAATAAGACTGAAAAAAAATTGTGCAGAAGATGCCATAATCGCATCATCAAGGTGAAGCCGAACGATACGTATGATGTCATCCGCGAAGGAATTCACGAGGGACCCAACCGGGCCACCACATGCGCCGAGTTCATGAAGCCATGGGGAGACGACGACAGTTCATCTGGGGCAGATGAATCGCAGGATGGCCGATTGTGGGAGCCCGACGAACCCGAGTTTAAAGGTTTCGCGCGCGCGGGAGCGACTAGGTGTGGTCGAGGATCTGTTGAGAGAGAGGGAGGAACAGTCTGAAATGTACCGTTGAGTGAGAATGTCGGTTTTATGATCTATGTAAAAAACTGTAAATAAAAGCTTTTTCTTTTTGTTATTTTTTAAAACGTGAGTTTTATTTACGACGCCCAGCCAGGGAAAAGAGAATTTCCCTCATATGTATAATCTTGTCAGTCCCAACTTTGTTGCTATTTTTTTGTGGACATTTTTTTTTCATCCAAAAATATTTTATAATATATTTATAAAAAAAATGCCAGTAAGACGAAAAGAATATACGCTGGATGAGCAACAAATTATATTAGATTACGTGATAAATATATATATATATATATATATATATATATATATATATATATATATATATATATTATAAGCTTAGGGGGAATACCATTTGGAAAATAATGGAAGACGACAGAATTGTAAACTGAACGTGGCAAAGCCTCAAAGAACATTTTCAAAAAAAAAATATTAAATTTGGAAAAATGACAAATTGATGAACAAGAAAAAGTCGCCATATTGAAAGGATGGCGTCGTTCAAAAAGACGTATCAAAAGAAAAATTTGTAAAGAAGAAAATGATAATGACAATAATAATGATTATAAAAATGGCGAGAGTAGAAAACAAGTTAAATAAGACTGAAAAAAAATTGTGCAAAAGATGCCATAATCGCATTATCAAGGTGAAGCCGAACGATACGTATGATGTCATCCGCGAAGGAATTCACGAGGGACCCAACCGGACCACCACATGCGCCGAGTTCATGAAGCCTTGGGGAGATAACGACAGTTCATCTGGGGCAGATGAATCGCAGGATGGCCGATTGTGGGAGACCGACGAACCCGAGTTTAAAGGTTTCGCGCGCGCGGGAGCGACTAGGTGTGGTCGAGGATCTGTTGAGAGAGAGGGAGGAACAGTCTGAAATGTACCGTTGAGTGAGAATGTCGGTTTTATGATCTATGTAAAAAACTGTAAATAAAAGCTTTTTCTTTTTGTTATTTTTTAAAACGTGAGTTTTATTTACGACGCCCAGCCAGGGAAAAGAGAATTTCCCTCATATGTATAATCTTGTCAGTCCCAACTTTGTTGCTATTTTTTTGTGGACATTTTTTTTTCATCCAAAAATATTTTATAATATATTTATAAAAAAATGCCAGTAAGACGAAAAGAATATACGCTGGATGAGCAACAAATTATATTAGATTACGTGATAAATATATATATATATATATATATATATATATATATATATATATATATATATATATATATATATATTATAAGCTTAGGGGGAATACCATTTGGAAAATAATGGAAGACGACAGAATTCTAAACTGAACGTGGCAAAGCCTCAAAGAACATTTTCAAAAAAAAAAATATTAAATTTGGAAAAATGACAAATTGATGAACAAGAAAAAGTCGCCATATTGAAAGGATGGCGTCGTTCAAAAAGACGTATCAAAAGAAAAATTTGTAAAGAAGAAAATGATAATGACAATAATAATGATTATAAAAATGGCGAGAGTAGAAAACAAGTTAAATAAGACTGAAAAAAAATTGTGCAGAAGATGCCATAATCGCATCATCAAGGTGAAGCCGAACGATACGTATGATGTCATCCGCGAAGGAATTCACGAGGGACCCAACCGGACCACCACATGCGCCGAGTTCATGAAGCCTTGGGGAGATAACGACAGTTCATCTGGGGCAGATGAATCGCAGGATGGCCGATTGTGGGAGACCGACGAACCCGAGTTTAAAGGTTTCGCGCGCGCGGGAGCGACTAGGTGTGGTCGAGGATCTGTTGAGAGAGAGGGAGGAACAGTCTGAAATGTACCGTTGAGTGAGAATGTCGGTTTTATGATCTATGTAAAAAACTGTAAATTAAAGCTTTTTCTTTTTGTTATTTTTTAAAACGTGAGTTTTATTTACGACGCCCAGCCAGGGAAAAGAGAATTTCCCTCATATGTATAATCTTGTCAGTCCCAACTTTGTTGCTATTTTTTTGTGGACATTTTTTTTTCATCCAAAAATATTTTATAATATATTTATAAAAAAATGCCAGTAAGACGAAAAGAATATACGCTGGATGAGCAACAAATTATATTAGATTACGTGATAAATATATATATATATATATATATATATATATATATATATATATATATATATATATATATATATATATATATATATATATATTATAAGCTTAGGGGGAATACCATTTGGAAAATAATGGAAGACGACAGAATTCTAAACTGAACGTGGCAAAGCCTCAAAGAACATTTTCAAAAAAAAAAATATTAAATTTGGAAAAATGACAAATTGATGAACAAGAAAAAGTCGCCATATTGAAAGGATGGCGTCGTTCAAAAAGACGTATCAAAAGAAAAATTTGTAAAGAAGAAAATGATAATGACAATAATAATGATTATAAAAATGGCGAGAGTAGAAAACAAGTTAAATAAGACTGAAAAAAAATTGTGCAGAAGATGCCATAATCGCATTATCAAGGTGAAGCCGAACGATACGTATGATGTCATCCGCGAAGGAATTCACGAGGGACCCAACCGGACCACCACATGCGCCGAGTTCATGAAGCCTTGGGGAGATAACGACAGTTCATCTGGGGCAGATGAATCGCAGGATGGCCGATTGTGGGAGACCGACGAACCCGAGTTTAAAGGTTTCGCGCGCGCGGGAGCGACTAGGTGTGGTCGAGGATCTGTTGAGAGAGAGGGAGGAACAGTCTGAAATGTACCGTTGAGTGAGAATGTCGGTTTTATGATCTATGTAAAAAACTGTAAATAAAAGCTTTTTCTTTTTGTTATTTTTTAAAACGTGAGTTTTATTTACGACGCCCAGCCAGGGAAAAGAGAATTTCCCTCATATGTATAATCTTGTCAGTCCCAACTATGTTGCTATTTTTTTGTGGACATTTTTTTTTCATCCAAAAATATTTTATAATATATTTATAAAAAAATGCCAGTAAGACGAAAAGAATATACGCTGGATGAGCAACAAATTATATTAGATTACTTGATAAATATATATATATATATATATATATATATATATATATATATATATATATATATATATATATATATATATATATATATTATAAGCTTAGGGGGAATACCATTTGGAAAATAATAGACGACAGAATTGTAAACTGAACGTGGCAAAGTGTTAAAGTTAATTTACCAAATACGAATAAGACCACAACACATAGATGATAATATTTATTTTAATATATAAAGACTTCAATGACAATTCAAATTATTTATATTATCTATTGTTATTCTGTCAATATTGTAATAGTCCGGCGTAGCGACTATTACGTATTTGTTGCGTAGAAAGTTTTCCGTTAAAATTGTAGTTTTGTGTTATCTTTAGGCTGAAGTATTTATGAGACAGGGTAAAGTTATGTTTCTGGACGGATGTTACAAAAAGTCTCTAGGGTAGAGCTTTGTGCGGAGCTGTTGAGTTCTTAGAAGTATTCGTCCGTTACTTGGTGTCCAGTGAACAATAATAAGTTTTCGTAAGAAACTGTAAACTGTCTCGAGTTGTATAGATGAGATGAGCCGAAATTAAGGGGTTTGAGAATCACTGGTTTCTACCCTTGCAGAGTATAAAGTCAGAGTTTTGACTCTGACTCCTTCTTGTTGTTTTACTTGTTTTGCTTGTTGCTTGTTGCTTGTTGTCTTACTTCGTGTAGACTTGTTGTCTGATTGTTTTTGTTGTTCATGTCTATGACTGTGTGTCTTAGACTGAGCTTGGTATTTCTGTGTGAAATAACCAATTAAATTGTACTGTGGGCTCTCTCATCGTGGTGTGATTTGGTATAACTGTGTGTTTTACTCATGTAAGTAATTGTATTTGATTTTGTTTTATTCTTTGTGAATCGCTATTGAAAGATTTGTAGATCGATGTAAAAGGCTTTGATTTTGTGAATTAGAGATTAAGAACTTAGAGTTTATATAGATTCAATTGATCGCGTTGTAGTTTTATTTGGTTTATATAATTTTACTTGTTCGCGGAGAATTATTAAAGATTATATCATTTTGTTATTGTTGGAAATACGTGTTTGTTCTGCCTCATACCCATTTCCAGCGTGTGTCTTAGTGACCCGTAGATTAACGCGTGAGTATCAATTGAATTACTTAGTGACACTACTCAAATTTTAATTGGTTGTTCTCTTTAACCCGTTTTGGCCGCGTCCTTCTATCCGAGGGACTTTTAAAATACGGATAGTGGTGGCAGCATTTCCGCTACCTTTGACCTTAATAGTTTTTACATTAATAAAATTAGTGTTTTACTCTCGGGTCAAATAAATTTTCATATTGTACAGGACTAAGCAGTGTTAAACGCTACCCATCTCGATCACCTATTTCTGTTGTTCCTACCGTACCTGGTACAACTTTTAGTAGTTACCGATGTGATATATAAATATAGTTTGTAATTGTGTTACAACTTTTGGTAGCTAGCGGGGTGATATAAAAATACGGCTTGCATTCCTGTTACAATATCTAGGCTAACTATATTTATTACCGATAATAATTTTATTGTTTTCCAACACCCCTCCTCAATAAAATTATTATAACGTTTATTCAAAAATTGTCAAACCTAAATTTGAACAAAAATTTTCAAATTTTTGCTTAAATAAGGGTTTTGTAAATACATCTGCAATCTGGTCTTCCGTAGCAACATATTTCAATTGAACGACCTCTTCAGCAATTTTTTCTCGGATGAAGTGATGTTTTATGTCGATATGTTTCATTCGTTTGTGATTTTCAGGGTTTTTCGCTAGTCGAATCGCGGCTTGATTATCTTCGAATAAGATAATATTCTTGATAGGAATTCCAAATTCTTCGATAATACTTTTTAACCAACAAGCCTCGCTTACAGCAGAACTTAGCGCAACATACTCAGCTTCAGCTGAAGAAATGGCAACAGAAGTTTGCTTCCTAGAACACCAAGTTATAGAACAGTTAAACAATTTAAATACGTATCCGGTGGTTGATTTTCTGTCCGTTGAATCTCCGGCCCAGTTCGAATCAACATACCCACAAATTGGATTTACTTTGTTATCTTCTGTATTGTACACTAGATTCATATTTAGTGTCCCTTTCACATATCTCATTATTCTTTTTAGTGCAGTCCATAATTTTGAAGTTGGGTAACTTTGATATCTGCTTAAAATTGAAACGGAGGAACATAAGTCTGGTCTCGAACCTAAAACCGAATACATCAAGCAACCAATGACTTGACGACATTTTATTTCCATTTGTCTTCTTTCTTCATAATTTAATTCTTCATTGCAGCTTTTTAATTCATCAAAATTAAACTTCTGGTCCATAGGGGTTGATATGGGTTTACAATCAGTCATTCCAAATCTGTGAAGAACATTTTTCAAATAAGAAGTTTGATTAATTTTTATTATCTTGTTTTCTATGTCATGTTCTATTTTAATACCAAGGTAAGTTGTTACACCTCCCAAATCTTTCATTTTAAAATGATCAGTTAAATTCTTTTTAACTTCTTCTATTTGTTTTTCATCCGAACCTACTATTAATAAATCGTCAACATATACCAGTAAGTATAATTTATCTTTTTTCGTAGTTTTTATATATAAACAATAGTCATTTTTGGATCTTGTAAATCCTTGTAATTCCATTACAGAATTAAATTTATTATTCCAATATCTTGGGGATTTTTTCAAGCCATAAATTGATTTTTGTAATTTACACACTATTTGCTTATCTGTATCCAGACCTTCTGGCAATTCCATAAAAACATCTTCATCGATTTCTCCATACAGAAAAGCGCTTCTGACGTCCATTTGATGAATTTTTAGACTATATTTAATCGTTATTGCCAAAATAATTCTTAAAGTTGTTAATTTAACAACTGGGGAATAAATTTCTGATAGTTCAAAGTTTTCATCTTGTTGAAAGCCTTTTGCTACAAGACGTGCTTTATATTGCACAGGTGTTCCTTCTTCATTCCTTTTAACTTTAAAGACCCATTTATTTCCTATTATATTAGTATTTTCTGGACGATCTACTTCAAGCCATGTTTTATTTTCTGCTAATACTTCCAATTCTGTTTTAATTGCATGCTTCCATTTTTCAGATTCCTCGCTTTCCATAGCTTCTTTGTAAGTTAAAGGTTCATCTATTTCCGTTATTCCAAAGAAACAAGTTTCGTAACTTTGGTAATATTTTGGTTTCTTTAGAAATCTTCTATCTCTTAAAGTCATAATATTTTCTTCAGAATTTTCTTCTTTAACTTCATCAGTTTCTTCATTTGTAAAAATTTCTGTTAGTTTTTGACTATCATCCTCTCTGTTTATGTTATTTATATTTTCTCTTTGTTCTTCGTCTTCTTCTAAATTTTGTATAAAATTTTTATCTTGTTTTTGTATCTCAGGATGAAAAACAACATCTCTGCTGCATTCTATTTTCTTGTCTTCTGTCAAGAAAACTCTGTACCCCTTCTTATTTTCCTCATAGCCTACAAGAATTCCTGTTTTACTTTTTGAGTCCCACTTTCTCCTTTTTTCTTTTGGAACATGTACTATAAACCTTGGACCCAAAAATTTTAAGACTGTTTAAATCAAATTTTCTTCCAAACCATAATTCATATGGTGTAGTTCCTTCTATAGAACTTGTTCCTGTACGATTCAGTACATATACAGTCGTATTGATACTTTCTGCCCAAAATTCTTTTCCTAAACCTTTTGCTAATAACATAGTTCTTGCAGATTCAACTAACGTTCTCATATCCCTTTCTGCTTTACCATTTTGTTCAGGTGTATAACAATTAGTAGTCTGATGACGAATACCATACTTTTCTAAGATTTTCCTCACATCGTTATTAACAATTTCTGTTCCATTATCTGACCTAATAATTTTAATTCGATTTCCGGTATCATTTCCAGCACTAATTATGAATGTTTTCATTATTCCTTTTACTTCATTTTTGGTTTTTAAAAAGTAAACGCTTCTGTAATTCGAAAAGTCATCCTTAAATAAAATAAAATACCTTGAACCACCTAAAGATTCTTTTTCCATAGGTCCACAAAGATCAACATGTATAATTTCACAAGTCTTTGAAGTTCTAGATTTACTTCTGGAGAATGGCAAACGATGCTGTTTTCCTTTCAAACAAGGTTCACAGAAAAAATCTATAGAATCGTCACAAATTACATTATGTTGTTTTAAAACCTTTTTAACGTGGTTTATATTTTGGTGAACCAATTTCTCATGCCAGAGTTTCAAATTTTCTGTATTCTGTTTTAAACTAAAATTAGCATTACTCACCCAGTTTACTTTAAATTCCATTTTATAAAGTTTTCCTACTCTTTGTGCTCGAGCGCATACTTTTCCATTTTTAAGAAAATTACAAAATTTATTGTCGGAATGAAGTTCGTACCCTTTATCTAATGCTGTTCCCTGAGAAAATAAATTGATTTTTAAATCGGGAACATAAAATACATTACTTAGTGTAGTTGGAATCCACGAATATCCATTATATGCTTTAACTGAAATACTCCCAGAACCTATTGCTTTGATGATTGACCCATCTCCAATTTTTACAGCCTTTTCTTCAGTAAATGGATTAAAATCTTGGAACATATTTCTTTGGCAACACATATGTTCGCTAGCTCCACTATCTTGATACCAGTCTACGTCATTCAAAGTTTCGCCAATTAACGCTGTACTTATGAAAACATTTGCATCTTTCTTCATATTATTTTGGTTCTTTTTATTCTTATATCTGCAATCTTTGATTAAATGTCCATATTTTTTGCAATAGTGACACATCTTGTTCTTAAAACAATTCTTCTTTGTGTGTCCCAATTTCCCGCATGTAAAACATTTTAAATCGTTGTGCTTCACAACTAAAGCTGCTGCTGTTTCCGATGATTCACTAGCTTTTAATCGTTCTTCTTCAATTAAAAGACGAGACGTTAATTCGTTTATGGTTTTATTTGACGACGAGACAGATTCCCATGCTGAAATAAAATGTCTATATTGATCAGGCAGTGACATTATGATTTTTGTAATTATCATCTTTTCTGGTATTTCTTCTCTATGTTGTTTCAGCTGATTCGCTAGCTCCTCTATTTTGGAAATATATGAAGCAATTCCTTCTCCTTCATATTTAATAGTAAAGAATTTTTGCTGAATCAAATGTACAGAAACATCTGATTTTTGTTCATATATTGCAAGCAATTTACTCCACATTTGACTCGATGTTTCACATGTAAGAAGATGACTTAAAGGGCCTTCATCCATCCTTGTGGTTATTATTTTTTGAGCTTTTACATCTTTCAATAGCCAATCTTTCATATTTCCTTCAAATATATTTTTATCATCCCCTTCTTTCAGAACTGGTTTTGCTATAACTCCATTGACTATCTCAAAGTATCCTTTTGACCTTAAAATAATTTGAATTTGAAATTTCCATAATTTCCAATTACCTGTACCAACTAATCTTATCAATGATGTGCTATCCATATCGCGTACTTTATTTTATACAATTCTATATCAATTTCGGTCAACCACGATATGATTATTTTCTTTTCCGTATTTTGGTATATATTTGAACTACGCGTTTCTGGGCACCATAACCTGTTAAAGTTAATTTACCAAATACGAATAAGACCACAACACATAGATGATAATATTTATTTTAATATATAAAGACTTCAATGACAATTCAAATTATTTATATTATCTATTGTTATTCTGTCAATATCTAGGCTAACTATATTTATTACCGATAATAATTTTATTGTTTTCCAACACAAAGCCTCAAAGAACATTTTCAAAAAAAATAAATATTAAATTTGGAAAAATTACAAATTAATGAACAAGAAAAAGTTGCCATATTGAAGGGATGGCGTCGTTCAAAAAGACGTATCAAAAGAAAAATTTGTAAAGAAGAAAATGATAATGACAATAATAATGATTATAAAAATGGCGACAGTAGAAAACAAGTTAAATAAGACTGAAAAAAAAATGTGCAGAAGATGCCATAATCGCATCATCAAGGTGAAGCCGAACGATACGTATGATGTCATCCGCGAAGGAATCCACGAGGGACCCAACCGGACCACCACATGCGCCGAGTTCATGAAGCCATGGGGAGACGACGACAGTTCATCTGGGGCAGATGAATCGCAGGATGGCCGATTGTGGGAGCCCGACGAACCCGAGTTTAAAGGTTTCGCGCGCGCGGGAGCGACTAGGTGTGGTCGAAGATCTGTTGAGAGAGAGGGAGGAACAGTCTGAAATGTACCGTTGAGTGAGAATGTCGGTTTTATGATCTATGTAAAAAACTGTAAATAAAAGCTTTTTCTTTTTGTTATTTTTTAAAACGTGAGTTTTATTTACGACGCCCAGCCAGGGAAAAGAGAATTTCCCTCATATGTATAATCTTGTCAGTCCCAACTTTGTTGCTATTTTTTTGTGGACATTTTTTTTTCATCCAAAAATATTTTATAATATATTTATAAAAAAATGCCAGTAAGACGAAAAGAATATACGCTGGATGAGCAACAAATTATATTAGATTACTTGATAAAAAAATATATATATATATTATAAGCTTAGGGGGAATACCATTTGGAAAATAATGGAAGACGACAGAATTGTAAACTGAACGTGGCAAAGCCTCAAAGAACATTTTCAAAAAAAAAAAATATTAAATTTGGAAAAATGACAAATTGATGAACAAGAAAAAGTCGCCATATTGAAAGGATGGCGTCGTTCAAAAAGACGTATCAAAAGAAAAATTTGTAAAGAAGAAAATGATAATGACAATAATAATGATTATAAAAATGGCGAGAGTAGAAAACAAGTTAAATAAGACTGAAAAAAAATTGTGCAGAAGATGCCATAATCGCATCATCAAGGTGAAGCCGAACGATACGTATGATGTCATCCGCGAAGGAATCCACGAGGGACCCAACCGGGCCACCACATGCGCCGAGTTCATGAAGCTATGGGGAGACGACGACAGTTCATCTGGGGCAGATGAATCGCAGGATGGCCGATTGTGGGAGCCCGACGAACCCGAGTTTAAAGGTTTCGCGCGCGCGGGAGCGACTAGGTGTGGTCGAGGATCTGTTGAGAGAGAGGGAGGAACAGTCTGAAATGTACCGTTGAGTGAGAATGTCGGTTTTATGATCTATGTAAAAAACTGTAAATTAAAGCTTTTTCTTTTTGTTATTTTTTAAAACGTGAGTTTTATTTACGACGCCCAGCCAGGGAAAAGAGAATTTCCCTCATATGTATAATCTTGTCAGTCCCAACTTTGTTGCTATTTTTTTGTGGACATTTTTTTTTCATCCAAAAATATTTTATAATATATTTATAAAAAAATGCCAGTAAGACGAAAAGAATATACGCTGGATGAGCAACAAATTATATTAGATTACGTGATAAATATATATATATATATATATATATATATATATATATATATATATATATATATATATTATAAGCTTAGGGGGAATACCATTTGGAAAATAATGGAAGACGACAGAATTGTAAACTGAACGTGGCAAAGCCTCAAAGAACATTTTCAAAAAAAAAAATATTAAATTTGGAAAAATGACAAATTGATGAACAAGAAAAAGTCGCCATATTGAAAGGATGGCGTCGTTCAAAAAGACGTATCAAAAGAAAAATTTGTAAAGAAGAAAATGATAATGACAATAATAATGATTATAAAAATGGCGAGAGTAGAAAACAAGTTAAATAAGACTGAAAAAAAATTGTGCAGAAGATGCCATAATCGCATCATCAAGGTGAAGCCGAACGATACGTATGATGTTATCCGCGAAGGAATTCACGAGGGACCCAACCGGACCACCACATGCGCCGAGTTCATGAAGCCATGGGGAGACGACGACAGTTCATCTGGGGCAGATGAATCGCAGGATGGCCGATTGTGGGAGCCCGACGAACCCGAGTTTAAAGGTTTTGCGCGCGCGGGAGCGACTAGGTGTGGTCGAGGATCTGTTGAGAGAGATGGAGGAACAGTCTGAAATGTACCGTTGAGTGAGAATGTCGGTTTTATGATCTATGTAAAAAACTGTAAATAAAAGCTTTTTCTTTTTGTTATTTTTTAAAACGTGAGTTTTATTTACGACGCCCAGCCAGGGAAAAGAGAATTTCCCTCATATGTATAATCTTGTCAGTCCCAACTTTGTTGCTATTTTTTTTGTGGACATTTTTTTTTCATCCAAAAATATTTTATAATATATTTATAAAAAAATGCCAGTAAGACGAAAAGAATATACGCTGGATGAGCAACAAATTATATTAGATTACGTGATAATATATATATATATATATATATATATATATATATATATATATATATATATATATATATATATATATATATATTATAAGCTTAGGGGGAATACCATTTGGAAAATAATGGAAGACGACAGAATTGTAAACTGAACGTGGCAAAGCCTCAAAGAACATTTTCAAAAAAAAAAATATTAAATTTGGAAAAATGACAAATTGATGAACAAGAAAAAGTCGCCATATTGAAAGGATGGCGTCGTTCAAAAAGACGTATCAAAAGAAAAATTTGTAAAGAAGAAAATGATAATCACAATAATAATGATTATAAAAATGGCGACAGTAGAAAACAAGTTAAATAACACTGAAAAAAAATTGTGCAGAAGATGCCATAATCGCATCATCAAGGTGAAGCCGAACGATACGTATGATGTCATCCGCGAAGGAATTCACGAGGGACCCAACCGGACCACCACATGCGCCGAGTTCATGAAGCCTTGGGGAGATAACGACAGTTCATCTGGGGCAGATGAATCGCAAAAAATGCCAGTAAGACGAAAAGAATATACGCTGGATGAGCAACAAATTATATTAGATTACGTGATAAATATATATATATATATATATATATATATATATATATATATATATATATATATATATTATAAGCTTAGGGGGAATACCATTTGGAAAATAATGGAAGACGACAGAATTGTAAACTGAACGTGGCAAAGCCTCAAAGAAAATTTTCAAAAAAAAAAATATTAAATTTGGAAAAATTACAAATTGATGAACAAGAAAAGTCGCCATATTGAAGGGATGGCGTCGTTCAAAAAGGCGTATCAAAAGAAAAATTTGTAAAGAAGAAAATGATAATGACATAATAATAATGATTATAAAAATGGCGACAGTAGAAAACAAGTTAAATAAGACTGAAAAAAAATTGTGCAGAAGATGCCATAATCGCATCATCAAGGTGAAGCCGAACGATACGTATGATGTCATCCGCGAAGGAATCCACGAGGGACCCAACCGGGCCACCACATGCGCCGAGTTCATGAAGCCATGGGGAGACGACGACAGTTCATCTGGGGCAGATGAATCGCAGGATGGCCGATTGTGGGAGCCCGACGAACCCGAGTTTAAAGGTTTCGCGCGCGCGGGAGCGACTAGGTGTGGTCGAGGATCTGTTGAGAGAGAGGGAGGAACAGTCTGAAATGTACCGTTGAGTGAGAATGTCGGTTTTATGATCTATGTAAAAAACTGTAAATAAAAGCTTTTTCTTTTTGTTATTTTTTAAAACGTGAGTTTTATTTACGACGCCCAGCCAGGGAAAAGAGAATTTCCCTCATATGTATAATCTTGTCAGTCCCAAATATGTTGCTATTTTTTGTGGACATTTTTTTTTCATCCAAAAATATTTTATAATATATTTATAAAAAAATGCCAGTAAGACGAAAAGAATATACGCTGGATGAGCAACAAATTATATTAGATTACTTGATAAATATATATATTATAAGCTTAGGGGGAATACCATTTGGAAAATAATAGAAGACGACAGAATTGTAAACTGAACGTGGCAAAGCCTCAAAGAACATTTTCAAAAAAAAAAATATTAAATTTGGAAAAATTACAAATTGATGAACAAGAAAAAGTCGCCATATTGAAGGGATGGCGTCGTTCAAAAAGACGTATCAAAAGAAAAATTTGTAAAGAAGAAAATGATAATGACAATAATAATGATTATAAAAATGGCGAGAGTAGAAAACAAGTTAAATAAGACTGAAAAAAAATTGTGCAGAAGATGCCATAATCGCATCATCAAGGTGAAGCCGAACGATACGTATGATGTCATCCGATTGCCGACCAGACGACCCAGGTGGAGATGAATCTCATCATGAAGAAGGAAGAACCCGTATACTGCAGACCGAGACGACTGGCGCCGGCTGAGAAGGAAGTCGTCGAGAAGCAGGTTCAAGAGTGGCTCGAGGACGGGATCGTCGAACCAAGCAGCTCCGACTACGCCAGCCCGGTGGTCGTCACGTCGAAAAAGGACGGGTCGCGACGACTATGCATTGACTATCGCCGAATAAACAAGGACGTCGTGAGGGACCGTTATCCTCTTCCATTGATGGAGGACGTGCTGGATAAGCTGTGTCACGCTCGTGTATTTAGTACCTTGGACTTGAAGAATGGATTCTTCCATGTCCGTGTTGCCGAACCCAGCCGCAAGTACACCGCATTCGTGACCCACAGCGGTCACTACCAGTTCCGGAGAGTTCCATTTGGGTTGTGCAACTCCCCGGCAGTCTTCCAAAGGCACATCAACTGTGTCTTCCGAGAGCTCGTAGTCGAAGGCGTGGTCTTCATCTACATGGACGACTTAGTCATTCCAGGGCGCGACGAGCAGGAAGCCCTCAGACGACTGGAGCGAGTGCTGGGAACTGCTCAAGAGTACGGCTTAGAGATAAGGTGGCGCAAGGGTCAGTTTTTAAAGACAAAGATCGAGTTTTTGGGCCACATCGTCGAGGATGGAAAGATTTTACCCTCACCCACGAAAGTATCCGCGGTCCAGAACTACTCAGAGCCAAAATGCCTCGCAGATGTTCACAGCTTTTTGGGACTGACCGGATATTTCAGAAAGTACATCCCGAGTTACGCAAAAGTCGCCAAGCCGCTCAGTGACTTGCTAAAAGGAAAACGCGAGTTCCAGTTCGGATCGGATCAGAGAGCTGCATTCGTCCAACTGAAGAGTTTGCTGTCAAACGAACCAGTGTTAGCCATCTTCAATCCACAGTGCGAAACGGAGTTGCACACGGATGCTAGTGCGCAGGGCTACGGTGCAGTGCTGCTGCAACGTTCGTCGTCGGACGGCCAACTCCACCCAGTTCACTATATGAGCAAGAAGACGACTCCCCAGGAAGAGAAGTACTGCAGCTATGAGCTCGAAGTCCTAGCTGTAGTCACTGCGTTGAAAAAGTTCCGCGTTTACCTGCTTGGTACTAAGTTCAAGTTAGTTACAGATTGCTCCGCACTGCAGAAGACTATGGACAAAAAAGACTTGACACCCAAAGTCGCGAGATGGGCGATGCTGATGGAGGAGTACGATTACGAGATCGAGCATCGTAGTGGGTTGAGAATTCCACACGCTGACGCCTTCAGCCGTCACCCGCAGGTGTTGTACGCTGACGAAGACGGCGTCGTCGCTCGAATTAAGCGTGCGCAGCAAGCGGACGAGGGTTTGATGGCGATCCATGATCACCTGCAGCACGAGCCGTACAAGGATTTTAAGTTGAAGGATGGAATCCTGTTCAAGTTCAGCGATGGTCGCGAGACGCTCGTCGTTCCTCGATCGATGCAGCACGAACTCGTCCGAAGCGCTCACGAGGAAGGACACTACGCCGCTCAGCGTTCGGAGGAGTAGCTGAAATAAGACTACTACATCCCAGAGGTGAAGAAGATCGTCGAGAAGGTCATCCGCAACTGCGTCAAGTGCATGCTGATCAACAGGAAGATGGGGAAGCAGGAGGGACTTCTGCACCCGCTGTTCAAGGAGAGTTCGCCGCTCCATACCTATCACGTCGACCACCTCGGACCTTTGGAATCAACGCACAAAGGATACAAACATATCCTCGCCGTGGTAGACAGCTTTACGAATTTCATCTGGCTCTATCCGGTGAAATCGACGACGTCCAGCGAGGTCATCATGAAGCTGGAAGTGCAGGAGGCAGCCTTTGGTAGCCCGGCCCAGATCGTATTCGACCGAGGCTCTGCCTTTACATCGCACGTATTTGAGGAGTACTGTCGTGCGGAGAAGATTGCTCATCTGCTTATTACCACTGGACTGTCTCGTGCGAACGGGCAGGTGGAGCGCATGAACTTGACGATTGCCTCCATTCTAGCCAAGCTGTCGTTTGAAGACCCATGCCGCTGGTACAAGTACGTGGACGCCGTCCAGAGAGCCATGAACTCAACGTTCAACCGCAGCATCGGGCGGACGCCATTTGAGCTATTGATGGGCGTTAGGATGCGCAACCAGACGGACCTTAGGATCGCCGAGCTCATCGCTGAAGAAACCGTCGCCGAATTCGACGCTAAGAGGGAAGAGATCCGGGAAGCGGCCAAGAGGCAGATTTCCAGAGTTCAAGAGGAGAATAAGAGGAGCTTTGATCGACGTCGCCGACCCGCACGCCGCTACGCCATGGGGGACATTGTCGCCACCAAGCGAACGCAGATGGGTCCTGGGCTCAAGCTTCGGAAGAAGTACGTCGGACCGTATCGCATCATCAAGGTGAAGCCGAACGATACGTATGATGTCATCCGCGAAGGAATCCACGAGGGACCCAACCGGATCACCACATGAGCCGAGTTCATGAAGCCATGGGGAGACGACGACAGTTCATCTGGGGCAGATGAATCGCAGGATGGCCGATTGTGGGAGCCCGATGAACCCGAGTTTAAAGGTTTCGCGCGCGCGGGAGCGACTAGGTGTGGTCGAGGAGCTGTATTTATAAAAAAAATGCCAGTAAGACGCAGAGAATATACGCTGGATGAGCAACAAATTATATCAGATTACTTGATAAAAAAAAATATATTATAAGCTTAGGGGGAATACCATTTGGAAAACAATGGAAGACGACAAAATTGTAAACTGAACGTGGCAAAGCCTCAAAGAACATTTTCAAAAAAAAAAAAAAATTTGGAAAAATTACAAATTGATGAACAAGAAAAAGTCGCCATATTGAAGGGATGGCGTCGTTCAAAAATACGCATTAAAAGAAAAAATTGTAAAGCAGAAAATGATAATGACAATAATAATGATTATAAAAATGGCGACAGTAGAAAAAAAGTTAAATAAGACTGAAAAAAAAATTGTGCAGAAGATGCCATAAAACGGCATTAAGTGGTTTAAAATGTGTGAAGTGTGGGACAACTTCGCATGCCAGTTGTGCAAATACTTTAAAACTGCCAATATTAAGTGACAATACAACAAATTGTTGTGGAAATGTAAATAGTGAAAACGACCTTGATGCAACGTTCATGGAATGTGAAGAATACAGTGAAGTGTACTATTTAAAAGAACTGGTGAAACAAAAAAAATGATATGATTGAGAATCAAAAGTTGACAATAAATATTCTTAATCAACAATTAGAAATTCTAAATAAATTAGTAATTAGGAAAAATAATTCACCGAAACCGCCGCCATCTGTGGGCAGGAATTCCAATTCGGATAAAATTCAAGATGTGAACAGTGTGAACTCTGCTAATAAACAAAAACTTTCTAAGTTAGTATCAGAAAAAGACACTAAAAACACAACTTTAACCTCAAATAATACAAACACAATAAAAAAGAAACATGTGGCTGAGGATTCTAATTCAAAATTTTTAAACAGGGACCGCAATGAAGAGAAAACTAATGATGTTTTAGAGCATAAGGATGAAAAATGGAAAGAAGTGGTGCGCCGTAAACACTCCCGTAATAATTTAGCTATAATTGGTACATCTAAAAACATTGCTAATATAGAAGTTGCTCCTAAAAAAG
Source organism: Harpalus rufipes (assembly GCA_951394225.1). NCBI lineage: Eukaryota > Metazoa > Arthropoda > Insecta > Coleoptera > Carabidae > Harpalus > Harpalus rufipes. The sequence goes on along the minus strand of OX596288.1, from coordinate 14,710,262 downwards.
CGTTTATATATGTGTCTCGACTTAAACCTACAACACCAAATGACATCAAAACCCATTTAGGTCAGCATTTTCCTGAAGTGGTTTGTGAACAATTAACATCTAAATATCCGGAGTATTACAGTTCTTTTAAGGTGACGGTCGACTTAATAAACTTTGAAAAAGCATTAAAAGAAGATATGTGGCCAAACGTTTCTCGTTTTTTTCAGAGAAAAGCGAAGAAAAACCAAGTGAAATAACAATAAATATTAGAGAAGATGTCCTATTAATAAACTGTCGATCCCTATCACAGCAAAAAATTGATTTTATTATAATTGAATATATTCATAAATTTAAAATTTTTAAATTTATATGTATAACGGAACATGGCGTTCAGTTTCAGATATTGACTTTGTTAATTTTCCAAATTTTGTTCACATATCCAGTTATTGCCGATCCGACTCTATTGGAGGAGTTGTCGGTATTTGGTGCAGAAATAATGTTACGTTTGAATTTTATTGTTGGCACTATTTTGCGTTCCTTTTGTATTTTCTTACCCCTTATGACTACTTCCCACTATTCGTATATGTTGCTGTAGTAAAATAAACAATTTAATAACTATAAAACAGAGATAGCGTCAATTTTTGCCTGGCTAGACTTTTTCTGTCGGCATATTCTTGTCTGTGAGTTCCTCGTGCAATGAGCATTTTTTTGTGTTGAAGTATATTTGGCTTGTTAGAAGTTTTGAATCAAATTTATATTTGGATTACTGCTGGCGTTGCACGGCGCATAAAAATTATTTTGATATACAATTTTATCGAGGATTTTCTCGGATCTAAAAGGACTCACTTTTCAACTACTTAACAGCCGCCTTCCAGCTCAGGTATAATTAATTTCAGTTCTCAATTTTTATTTTATTAAATGTTAGTATACATATTTTAGTTCTTTTGTTTGAAAATAATGTTGAATAAATATAACATGAATTTGTATTTATACATATAAATTTAAAATGAAACTTTCATGACCCATAAGGTCAGCGGCATATCATATTTTTATTATCATTACTTTCAGGCTGTTTTTCTTGGTACATGTTTCTTGGTACTATTCTTGTTACTATCATTAGTACTGGCACGGTTATTGCTACCGTTGTTTGAGAAAAGTACTATTTCTCTACCTTTCGTTTTACACCATACGACGTGACGAGCAAACCATTTAAATTTTGGGGGCAAAATTTCGCCAACTCGACAATTTGCGTTCTGAGGGAATAAGCAGCCGATAGACGCCATTTTCTTCGTCGCCTTACGGACTAGCTACATGCAACCACCGGCTACAACCCTATAGATCCAGTTACGGACAGGAGAGCTTACGTTAGGGACGTAAGCTTATTTTTTCCTTTTTTTTATTGTTCGCATTTTGTACCATTTGTCTTGATTTAGGCATTTAAACTTTTGTATATGATTGAATGTCCCAAAATTTACTTATTTTTGAATGCTGTAATTTTGTCGCCGACACTCATTAAACTTTTGTTAGGTCTGACCACCTCTGCTAAATTTTTTTTTTTTGTACATGTTTGTACTTTTTATTTTGCGCTGCGCATTGTTTAGCGTGTTATGCGCCGTTTTAGCTTTAGGACAGGTTTTTCTTATTTTACATGGTTACGACAGAGAATGTCGAAAAACTGACGTAAGCGCTGGTATACCAACGGTTCACGCGGTTCGTATTTGCGTTCCTACCTTTTTGCTAACGCCTCGTCCTGAACGCTCGACTAGCGCCGGCGGGCTAGTGCTCTACGCGGCGTCTTTTATTGTTTTGTTATATTTTTGCTTTATCTTTATATTCGAGTATATATATTTTTGCCTGCAATTTTTTTTGCATATATTTAGGGTTGATCCGACTATTTATTTCATGTAAAACTATAGGTTTGTGTCGAACATAGGTTTCGCCGTTTTTTTTTTCTTTGTAAATGTTTTTATCTTCCGTCACCTCTAGGTAAGGAAGGTATTGTCTATGGTCAAAAAATTCGGTGGTGAGTTTTCATTGAATAAGCACGTTTTAGGGTCTTTACAATACGATTTTACTATTTTTACGATGATATCTGTATGTGTGTGTGTGTGTGTTCGTGTGTGCGTGTGTGTGTGTATGTGTGTGTGTGTGTGTGTGTATGTGTGTGTGTGTGTGACCGCCGTTTCGTGCACGATATCTCCAATACTATAATTCCAAAAATTACAATTCTTGCGTATTCCTCTTCCTTACAACCATATGCAGACTTGTTTAGATTTTGGTTATAATTGGTCAACCGGAAGTACCCTCATTTGAAGATTTTAACAGTTTTTCTTGGAAAACTCAGTTAAATGTTATTATAACTTAAAGAATATATTATTATCTATACGATTTGATTGCATTTTATATTTGTTATTCAACAGATATAGAGTTAAAGAAGAATAAAGATAATAAATTTGATATAAATTTCATAATTCAGCCAGCTATGCTAACTTAACCATGGAAACTGCTAATATATTCAGGTAATTCAAATTGACAGATGTCAGTATCAATAAAATGTAAATCAATGAAAGAAAAAGGGAAGTAACTCTAGTGTTAGAAGTTTCTAGATATAAGAGAGACGATTACATTGGTTTGAACATGTTATGAGGAGAGATGAATATATTAATAGAAGGTGGAAGAAACATAGGAAGACCAAATATAAGATGAAAAGACTGTATTGCAAAAGACTTGAGAGAAAAGGAACTGAATGAGGACGACACGCAAAACAAAAATGAGTGAAAGAAGAAAATAAAAAATAGCGACCCCCTAAACGAATGGGAAGAACTACAGAAGAAGAAGGTGTCAGTGTCAAGTGCAATTTGCATAGTTTGTTTATGAAATAACTTTACTGGAAATATAGGATCTTTTGCAAGAAAATTTATGTATGGGGCCGCGTGCAGTAACATGATTTTTCTGACTTAGGCAAGCAGATATGGGGACCTGTGTCAAAATGACAGAAATTAATTATGTCCATAACTGACAAGTGTTATAATTTTTCATTCAAAATTTCATAATTTTCTTATTTCATGTGGTTTGTTTGTTATCAGGAGTATGGAATTCAGTTGCCGAGAAAGAGAATCACATAATACCAAAAATTTAGAATCTTTCACAAGAAAATTTATATATGGAATTTGTACATAATACACAGGATTGACGGAAGATATTGTGCTGGCCACATCAGATTTTTTTTAATATAGTGCCAACTCAAATTACATTGATTTGTTTTTGTTCGAATTTCCAAAATTTTGCGCATGCCTTGTTGCCTTCCTCTCTATTCTTTTCTCAGCAGGCTTGTTGACCAGCCCTGGTTGAGCGTCCATTGGTCAGCTTTTGCGTTGACAAACATTTTGAGATATGTGGTGTCCAATATAAACTAGATAAAAACATTTCAGTTTCCATTATATGTTGCTACAGAAGTCCAGATGCAGACTTGAATATTTTCATTAATAATCTATGTAATACCTTAGACTATATTTTTCAACCTGGTAAACATATAATAATAGGAGGTGACTTTAATTTAGACCCTAACAGAGACACTCAAAAATATAGAAAAATCTCTGGTATTTTATATAGCTATAATTTAGTTAATATTGTGATTAAACCAACACGAGGAAATTTTATTCTCAATCATATTTATGTAAATTTTAAAAGTGAATGTTCAGTGATAGAAAATATAATTTCAGATCATAGAAGCGTCTTTTGTAGTTTAAAACAATATGTGCAAAGAACCATTACTTTTATTTACAAGAGAATCTACTCAAATAATAACATTACACTATTCTACAAGAGTTTAGAACAGATTAATTGGAATTTAATACTCAAAGAGACGGAGTTAAATAATGCTTTTAATTTATTCTTTGATTATTTTACATACTTGTTTCAGGTTCATTTTCCTCTGAAAAAAATTATTAAATCTAATGATAAGTGCTGGGTAAATAATGATATAAAACATTCAAGTAATTCTTTGAAACAACTATATTACTTAAGTAAACAATATCCTCAACTATCTGCAATTTATGGAGTAGCAAAACGTAATCACTCTCGATTAATTTCTGCAGTTAAAAAATCTTTTTATCAAAACAAAATTACTTCCTCTGATAATATATCCAAATCTATGTGGAACATTATCAATAATGCCGAAAAAAATTCACGTAAGGACGAGAATATATCCTTAAAAATAAATACCACTATAATTAAAGAACCAGAATTAATAGCTGACAACTTTAATCATTTTTTCAGAGATGCACCTCTTTCAGTAACAGCGCAAATAAGTAGCTCCGGTAATGCTGCTTTGTCAAGATCACAAAGACAATCTTCTTCTTTCTTTTTGAATCCTTTAACTGAGGAGGAATTATTACTCATAATTAACGCTAAAATCAAAAATAAATCATCAGCTGGGCCAGATGATATACCTAGTTTTCTCCTGAAGAAAGTAGCTTCTGCAATTATCAAACCATTAACGCATTGTATAAATCTTTCGTTTGAAACAGGTAATTTTCCAGAAATATTAAAATCAAATAAAATTACTCCTCTCTATAAGAAAGGGAATAAACTTGATATTAATAACTATAGACTAGTAGCTATTTCATCAACTTTCTCAGAAATATTTGAATATTGTTACCTTGAAAGGTTAAATGTATTTTTACAACAAACAAATGCTATTTATAAAAATTAGTTTGGTTTCAGGAAAAATTCATCCACAGTAAAAGCTACACACGTTTTTTATGAAAAAATCATTTCGTATTTAGAAGCTGGAGAATACCCAATCGGTATTTTCTGTGATCTTAGCAAAGCATTCGACTGCATCGATCATAACCGTTTGACAAATTAGACAATATTGGTGTAAGAGGTGCACCTCTGAATTGGATAATAAGATTTCTTGAAAATCGTGAACAATATGTTTCTGTTCGTTCCTATTCTAGTTCTCAGTGCCAAATAGTTAATTCCAGCAGAATAACAATAAACACCGGAGCACCTCAAGGAAGCATTCTTGCCCCCGTACTTTTCATTATTTATATCAATGATCTTAACCTTGTTTTTCAGGATGATATAGATTCAATAATTTACACAGATGATACATCGTTGATAGTTTCCGCAAAAGATAACAATACATTACAGAATAAATGTAAAAATAATTTGGAAAACATGCTAAATTGGTGTAATATTAATTTACTTTATCTAAATGAAACCAAAACGAATTATATGCGCTTCCATACTCATCAGAATCCAAATAATATGAATATTGATGTTGCTATCGGAAATAACCAAATCAACAGAGTTAGTTCAGCCAATATCTTAGGTTTCACTTTTGATGAACACTTAAATTGGAAAAATCACTGTGAACTAATTATTACAAATTTAAACAAACTTTGTTACCAAATTAAACATTTAAAACAATATTTATCTCTTTCTCAACTATTAACATTTTATTATTCTAAAGCTGAATCTATCCTCAGGTACAGTGTCAGTTTTTGGGGTGCCTCTACTCATTCCACTAATGTTTTTGTAAGTCAGAAGAGAGTGCTTCGATGTATTATGAATTTAGAAAGACAGGAATCGTGCAGAAATATTTTTGTTAGGTACAAAATCTTAACTTTGACCGGTCTTTTTATTTGCGAAACTTCGTTACACATATTCAAAAATAAAAATACTTTTTTACAAAATAAAGATTTTTCATAATTTTAATACAAGGAGGAAAAATGAAATTAGAGCTCCTATCAATAGATTAAAAATAAGTAGTCTATCTCCAAATTCTATAGGCGTAAAAATATACAATCATTTACCTTCATTAGTAACAGAGTCACAATCCGTAACAATTTTTAAACAAAAATTGAAGAATTTTCTGACAGAACAGAGTTTCTATGATCTAAATGAATATTTTAATACTATCACAACGTAATATTGTTAGTTTTGTCATTTAATTGTATGTAATAATTCTTGACGCTTCCTATAAAATGTACGTTTTCTAAAGGAATAAATACATTATTATTATTATTATTATTATTATTATTATTATTATTATTATTATAATTAGTGACTAACTGACTAATATTAAAAAAAAACGAACTGTAAGCAAAAAACAACCGTTTAATTTAATTTAAAAATTAACTTGTCAAAATTGATTTTGAAATTATATTTTTAAAAAATAACGTTCAAGACATTTTTTTTTTTTAATTAATGAATCGGACGTTTTTTTGTTTATAGTCTACTCCAAGTTAGTTTTTTTTTTAAATTGTATTTTTAATCCTTGACGAATTTTTTAAATTTATTAATGTAAAATCAGAAATGTCTGTATTGAATTTGATCGAGGAGAGACAGCCATATTGATGGAACATCTAATCTAGAATGAATGAAGAAAAAGATTTTTATATATTTCCAGTAAAATTATACTGACATCTACCAATTAGAATTGTCTCAATATAGTACCTGTTTCCATGGTTATAGCATAGCTGGCTTTTATAAATCCATTTAATATGAAGTATAAAATGTAATTAACTACAACGTCTGAAATGTTCCGTCTCTCCCTAAAACATGCTTATTCACTAAAAACTATGGATTTTTTGACCATTAAAAAATTGCCTGGAATATATCCAAATAGATAAAGTAAATTATATTCTGTTGTAGATAATATTGGAACATTTCATAATGCAATTTATATTTTCAGGTTCTAGGTTTGCATTACTTGAAGCTAAAACTATGTGTATTTACCTATTACATAAATTTGATATAGTGGTAGACAAAAAGACACAAATTCCATTGCGACTAAGCCGATCTACGTTCGCCATGGTTGCTGAGAATGGTTTTTGGGTTGGATTAAAACCAAGGAATAAATAAATATTTATGAGTATAGTTTTACTCCTTTATGCCCGGTTGCACCGCTGATACTTAAATTTTAAGTGTTTCTTAAATTGACAATATTGTATCGGAACGAAACGTCAAATGAGTCATTGAATATTGCTGTCAAAATATCGATTTGCATTTTTTTTTGTTTAAGCCAACCTTAAAATTTAAGGGCCAGCGATGCAACTGGGCATTAATTTTTTAGAAGTATATTTCATTTGTTATTGTTAAAATTTTAATGTATTCGTGTTTTTATTTATAATTTACTTAAATTTGTATTAATTAAATGTACAGAATTATTATTTTTAAGTAATACAGTCGACTCTCTCTAATTCAAACTCTCTCTTATTTGAATTTTTCTCTAAATCGAATTATTTTTTTGACACGTACAAGTGTATGAACTTTTATATGTAAAAATTATTGTTTAAATCGATTTTTTTTAATTCGAACTTTCCTTTAATCGAATTAAATTTTTGGCATTTGTCATCATTTTCAATGAAATTCGACTCTCTATAAATCGAAATTAGATACAATTCTTAGATGCGATCGTCCCCGAAGAAATCTTCAAAAACTTCCAAAAAGTAGAAGCGTACTTTGAAAAACAAGCTTACAACAAAATATTAACACAAACAAAAATTTCAAATTTCTTCAAGCCTCTGTAATTGTATGTATTACATTTTTATTTTCCCGTTATATGTACATATTAACTGAATAAACTTTTTTTTTATTTCATATATAGATTTTATGTAATTTATACAAATGTTCATTTCATTTTCTTTTCGTCTCTCTAATTCGAACAAATTCAAATACCCCTTACGAATTCGATTTAGAGAGAGTCGACTGTATATGTAAAATAGTCTATTATGTATTTATTTTCATTCTTGGCTCATTACTATTAATTCAGAATATATGCAAAATAAAGTAAGTGCATATATTGTGCAAATTTTCGACAATTGTTAATTTTAAATTATTACTTCAAAGAAAAACTGGCGAATCGTACTGTATTAAAGAAGAGATTATAATAAAATTTTATGTTCAGCCATATGGAACCCATAGAGCTAGGATGGTACGTATACTTTGTTTTTACATTGTCAATGATGTAGTTTATGTCATCAAAATTTTTATATATTATCTACGCCCATGTAAACTATATTTTTAATATCTTGTTTAAAAAAGAATAATACTACTATTACTACTAATAATAATAATTTTATTCTCAACAGAATCCAATTACAGGGATTTAATTAACAACAAAAAGTAATAAGTAAAAGTTAAATACAATAATTATAATATAACATTATTACAAAATTAAAGAATACATTTTCTAAATGTTTTTTCTGTATATCATATAAACCAGTGACTTATCCATATCGGCATAGTTGGATGATAGAATATTGTGTTGTGTCTGGAAGCTAACCTAGGAACATGTAGTGCATGCAGGTAGGAATAAAAAGAGGGAGTTTGAGGTAATATTCAGACGGCCAGGCGAATGAAGCCTATTGGGGACGGACGAACACCTCTGTTGGTTGGACAAGGGATGAGCGCGGCAATTTTTAAAGGAAATTGCATTATTCGTTCAAATAAATTTTTATAAAACTTAAATACTGAAAAAAATGTGTTGCATTTATATTATTTATTGAAATATAATATTCAATTATTTTAATATACATTTTACTTATTGAATTTAGTTAATTATATTACGAGTATATCATTCTAAATTCTATGAAAAACGAACAATTTAGCTAAATAAGTTTATTATGTTATGAACAACAAAATAATAAAACAAATATCTCAGATTTTATTTGAAATATATTTTGTAATGACGCAAAACAAATATAAAATTATTTCTACATACAGTTAAACTTTTAATCTCGAAAATTTCAGATTTAAATACTGATTTTTTTTTGTCAAATAATAAAATCTTACATTAAAATAATAGGCTAATATTTTTTAATAAATGTACATTGTGATGTGATTCTCTAGAGATACATGCTTTAAGAAATGGGTTGTTTAATTTGAAAATATGTTCGTATTAACAAAATTTTGCAAAATAATTGTTACTACTATATATATATATATATATATATATATATATATATATATATATATATATATATATATATATATATATATATATATATATATATATATATATATATATATAACTTAAATTTCTTTATCGATCGATTGGGTTTTTAAAAAATATTTATTTTTGTGAATATAAGTTTATGATACTTTAATATGATAATACAGGTTGCGAAATACAGACTAGCTTAACTAAAGAGTTACACATGGTTTTATACTATTGTAATATGATATTGTCACGTTCTGTCACATCAACACTTGTTCATTTGGTTAGCACTATAACTCCTCCCTCCTCAGATTCGAGCCTCCTGGGGGAGTCGAAGTTCGATGCCTTCAGGGGTGCGAGACTACCTCTTCTGCATGGCTAGTTTCCTCTAGGGTTTGGATGTTGATTGGATTGGCATTTGATGGTGATTTTTTCCACGTTTGGGAAAACAGCTAGGTACATGTTGATCTCTGGAATCACTTCGACATGATTATTTTCTATTAAGTATATTTTTGTATAATGGTAATGACTCGAAGTTTGATTTTGGAATATTTCTTCTTCGCACATCGCTGAGAAATGGGCGTGATATTTGTGAGGACACTTACATATTTTTGCTTGAACGCACATATCATTCAGAGGCACGATTTCCTTATCAGATTTAAGAAGATATTTCGTATTGTAATAAATTTTGATTCATATTTGGTTGGAATAGAGTACATATAGTAGAGTTCGAAAGTTTTTTCGAAATGAAATAGATTATTTGAGTTGCTTTAATTTTCAATTTATTTTTAACAAGGACTCTAAGTCTAATAAGTTCTCTTGTCGGGGTTCAAATGGTAACTGCAAAAGATAGAATTTTGATATTTGTTTTAGTTCTGCTAGTAGCTCCATAGGGTGTATTATTTTAGGATGCAACGTTCTTAGTTTACAAAGGTGATTGAGTTTTCAACGACATTTAATATAGAATTGTATAATATAACAAGTTGATCGTAAATGTTTTTTTTTTCATACAGTATACCAATGTGCGTACTGTTTATTATTTAGAAAAGTTGTAAAATTTTGGATTTTAATATTTCTTCGTTGTGCTGGATATCTGAGATGGTTTTATTAAAATTTTGAATAATTTGGTGGTTCACCGAATACGAAAGTTTGAGTTGATTTTCCAAATTATGCTCATTTTTTTTTGCATGTTTGCAAACATCTATATTTCCGGTGATTGATTTGAATATTTTCTCCAATCCATCTATTAAGCCACGTTTAGTTTTTTGATGATCAGAATGAGATCCGATATTATTAATTTTAGTGTCAATATTTGTCTGAATGAATTCTAATTTTTTATTATAATTTTGGAGTTCGTTGAAATACTGTGAGTTATTTGATATGGTCGATTTTAGTGTTGAGTACTGTGTATTTAAATCAATGTAGTGTTTTAGGAGAACTTTGAGATTGTGTGAGTTGTCTTTTCGAGTTTGGCAGGACCGACATTGATGGGAAGGATTCCGAGGTTTTCTGTTATGTTTCTAATTATTATTGTTACGTGTCCCAATGCGAACAACCTGGAAGTGGTTCAAAATTATAAGTTTTTTGTCTAGGGCGTTTAATGTTAGAGAGGTGAATGTTCTCTGTTGTATTACCGTGGGTGGTTTTTATTTTTCCTGTTTTAAGATTTTTATTAACTTTTGTTAGCTTTTCGGGTTTATATTTGTTTTTCGTTTTTTGTTGTTTTTGTCTATTTTTCACGTATACCTTTTCGGGGATTTCGGGCAATTCTTCTCTATTTGCATTACATTTGCTTATTACCTTGTCTTTATTCGTTTGGATTTTGTCTCTAATTGATTCGTAAAGTAATTTAGTTTTATTCTTGTGATTTTCTATATAATTGTTGATAAGCTGTTTTTCGAGGTCGAGATTAAATGGAGAGTTAGTGTCTAAATGGCCGGTAATAATTTCGCATGGTTTCAGTTTTGTGACTGAATGAATTGTGTTATTATATGCTAATAACGCATAATTTACTTTGGATTCTATAGGCTCAGTTTTGTATTCTTTTTGATTATTAAATAGTCTGATGTGTTCTATAAGAGTAGAGTGAAAACGTTCTATAATGCCATTAGATTCTGGATGTTGTGAGCTTATGAAATGTATGTCGATTTTGTGTAGTGTCAGCAATTCTTTTACGACTGAGTTTTTGAACTCTAGCCCGTTGTCTGAAATAATTTGTTCTGGAATTCCGTGATGCGTAAAATATTTTACTAGGTTATTACAAACTTCTATGCCTTGTCCTGATTTTAATTTGTACGCTTGTGCATATTTTGAAAATGAATCTACAATAGTTAAGAATTTTGCTTGTTCTAAGGTGATGCTGTCTATATGTAAAATTTGGAAAGGTTTCGTAGCGGTAGGGGTGATGTTTAAATTTACATTTAGGGGTCTCCGATCGTATTTTGTTATTTGACATATTTCACAACTATTAATAAATGTTTGAATAGATTTTCTTAATTTTGGCCAATAATATTGTTGTTTTATGCGTGCTTCTGTTTCGTCGATACCGCGGTGATTAGTTTTGCCACAATGGTAATTCGATATGATTTGTGTGATTTCTTCGTTATCGGTAACGTCTCTTAAATATTTTGTACATTTTACTAAATTTAGTTGAGAATTTTTGAAATAATTTTGAAGTATTAGACTGAATTTCTCGTATAGTTCATTTTGGAAATAAATGTGGTATTTTATTTTTGGTACAATGTATTCTTTAATGAATGCAATCATTTCATCTTTGTAATTAAATTTTGAAAAATCTACTTCCAATCGTAATTTTTTATTATCGTATAATTTTGTAATTTTTACTTGTTTGGGATTAAAATCGACTTCTGTTATGATGATTTGATTTTTGCCATAGTTTACAGGGCATTCTACTATTGGGATTCCGACAATAGGATTTTCTTTACTTGAATGTATTGTGATATCGCTATCGCTTGTGTCGTCATCGTTTATCTCATTATGATGTGAGTCACCTACCTCGACTGCAAGGGATTGAATATCGTCGTCTTTATTATCTGTTTTATTTTTTAACTCTGTATTAAAATTTTCTATGAATTTATAAAAGTGTTTCATGTTTTCTGCTTCGTTTATGTTTAATTCAATCTGGGGAATTTCGTTTTCAGGGAGTTTGTAAACAGTTATTAGTATGTCAGTGTTATCGAATATGTGTTTTAACATTAATTTAATTTCGGTCCAAACTTGGTTGTCATGTCCACATGCAATTTTTGGTATACTTAAATTTTTTATTTTATGATGCAAACAGAATTTTTTCAAATTTAATAAGGTATAGAATATGTCTTGTTTAGTGGGTTTATTGTAATAATTTTCTTTTGTTATTAAGTACAGTATATATTTTTGTGGGGTTTTTAAATATACTAGGTTATGAAGTTGAGGATTTTGAGATTTTAATGTGTGTACGTTATTAAATTTATTTTTGAAATTTTTGGCAATACCCGATGACATTTCTAAATCTTTGCTCACGCATTGAGCTAGACTAGAGTCGGATGGTGCGTCGAATAGATTACCTATTACTTCTACGATGTTGTCGTTATTGTGATTAAGGTAGTGTTTTTTTATCTAAGTAGTCTTTGTATAGAGCTAGTGGAGTGTCATCTAGTTGTGTTTGTAATTGTACGTTTTGATTATTTTTAGTTTCTACAGGTATACGGCTTAAGGCGTCGGCATTGGTGTTAAGTTTGCCTTTCTTATAAATTATCTCATAGTCGTATTCCTCTAATTTGAGGCGCCATCTTATTAATTTTTGGCTACATTGTTTTAACGAGAATAGCCATTGCAAGGGTCGATGGTCTGTATAGATTTTGAATTTGCGTCCTAGTAAGTATGTTCTAAAGTATTGAGTCGCCCAAATGATAGCTAAAAGTTCTTTCTCGATGGTGGAATAGTTTATCTCAGTGTCGTTTAGTGTCCTGCTTGCATAAGCTACTGGTAGGTCGTTGCCTAGGCCACCTTGAGATAGCACGGCTCCTATTGCTACTTGGCTAGCGTCGCATGTCAAGTTAAATTCTTTATCAAAGTCTGGGTATTGGAGTAGCGGCTCGTTAGTCAGCAAATTCTTGCAATTTTCAAAACATTGTCTGTACTCAGGGTCGTTAATGTCAATAACTGCACCTTTCTTTAAGCGTTTAGTCAGCGGTTTCGTTATTTTAGCGAAGTCTTTAATAAATTTCCGATAATAGCCTAAAAGTCCTAAGAAACCTTTTATTTGTGATGTAGTTTTTGGAATAGGAAAATTTAGAACGGCTGAAATTTTGTCGGGATTTGGTTTCACGCCATCAGGGGTTACAATATGCCCGAGATATGCTACTTCTTTTTTGAGGAATTCACATTTATCTAATTGTACTTTAAAATTTGAATTTTTCAAACGATCGAAAACTAATTTTAAATTTTGAATATGTTCTTGAAGGCTGGTGCTAAATATAATAATGTCGTCGAGGTAAACGAGGCATTTTTCGTTTACTAATCCTCGCAGAACATTGTCCATAACGCGTTGGAATGTCGCGGGCGCGTTTTTTAAGCCAAAAGGCATACGAGTGAATTCATAATGCCCGTCTTCCGTATTAAATGCAGTTTTTTGTATGTCTTGTTTGTCCATTTCAATCTGGTGGAAGCCAGATGCTAAGTCTAACGTAGTAAAATAATGACAACGTCCAAGTTTGTCTAGTAAGTCAGTTATATTTGGTAGTGGATATTTGTCGTTAATGGTCTTTTCATTCAGTTTCCTATAATCTACCACTATACGCCACTTGCGTTTACCGGATGCGTCAATCTTTTTGGGAACAACCCAAATAGGCGATGACCATGGAGAATATGATGGTCTGATATTTTGATCTAACATGTTTTGTATTTGAGAACGTACCTCTTGTCGGTGAATTTCTGGGTATCTATAAGATTTTGTGTAAATAGGAATTTCGTCACTTGTTTTTATGGAATATTTAATTTGATTAGTAAATGTTAAATTTTTGTCGTTTACGTGAAATATATCAGAATATTTGTGAATTAATTTTGAAATAGCTGATTTTTCTTCTGAATTCATGTGATCTGTCCGAATTTTTGAAATATCAAATTTATTTTTTTCTGATTGAATGAAATTGAAGTTAGGGGATGAGTACGTTTCATAATTGGAGATGTTCTCTACGGTAATTGGTTGTAATTGTGTGAATTTAATATGAGATTCTGAATTATTAATTGCTGTGCAAAGTGCATAGTGATTATTGGCTGTGGTGACACATTCAGGGATAATTAAATTATTCTGTTTTTGTTTTGGTATTAGAATAGTTCCGTTTTGTTGGGTTACTTGAATTTTGATTACCTTTTCAGTTTTGGGATCTAAAGTTATGTTATTATCTGAATGACAAATATTGTTCGTATTAATTATTTTTTCTGAATTTTGGTGTTGAATTTTTATTTGGCAGGTGGGTGTTGTAATTAAATTTTTATTCAAATCTATAATTACTTTTAATGATTTCAAGTTATCTAACCCTAATAAAAGATCAAATTCATCGTGAAAATTGAAAATATGATATTTTAAACTTGCATTTTTCTTTAAATTAAATAATTTTGAAATGGGTACGAGTGTACTATAATTTTCGATTGATGTTCCATGCGCAGTTGAGATTTGAAATGGGTCTTTAAAAATGGAATTTTTGTAATATTTATGCGCTATGGTAGGTTTTATAAAGGATTTCGTACTTCCTGTATCTATTAAAACTTTCAGGTTATTTTCTGGGAATATAATGTACGGTAATTTACTTTTATTTGTCAAGTTCATTAGTTCGATTCTGGGTAAATGTGTTCTATGTGTTCCGAGGCTGCAACGTCTAAAAAATTATCGTCATCAAAATTTTCGGGGTTTTTTGAATTTTCGTAATCGTTGTTATCAATTAAAATTTGGTCAGTTTGTTCTTGGTTATCGTCGAGATTGTAATAAACATATGGGTCAATGGCAGGTTCAGCTGACTCGTTGATATTAAATAATTCTCCCGCTGTGTTAGCGCGGTTTTGTCCGTAGTGGTTTTGTACCTGTCTGGATGGGCCAGGTGTACGACGGTGTTGGACTGTATTTCGCGTGGAAATACTCATCGGAGTAGGGCCAGGATGGTTTTGTCTGATTGATGGACCTTGCCGTGGTGTTTGTGGTGTGTATTGTCTTGGTTGTTGTTGGGGTATATATATTGTTGTCTGTATGCTGTTTGTTGCATAGGTGAATGATGTGGATTTTTACTGGGTGTAAAATTAAAATAAGGTGTGGGTTTCGGAATATTATATCTTGTTTGGTGTGTTTGTGGTTTTTGATTTAATTTGTGTGTATGCTGATTAGTATTTTTGGATTTGGCATAATATTCAAATTGGAAATCATTTGCTAGCATACTTAAAGCTGAATTTAAATCTGCGGGGTTCTTTGCCCTCATTAATTGGCCTATAGGTTCTTTTAAACCTTTTAACAAAACGCGCAAAGCATAATGTTGGAAATAATCAATCATTACAACGGATGCTTCAGCAGCGGCATTTGCTGAGATACAAGAAATTTGTAAATTTAACAAGTGTTGTAAACGGCCATAAAAATCAAAAACGTTTTCATTAGGATTTTGTTTTAATTCCGTTATTTCCATATTTAATGTGAACCAGTCACGTTTGTCTGAATAAGCATTTTTTAATGCTTTCTTTAAATCTTCCCATTTTTCAATGGTGCAACTTGCAATATTAATAGCTGCTTCACCTTTTATTTTCGCTAATATACTACTCATTAAATATTCGTTTTGGAAATCTGTTGTGTTTGTGGTGTTATAAAATTTTGTAACTAATTTTTCACAAACACTAATAAATCTAGAAAGTAATTCACGTTCCCCATGGAACTCTGGCACCATGTCCAAATATTCTTTTCTTAATACAGGGGTAGCCATATTTAATACTGGCGTTCGTAAAATGATATTTCTAATATAATTTGAATTTAAATTAATTATACGATCTTCTATTTCGAGATCGGAGTCTGATTCGGAATTATTTGAATCTGATATAGATTCTGGTTCTCTGAATGACATATGGTACTCACAAAAATAGTAGTGTCGGCTTCATGTGCCCTGAAGTCGTACACGGTCTCGAAGTTGAGGCTGGAGTTGCACTGATGTCCGTTCAGCTTGGCTCGCTCGGCTCGTCGAGATGTTTCTTGCTTCTGATGTTCCCTCAGATGCAGGATACGGTGATCGAAGTATAAATATGTTCGAATTGCCAAATTAATCACGAAAGTGAAACAATTTATATTCGTTAAATTGTTTTGACAATCCTACCGACTGCGCCACTTAAATTTCTTTATCGATCGATTGGGTTTTTAAAAAATATTTATTTTTGTGAATACAAGTTTATGATACTTTAATATGATAATACAGGTTGCGAAATACAGACTAGCTTAACTAAAGAGTTACACATGGTTTTATACTATTGTAATATGATATTGTCACGTTCTGTCACATCAACACTTGTTCATTTGGTTAGCACTATAACTTATATATATATATATATATATATATATATATATATATATATATATATATATATATATATATATATATATATATATATATATATATATATATACATATATATATATATATAATAATAATAATTTATTTGCTACAGAAAAATATTCTTACAAAGCGATTGACAACAATGCATAAAAAGTTAAATGTGTTAAATATTTAATTAAATAGCAATTGAAACAAGTAATTAGAATACAAAAATAACAAAAAATAATATATTTATCCGCATAATATAAAAGCTCTTATTTTCAATGCAGCTTTAAAGTATTTAAAGATATCCCAAATTTTCCCTTTTGACGGTTCTGCTAGCAAAAGTTGGCTGGCATGCTCTGCGTTGTTAGAAGTGCTTATTTAGAAACTCAGATCGAACTGGATTGTATATTGGGCACTGAAACATAAAATGTTTGATACCATTTTCTTCGAATAGGTTGCAGAGACTGTAGATTTCTTCTTTATTGAAGTTGTGCCAAAGTCCGTCCTGGTATACATGAAAAAGTGTAATGTTGGTTGTTCTTAGTTGTCCGAAGATTTTTAAAGTTCTAAATGGGATATCCAAACTTAGGTAGTTTTGGCTCGTCGTAATGTAGAACTGGTAATTTATGTTATAAGTTGAAGCTATTATCCTGGCAGTGTCTTTTTCATATAGTAATTCTTGGTATGATTTAACTATATTATCTATTTCTGATTTTAAAAGCAGGCAACTTTGACTATTCCAAACTTCTCCAAAGTTGGTTTCAGTGAGAATACTTTGAAGTTTCCTTACGCAGTTATACTTATTTTGTTTCTCATTTGATATATTCGTGTTAGGTTTTCCGTTTAATACAAGTAATCTTTTATAACATAAGCTAAGATATCTTTCTTCTGGCATAAGTAAAATCTTATACCAAAAACGAAGCATTTTTTCAGCAATTTTTACTTCTAAATTACTTGTGCCGGTTTCTCTTCTTTTCACATATCCGGGAGTAGTTTTTTGGCAACCATAAATTGTTTTGAAGTGGTTGGTTAACCCTTTTCCTATAATATTATATTGGAACGGGCCCCATACTTCAGATCCATATAGTAATGATGATATTAGTACGGAGTCATATAATTTTGAGCTAGTTTTCCAACAGAAAACTTTTGCTCTTAGCATGGTATTTTTTATAGCTCCCGTATTTCTTCTACCTAAACTGAGAAAAATGACTGGTTTTGGCAAATAAATATTCATAATTAAGGGGTACTTCATTCATCCAATTATTGCATCCTTGTAACAAATACAGTTTAATCTTAAATATGAAATGTATTTTATTCATTCAGTTATATTATTTATTTAACCGTGATTTATTTCACTTAAATTTAATTTAATTTTCTCAAATAAAATAATATGTTTATGTTTACCATTTTAAATTGAGATTTTTAATAAATAAATTTATAATTTTCTCAAATATTTATTTGTTTCTTACAAATATGTACTTGTTTTTGAATAAACTTCGTAATATATTTGTGTAAACTACATATTTATTACAATGAAAAAATAGTTTTTATTGTATGAATCTACATTTATTTGTCACAAATAAATATTATTTGTGGTAAAATAATAGTTCCATTGAGCAAACAATGTTCTATTTGTCAAATGACGATTTTAAGCAACTTGTATGGACTTGTTCACTTATGTTTCATCTAGTTTATGGAGTGACAGTGTTCATTTCTGATGATTTGTTTTTCATTCGCGTGCTACAAAG
Organism: Harpalus rufipes; assembly: GCA_951394225.1. Classification (NCBI taxonomy): domain Eukaryota; kingdom Metazoa; phylum Arthropoda; class Insecta; order Coleoptera; family Carabidae; genus Harpalus; species Harpalus rufipes. The sequence continues at coordinate 14,692,020 of OX596288.1, read as the reverse complement.
TAATGAATATGGGTGACGAAACAGTGAAAAAATATACTACATGAGTGGAATTTTGGATATTTGCTTTACATTTTTCAGAGTAATTATCTTTCATGACAAGGCACATGCATCGGTACCTAACCATTATATATAAATTAGTAAAGAATATAAATATTGTATTTCCTAAACAAAAAATAATATAGGTACATGCATGCAGTACTTATACATTTACAGTGATCCCAATATCCTAAAAATAATTTGTAATACAGTACGATTGAAGAAATAATTCAAAGTAGGCTGTGATCATAGAAAGGAAAATACGCCTGAATATTTTCGACAAAGTCTCGTATCAAAATAACATTAAATTAAATAATTTTAAACTAAAACATAGGCCGCCTTTGACATTTTTTCAAATGTACTGTAGAATACACGTAGTACAGAGTGTGTATTTATACTTTTATAATGTTTTATTTTATGTACATTAATATTCTTATGGATATAATTTGTGAGTTAATAAAAACAGAAAGAAAGTTGTCGCCTCTGCTTGTTTGCGCTGATATATGACTATTCAATTCAAGCTGTAACTTTACCACGTTCGTGTAACGTATGTAAGGAAATTGTTCAGAAATAGTTAGACCTCAGATATTAAATAGATTTTTTTAAATCACACATTAACATAAGGGGTTGTTCCTATAAACTAAGGGGATAAGATATCTAGTTTTACAACACTGATAGGGGTCATTATCTTCAATGCAACGCAGTTTTTAATACCTTGTCTTATTTGTCTCTGGACGATGTTAAATCTACTTCCCGGATCGTAAGAAATATTCTTGTCTGTAACTGTTGTTCCTTTTGGTATTTCCAGCCATTATTGTATATAATTTTTTGCTAAGAAATGCCCAAAACTATTCAAAAAGTCGCGCCTGAGAAACATTTTGGGGATTATACTCTCTCTCTCTCTCTCTTTTCTATAGCATGTTGTCTCCTTAATGCTCTACAGCATCTGGAGATTCACTCAACCTGGACCATTGTCTATTTGGATACATTTTTTTTTTCGAAATTTGAAATCATTTCTGACCAAAGTTTTGCTAACAATCATCTTTAAAATTCTAAATCGTCGAGATAATTTGCAATTTGTCTTGGGCACTTTTAATAAGTTTGCTGATTCGATTTGGGGGCAGGAGTTCGGGTCACCCATTTCTTGATAAATTAATGCATACTACACTTATTCACATTCCCATATAATTCGGTAAATAGTCGCCTGTCCAATATTTTGATCCCCAAAAACGTTAACAATTTCACGTTTAGGCTAATCCGTCAAACTAACCTATAGATAGATTTAAGTATTTCAAGTTTGTATAATATCTTTTAAAACTTTTTCTGGCAATTTTAACATGGTATATTATAAAACAACTATTATGTATTTATTATATCCAGTAAAAACTAGAATAGACCTTATTTAGTTATAAAATTTGGAGCGTAATTGTTTTCTGATATATTTTGTTATACAGGCTGTTAATACTAAGTCGTTACACCTGAAAATGGTAGATAGAACTCATTAAAACAAACAACTTTTCTCAGTTCAAATTTTTGATTTGGAGCCCCAGTTCATAGTTATTGGCGTTCTCTTGTTTTTCGAAAAATCGTCATAACTCCCTTATTTTAAAGAATATTTAAAAAATACAAAAAATTTCAGCATTTGCTTTCGGTTCTCTAAAACACTTGTATTTACAATTATTTTCTCTTTCATGAAATAACAAAATGGCGACCAATCAAAAATTTCAAAACAAGATATTTAGAAAACCACCCATCGATTTACGAAAATAAAACATTTTTAAAATCCTTAAACTTTCTATTACAATATTTGTCTGAAACATTTTTTTCTATCTGTCCAAAAAAAAAAGTTTTTATTCACTTACTTGGCTTGCATAAGTATTAACAAACTAAAAAAAAGCATAGCCCAATAAACATCGTTACGTATATTAAACGTAAAAGTAACGTTTTGCAGGTTGGTTATACGTTTCCCGTTGAAAATTTTAACGTTTTATATAAACGTTATTTACACAAACGTTAAAAATATGTTTAATTGAAACATATTAACAACCAGATGTGTGTAAATAACGTTTATTGCACGTTTTATAATTCAATATATGTAACGTTTTATATTTATAGTTTAATAAACGTTTTTTAAAAAATTAAAATCTACTTTCTGTAATGCAATAAACGTTAAAACTGAATAAAATTTCAACGTAAAATTTAATGTTTATTTATCCGTTAGAACTACGTTACTTGTTACCCATTGGTTTCAAAATAACGTTTTGTTCACGTTGACTTATTCAATATACAAAACGTTTTATATTTATGGTTTAATAAACGTTTTTTAAAATATTAAAATCTACCTTGTGTAATGCTATAAAAGTTAAAACTTAATAATTTTTCAACGGAAATTTAAATGTTTATTTTTTCGTTACAACTACGTTACTTGATACCCATTGGTTTCAAAATAACGTTTTGTTAACGTTTGCTTATTCAATATACAAAACGTTTTATATTTATGGTTAAATGAACGTTTTTTACCTTCCGTCACCTATAGGTAAGGAAGGTATTGTCTTTGGTCAAAAAATTCGGTGGTGAGTTTTCATTGAATAAGCACGTTTTAGGGTCTTTACAATACGATTTTACTATTTTTACGATGATGTCTGTATGTGTGTGTGTGTTCGTATGTGCGTGTGTGTGTGTATGTGTGTGTGTGTGTGACCGCCGTTTCGTGCACGATATCTCCAATACTAGAATTCCAAAAATTACAATTCTTGCATATTCCTCTTCCTTACAACCATATGCAGACTTGATTAGATTTTGGTTATAATTGGTCAACCGGAAGTACCCTCATTTGAAGATTTTAACAGTTTTTCTTGAAAAACTCAGTTAAATGTTATTATAACTTAAAGAATATATTATTCCCTATACGATTTGATTGCATCTTATATTTCATATTCAACAGATATAGAGTTAAAGAATAATAAAGATAAAAAATTCGTATAAATTTCATAATTCAGCCAGCTATGCTAACATAACCATGGAAACTGCTAATATGTTCAGGTAATTCAAATTGACATATGTCAGTATCAATAAAAAGCAAGTAATTGAATGAAAAAAAAATCTGTTGTGGCCAGCACAATACCTTCCGTCATTCTCGTGTATAATGTATAAATTCCATAATTTTTCTACAAAAGATTCTAAATTTCCAGTAAAATTATTTCATAAACAAACTATTCAAATTGCTCTTGACACTGGCATCTTCTTCTTCTCTAGCTTTTCCCATTCGTTAGGGGTCGCTATTTTTGCATGTCGTTCTCATTCAGTTCCTTTTCTCTCAAATCTTCCGCAATACATTCCTTCCATCTTATCTTTGGTCTTCCTCTGTTTCTTTAACGTCCTATTACTAAACTATTCATTCTTGTTCCAATATAATTCTTCATTTCTCCTCATGACATGTTCAAACCAATGTAATCGTATTTCTTGTATATTTCTAAAAACTTGTAACACTAGAGTTATTTTCTTACCGTATCTTTCCGTGTATTCCCCAATATCTACTTCAACATCCTCATATCTGCCACATTAATTTACTTTTTATTGATACTGACATCTGTCAATTTGAATTATATGAATATATTACTAGTTCCCAAGTTTGGCATAGCTGGCTGAATTATAAAATTTAATTTCTTTAAAATTCTTTAACTCTGTATCTATTGAATATGAAGTATAAAGTGTAATCAAATCGTATAGAGAATAATATATTCTTTAAGTTATAATAACGTTAAATGTCAATAAATCAAATTTAACTGTTAAATCTTCAAATGAGACTACTTCCGGTTGACCAATTATAACCAAAATCTAATCAGTTGTTCTTCTGGATGTAAACTTGAGGAATACGAAAAAATTATAATTTTTGGAATCGTGGTATTGAAGTAATGGAATCCGGAACTTTTGTCACACACACACACACACACACACACACAGACACACATACATACAGACATCATCGTAAAAATGGTAAAATCGTATTATATGGACCCTAAAACGTGCTTATTCAATAAAAACTCATCATTGAATTTTTTGACCAAAGACAATACCTTCCTTACCTAAAGGTGACGGAAGGTAATAAGGGAAGTAACTCTAGTGTTAGAAGTTTTTAGATATAATAGAGACGATTACATTGGTTTGAACATGTCATGAGGAGAGATGAAGAAATTAATAGAAGGTGGTAGAAACATAGGAAGACCAAATATAAGATGAAAAGACTGTATTGCAGAAGACTTGAGAGAAAAGGAACTGAATGAGGACGACGCAAAACAAAAATTCGTGGAAGAAGAAAATAAAAAATACCGACTCCCTAACAAATGGGAAAACTAAAGAAGAAGAAGATGTCAGTGTCAAGTGCAATTTGCATAGTTTGTTTATGAAATAACTTTACTGGAAATATAGGATCTTTTGCAAAAAATTATGTATAGGGCGCGTGCAGATGGGGGACCCGTATCAAAATGGCAGCAATTAATTATGTCCATAACTGACAAGTGTCATAATTTTTCATTCAAAACTTCATGATTTTCTTATGTCATGCGATTTGTTTGTTATCAGGAGTATGGAGTTTCGTTGCCAAGAAAGGGAATCATAAAATACCAAAAATTTAGAATCTTTTGCAAGAAAATTTATGTATGGAATTTGTACATAATACACAAGATTGACGGAAGGTATTGTGCTGGCCACATCAGATTTTTTTAATATTAAAATCTACTTTCTGTAATGCAATAAACGTTAAAACTGAATAAAATTTCAACGTAAAATTTAATGTTTATTTATCCGTTAGAACTACGTTACTTGTTACCCATTGGTTTCAGAATAACGTTTTGTTCACGTTGACTTATTCAATATACAAAACGTTTTATATTTATGGTTTAATAAACGTTTTTTAAAATATTAAAATCTACCTTGTGTAATGCTATAAAAGTTAAAACTTAATAATTTTTTGAACGGAAATTTAAATGTTTATTTTTTCGTTAGAACTACGTTACTTGATACCCATTGGTTTCAAAATAACGTTTTGTTAACGTTTGCTTATTCAATATACAAAACGTTTTATATTTATGGTTAAATGAACGTTTTTTTAAATATTAAAATCTACTTTCTGTAATGCAATAAACGTTAAAACTGAATAAAATTTCAACGTAAAATTTAATGTTTATTTATCCGTTAGAACTACGTTACTTGTTACCCATTGGTTTCAAAATAACGTTTTGTTCACGTTGATTTATTCAATATACAAAACGTTTTATATTTATGGTTTAATAAACGTTTTTTAAAATATTAAAATCTACCTTGTGTATTGCTATAAAAGTTAAAACTTAATAATTTTTCTACGGAAATTTAAATGTTTATTTTTTCGTTAGAACTACGTTACTTGATACCCATTGGTTTCAAAATAACGTTTTGTTCACGTTTGCTTATTCAATATACAAAACGTTTTATATTTATGGTTTAATAAACGTTTTTTAAAATATTAAAATCTACCTTCTGTAATGCTATAAAAGTTAAAACTTAATAATTTTTCAACGGAAATTTAAATGTTTATTTTTTCGTTAGAACTACGTTACTTGTTACCCATTAGTTTCAAAATAACGTTTTGTTTAAGTTTGCTTATTCAATATATAAAACGTTTATATTTATGGTTTAATAAAAGTTTTTTATAATATGTAAATCTACTTTCTGTTATGGAATAAACTTTAAAATTTTATAAATTTTCAACGTAAAATTAAATGTTTATTTTTTCGTTAGAACTACGTTACTTGATACCCATTGGTTTCAAAATAACGTTTTGTTCACGTTTGCTTATTCAATATACAAAACGTTTTATATTTATGGTTTAATAAACGTTTTTTTTTAAATATTAAAATCTACCTTCTGTAATGCTATAAAAGTTAAAACTTAATAAACGTTTTATATTTATGGTTTAATAAAAGTTTTTTATATATTAAAATCTACTTTCTGTAATGCAATAAACGTTAAAACTGAATAAATTGTCAACGTAAAATTAAACGTTTATTTTTTTGTTAGAACTACGTTACTTGTTACCCATTGGTTTCAAAATAACGTTTTGTTCACGTTTGCTTATTCAATATATAAAACGTTTTATATTTATGGTTTAATATTTTTTTTTTCTATTTTGCATCTGTAACAAAGCTATAACAGCACCCAAAGGAGTTCGTTAATAGCTCGTTTGAGTGTTTTAACAGCCTAGTACAATTTATTTTTATAAAGTTGGTAGCATATCTGAAATGTCAAAAAATATCAAATTTCAAATCTCACTGAATAAACGATAGTAACGATTGTTAAGATTTTTATTTTTGTTTATATATATTTAGGGCATAAATAGTTCAAAACAGTATTAATTGTTGATATTTAAAATATGTAATTTATTTTTATTTATTTATGAACTCTGTCGGTAAATTAGTTCAAGCTTTTTGGCGCTGATGTCATAGCCAAAGTTACGCAGAGTAGTTCAGACAGAAGCAAAATGGCGGCGGAGGAGAAATGTCAAGAAGAATTAAGTGTTTATTTATAAGAAAATAGTGTTTTAAATATAAGATGTGTATAACTATATAGTTTTACACTTTCCACATCCTTTTCAGTTAATTTTATACAATAAAATGTAAGTAACTTGTAAAATTTTTATATTTGGTTATGATTATGAAACCTGACTTTTTCATTGTTTGTTTTTGGAATTATAAAATGTATTTTCCGTGATTTCACGTATTTCAGATGGAGTACACAAAAAATCGTCTGTATTATATTTATTTTGATATGAATTTGATTGTCGAGACAATTTTAAATTCAAACAATTGAATTTTCAAATGTCACATTATTACCAACTAACACAAAATTCCCTAAATTTTGAATTTACTATTTTTTTATTTAAAAAGATCATAAAAAGCGCGAAATAGAAAAAATAGTATTTTGATATGAATTTGATTGTCGAGACAATTTTAAATTCAAACAATTGAATTTTCAAATGTTACATTATTACCAACTAACACAAAATTCCCTAAATTTTGAATTTACTATTTTTTATTTAAAAAGATCATAAAAAGCGCAAAATAGAAAAAATAGTATAAAGAAGAACTCGAAGGTTTGGGCAACTCCGCTACGCGTCGTTACCCAAACTTCCTTCTCACAAAATAAAATGACAATTATGACATTCGTTCTTTAATATACTATTAAAATATGTAAATCTGCTTTCTGTAATGGAATAAACTTTAAAATTTAATAAATTTTCAACGTAAAATTAAATGTTAATTTTTTCGTTAGAACTACGTTGCTTGATATACCCATTGGTTTCAAAATAACGTTTGGTTTACGTTTGCTTACTCAATATATAAAATGTTTTATATTTATGGTTTAATAAACGGTTTTTTTAAATATTAAAACCATATTTTTGTAATGCAATAAACGTTAAAACTTAATAATTTTTCAACGTAAAATTAATTGTTACTCTTTTCGTTAGAACTACGTTACTTGATACCCATTGGTTTCATAATAACGTTTTGTTCACGTTTGCATATTCAGTATATAAAACGTTTTATATTTATGGTTTAATAAACATTTTTTTTTAATATTAAAATATTCTTTCGGTAATGCAATATACGTTAAAAATTAATAAATTTTTAACGTAAATTAAATGTACATTTTTTCGTTAGAACTACGTTACTTGATACCTACTGGTTTCAAAATTACGTTTTGTTCACGTTTGCTTATTCAATATATAAAACGTTTTTATTTATGGTGTAATAAACTTTTTTTTTTTAATATTAAAATCTGTCTGTAATGCAATAAACATTAAAACAATAATTTTTTAACGTAAAATTAAATGTTTATTTTTTCGATAGAACTACACTTTACTTGTTACCCATTGGCTCATACAAAAGCTTTATATTTTTAAATATATTATTTAATAGCAGATGTAGATATTTTACTAGATAGGGCTATCAAGTTTTATTTTTTAAATAACAATCTATAATTATTTTACTAAAATATAAATCGCCATTTTTTTTCTCTTTTCAACGATGTATTAGTTTATATTAATGTATTTGAAAAAATTCGAGAAAAATAAAATAGTTGAGTAATAATTTTTATTCGTTAGGAAAATGTATATGCCAAGAAATGTGTAGAGGTATATGTGCAGTTTGGAATTTGTATTACAAGCCCCAAAAAATAATCACACATTATATTTATTGTTCAAATACAAATTACAAATATACGTTTTATATTTTATATATTTAACAACTGCCTTGTTACTAACAAACAGCAACAAACATTATTCACAATTACTAGATTTCAAATTAAACATAAACGTAACAGTCTACTTACCAAATCTTCCAGCTCTGTAGTTGGAATGATTCATAGGAATATCTAGATTTTTTTGACGCAAAAGAACGACCATTCAGCTACTACTACAAGAAGTAGGAATATTTCTGAAACCGATAGAACATACCTATTCATTCTTATAACAAAAATTAAACGTTAATTCCTAATAATATTGTTATTTGCAATTGAATGTTTTGGAGAAGGGATATAGTGACGTCAGTAAGGCCTGAGATTATATCTCTATATACTGCTAACTACTGCTGACATATTGTTTGTCTTTAGTACGCTTGTGCCATAGCGATGTCACTAACTCCTTCTCCATATTAATAATAATTTATTTAATAGAAAACTGTACAATGTACAAAGTACAAATGCGACACTTGGTGAACTGCTCTGAAGTGTAATTTAAATATTATTAATAATTTATTTATCGTAAACTACAAATAATTAATCGATTTAAGAAAATACGGGTAGGTATTTTATTTTGTATACTCCGATGTGTAAAGTTGGCACTTTACATATAGCGTGTATCACGGAAAGTAAAACATAGGAAATCAGTTTTTCCGTGCGCATTGCTCCCCTAATTACTTTAGACAAAAAGTTTCAAATGGATGTTGGAAAGCAAAAATTTCTACATCCGAATCAATAAAAAAATCATTTTGGCTATTTTATAATAATAATAATAATAATAATAATAATAATAATAATATATATATATATATTTGTCCAAGAGAAATCTTATACAAAGGATTGGCAGTTACATTTTTCGTGACAATTATGTGAAATAGAGTAAATATTTCATAAATTTAGTATAAAACATTTCAATTTTAGTACATTAATCATATAATTATATATATCAAACATATTAGTTAGGGTCAATTTACCCAACAGGGCTTTGAAGTGGTCTCCTGGACTGACGTTGCTAACATATTTTGAGATGTGTGCCTTTCTAATGGGCTCGTAGATGGGACAGGCGAACAGAAAGTGGTACAGGCTATCTTCCTGCTGGGCGTTACAGATAGTACAGGTATCTTCTTCATTGAAGTTGAGAATTACTCCATCATGGTAAATCTGAAATTTCTTTAGGTTTGCTAAGCGAACCTGACCTACGAGTTTGAGGGTTTTAAAGGGAACCTCAATGGTTTGGAAAGGGTTATTGAATAGGTACGCTTTGTACTCGGGGTTGTAGGTTGAGTTTGTTATGCGTATAATGTCGGAATTGTATAGGTATTGGGAATAGGAGTTTATAATGTTTGGGATTTCTTTTTTAACTATAAGGAAGTTTGGATCTTCCCAGAGCCAAGAGAAATTAGCTTTTTGTAGTATATTTTGTATACTTCTCACCCAATTAAATTTTTCTTGTTTGGTGGAGGGTATGCTTGGTTTTTTGTTAAGTATTACAAGTTTGTTGTAACAAGTCTTCACGTAGCGTTTTTCAGACATTAGAAGTATTTTATACCACCAGTTCAGCGTACTTTTAACTACTACCAATTCTAATTTGTACTGGTTAGCCTCATTTCTGACTATATAGTTCGGAGTGTTTCTATACCATCCAAAGATAGTTTTGAAAAAATGTAGTTGTCCTTTTTCAGTGATCTCGGAATAATTATGTGCCCAAGTTTCGCAAGCATATAGTTGGGATGGTATAACTGTGGTTTCGAAGAGTTTGAATATGGTGTTCCAGTTAAAGATTTTTGTTTTCATTAAAGTGTTTTTAATACATGATGTAACTTTCTTGGATCTGTTAAAGAGGTCTTTGGCGTTTTCGTAGAATAAACCAGAAGTAGTATATTTGATGCCCAGGTATGTATACGTACTTGTATGCTTTATTTCGTTGTCCTGACAGATGAATTTGATTTTTTGTTTGCGGTGTCTACCTTGATGAAAATGCATGATTTTAGTCTTGTCGGAGTTTATTTTTAGGTCTAGTGAGTTGCAGTATGATTCTAGCGTCTTTAGTTTTCTTTGCACATCGGCAGGCGAGTGAGCAAGTATCACGATATCGTCCGCGTACTGTAGGGATAGGATATCCGTATTTTGAGTGATGTAGAGTCCTTCTAAGTTTTGTGTGCGGAATGACTGTTCCAAGTCCGATATATACAGGGCAAAGAGGAGCGGGCTAATGCACTCGCCTTGCAGTACCCCTTTTGTTACTTCGATTTCTTCAGAGATTGCGATGTTCGATTTGACTTGAATTGTGGCTTGGTTGTAGATATTTCTCAATAGTCGTGTGATCTTACCGCTTACTCCTAAATAAAATATCTTGTTCCAGAGTTTATCATGGGGGACGGTGTCGAACGCTTTTTGAAAATCTACTTATATAGCATAGGTGCCTTCTTTATTTGTAAGCATTCTTGATTGGACAATTGAGTTGAGGACAAAAATGTTGTCGATGCATGATCGTTTTTTACGGAAACCCGCCTGTGCTTCAGGAAGGATGTCGTAATTTTCCGTCCAGATTTGAAGTCTGTGGTTAAGGATAAAAGTTAATACTTTGGTAATAGTGTTTATTAAAGCAAGACCCCTATAATTATTGGGGTTGGATGGATCACCTTTTTTATGGATCACATGAAGTTTTATTTTGGCGAGTGTAGCAGGAAGAGATTTAAAAGTTTTTTCAGGTGATTCTTTCCTGTCTCTGGAAGGTATTTTAGTTGTTCATTAATGATATTATCTAAACCTGGTGCTTTATTTGATTTTAGTCTGTTCAGTGCAAAATTTAGTTCAAATTGCGTTATTTCCGAATCTGGATTCGTACCTGGGTACGGATGGCGAACATCTATATAATTAGTCATAATTGTAGTTTTACTTCCAAACCAGTTAGTGTAATGTTGGAACCATTCTTCTGGGGTTATTTTGTTGGTCTGATGGTTGTTAGGGAGTAGATATTTTATTGTGGCCCAGAACTCTTTAGTGTTTTGAATATTTGTTAGTTTGTTATTTAATTCTCATTTATATGCGTTTTTTTCGCGTTGAACTGTGCCATTATAATTTTTCTTTGATTGTATGTAGTTCTGTAGATATTCTAGTTCAAAATTATGAGCTTTTGCTATCCGCAGAGATCTTCTCATTTGTTGTTTGAGTACTCTGCAGTCATTATTGTACCACGGTTTCGATTGCGCGCAGGAGTTACCTGCTCTTATTTCGTTTTCGACTGTGAAATTCTGGATGAGATGAAAGGCATTTGAGTCAATCCACGCATGATCTATTACAGATTTACCTCTGGGTCCCACATACGTGTAATTGCCTGAATAATCATTAGGCATTCTGCCGTTTAGTAAGCATAGGTTTTCAGTTTCCATAACATCTATGTAGTCACGCCCATTTTTATTAATTGTGGTGTCTTTGCTGTTGCGTGAATTAATTAAATTAGAGTTGAAATAATTGTAAAATTCTTCTTGATTTAAGTTTCCGATTCGGCAATTGAAGTCACCTCCTATAATTAACGCGTGTGTTGGATGTAGCTCCTTGATTTCTTTTAAACTGTTAGCAAAAAGTTCTAGTAATGTTTGGTAATTATATGATGGGGAAAAGTAAACATTGCAAAGTATTAGTTTTTGAGTTGGGGTGCATATTTCTATAAAGATCCAATGTGGTTCGCTTTCAATTGTTTTAATATTTATTTTTTCTTCTTTGATTAAAATCAGCAATCTACCTTTTGCTCTTCCTAGGCTAGCATCTTTTATAGCTCTATGTTGGTGTATTGAGTACTCATTTAGAAATGGCGGTAGTTTGTTGATTTCAAAGTTGGCCCAAGTTTCGGTGAGGCAAATAATTTTGTTTTGTAGCAGTAGTTCTTCTTCTTTGAGATCTAGATTGTATAAGTTTTTCATTCCTTGGACATTCCAGAAAACGATGTGGGTTGAATTAGTGGTTTTAATTAATTTTTTGGAATCCCGTTTTTTGACTGAGAGTGTTCTGGATCTTGTAAGGATGTGTTTGTCGAGCGGTCGTATTATAGTACTAGGTTTATCATTTTTTGCTTTATCTTCGTTTGCACCAGTCAATAGGAGATTAGGGAGGTTAACACTGAGAATTTCATCTTCATGAGAATAAGGTCCTGGATTGTTCAATTCAGTACTTGACTTTGAAGTATTTCCTTTGTTAGTATTATCATTAGTTGCCAGTTTGCTAATATCTTTGTGGGTCGCAAAGTCTACTTTCTCTAGATCCGAGGGAGAATAGGTTTGTCCATTAACAATTAATTTGTCTTTTATAAGGAAAGCCCTAAGGCCATTCTCTCTTGCTTTTATTAGATGCGGTTTTAGGAGTTTTCTCTCCATTACAATCGATTTAGGCAAGTCTTCTTCTATGTAAGCTTTGGTCCCTTTCAAGAGACGAGATTTACTTAGAACATCTTTTTTAACTTTTTTAGAAGCGAGTTCTACGAGTATGGGTCTAGGGGAGGGCTTCTTAATATGTTTTCCAATTCTTCGAGCTTCTTCTATGTGGTTTTCATTTATATATGATAATTTACATCGAGTGTTCAAAAAATTGATGATGACTTTCTCTGTATGTTCATTGTTTTCTTCTTTTAGGCCAAAGAATAAAAGATTTTTATTTTTGGTTTTTATTTCTAAATTATTTATGGTTTTATCTTTTTCCTTTAGCTGTTCTTCTAATTTTTTAATTTTTCTAGTGTTTTCTTCATTGACTTTGTTAAATGAGTGAAGTGTTACTTGAAGATTTTTAACTTTCCTGATTAATTCAGTTGTTTGCGCTTCAATAGGAGCTAAAAGAGCTTTTATTTGAACGAATGTTGCCATATTCGAATATTTTTTTGTTTCCAATATAGTTGAGAACACTGTTTTTTTCGTAGAAAACTAATTCAATCTTGCGCGTAAGTTGTTGTCTCGCTTGCAAGGCCACTACACCACACACACGAACTCTAGTTTTTGTTTATATTACAAACCCCGCACAAACTATCACCGTTTTTTATACTTTACTTAAGTTGATTGTGCATAATTACAATAATTAGGTTACTATGAAATATTGTAGTTTACTATTATTGGTTAATTTTGAAAATTTTCAGTTCACTAAACAAACAGCACTGTTCGCAGTTCGACACAATGTTGCCAATATCTGGCTATTTTATAATTGCAGCAATAAAATTTGAAAATTCACGGAAATACAATTTAATAGTATTAGCCGTGGAATTAGAAACAAGAGACGAACAAAAGCGTAACGTTTTATTACATCAAATTATGTATTAGTATTTATTTTGACAATCATTATTCTGACACTGACGTATAAAAGGTTACCCTTTTGTTCGTCTCTTGTTTTAATTCCATGGCTAATACTATTAAATTGTAATTCCGTGAATTTTCAAATTTTATTTCTGCAGTTATGCATTATTTTGGACATTTCGTCTCATAAATATGTATTGTTTTATTAATTTATTCATAGCTATTAGATCAGTAGAGTAAATATTTTGAAAATATTTTTATAAGAAAGTACGTAGAATCCAATGGTCCATTGGACTTTAACATATAAAATCGTAATTTCCTGCTTTCCTAATTATTTATATATTAGAAATAATACTTAATAAAAATAAATTACCCTACCATGACAGATAAACAGTTAGACATTTGTTATTTAATTTGTCTCAATTCCATGGCTGTCATTTTTGAGGTGATATTCGACATTTTCATACCTAATTTCTGCCGTTACAAGGCATACAAAATTAATTTTCAGATGCAGAATTTTATGCTCTACAACTTTTATTTGTAGGTTTTTTACCTAAAATAATTAGGAAAGCAGGAAATTAAGAATTTAACCAGAGCTGGGACCAGTACTCAAAAATAGTATTTAAGTACTAAATACTAAATACTCAGAAGTAAAGTATTTAAATACTAAGTAAAGTAATACTTTAAGTACATTTTTTTACCTACTTACAGTACCAGTACTAAGTATTTTTTAATGAAATCAGTTAAAATAATATGACGAAAAATTATCGAGTTTAGGTACATATTTGTATATTACTCTCAGCCAATAAGACAGGTAATAATATATACCTATTAAAAAAATAGCATATGAAATGTTTTAAAATAAACTCCATAAGAAATGCATTGCATTTTACGCATCTCACACTTCACGTACTGTGATTAATGTATATATAGCTACTACTTTACGCCTTTGAGTAGAAAAATTGTTTACTTATTTAGTTCTATAATATTGATGAGCACGTAAATATGTGGTTCAAAATTACTTCTTGATTTATCTTTATTTACGTCCTTAACTATTCGATTAAAACTGTAGATAGCGAAAACTTTAATAACTATCAATACTTGTTCAAACTTGTGTTGACAGTACAAAACACACAGCAATTTGTTCTTGCGCATGCGTGAAGTATTTAGTATTTAAAGTACTTAAGTTACTTTAAATACTTTTGGATACTTTAAGTACCAAAAAGTATTTGAAGTACTTTTTATGAAAAAAAGTATTTTAAGTACAGTACTAAGTAGTAATTTTCAAAAGTATTTTAAGTAAAGTATTGTAAATACTGGATGTATTTAAAGTAATACTTCCAGTACTTTTACTTTAAGTAGTTCCCAGCTCTGAATTTAACATTTTAAAGTCCTATGTTCGGCTGTATATATATATATATATATATATATATATATATATATATATATATATATATATATATATATATATATATACAGGGTGGAAACGAACTTAATGTCTTAAATTTAAGGGTGAGTAGTATGACATGTGTAGATTATGAAACAGAAAGATTTTTTTTTAAATTCGCATATTTAAGGGTAGTTTTCATGAAACCAACATTTTTGGTACCACTGGACCACTGGCAACGCATTTGCATTATTTTATCTATTACACAATTATTTTCGTTAAAAATGCTATTTAATTTAATTATTAAGAATAATATCTTATACAACTAATTTTGAATGTATTTTTGATAACCATATTTCTAATGAAATATGAATTAAAACAGCAGTAAAAAAAAGTTTCCTTAAGAAAAGTCGAATTTTCGTTTTTCGAATTTTAATAAAAATCTTTCAGTTTCGTAATCTACACATGTCATACTACTCACCCTTAAATTTATGACATAAAGTTCGTTGCCACCCTGTATATATATATATATATATATATATATATATATATATATATATATATATATATATATATATATATATAGTAAGTTTTAAATATTTTACT
Source organism: Harpalus rufipes (assembly GCA_951394225.1). NCBI lineage: Eukaryota > Metazoa > Arthropoda > Insecta > Coleoptera > Carabidae > Harpalus > Harpalus rufipes. The sequence goes on along the minus strand of OX596288.1, from coordinate 14,676,444 downwards.
GTGTACTAAAATAATCTGCAAGACCGGAAATACCATAGGGGAATGTATCAGGATCCGGTTGTAGTCTACCTTGTGGTCGTGAATTTGCAAGCCAACAATCGTCTATAATTAAATATTCATATCCGGCGTCTTTATATCCCCCGGATATCATTTGATCGGCCATTTCTCTTGACAGAAAAAATAATAACTTAGGTATTTATACTAACTTAATACATTCGCCAGGGTATTCTGTACAATTTGTAAATTGTTCCCAATGCAACCATCCCATCGGTGGTGTTCTGGCTAAACCATATTACGTACCTCGGTGGTTAGTAACAAATGTCCTCACCAGGATTAGGCTGCCGGCTCCTCAGGGAGAAGGGGTGGCTCAATATGATGGGCGCCACGTGATCGGACAAGCTGCCCTCACCCTCTAGACCACGGTAGTGTGAAGGACAAATAAAACTAAGGTGCTTAACGCAAAGGAAAACCTGCAAAGTTGTTTGAAAGGGAATTCTTGGGTAGTTTTGGTAATAATACTCAAAATTAAATTAAGTGAAATATATATTGAATGAAAAGATGGCAAATAAATGATACAAATTAATGTAATAAGCATAAAGAGAAACCACATAAAACAGTAAAACAAGGACAACGGATGTTCGCGACGCCAATACAAAAAATCTGTTGTGGCCAGCACAATACCTCTCGCCACTTCCTTTTTTTGGTTACATAAGTATAGGGCGCGAACGGCAATGTTACATTTTTGGGCTTGACAAGCAAATGTGTGGGCCCGTTTCAGAATGATAATTAGTAATTATGTACATAGATGTCAAATGTTAGAATTTTTCATTAAAAATTTCAAAATTTTCTAAATTTACGTAGTTAATTTATCACCAGGAGTTTAAAGTTTACTTGTATGCCTTAGATATTTAACATTTAATTCTGCTCCACATGGAATTGGAAAATCACTAAATTTAGAATGAGAAATTATGATATTTGACATCTATATACATAATTACTAGCTATCATTCTGACATGGGCCCCCATATCTGCTTGTCAAGGCCAACAAAATCATATGACTGCTCGCTCCCTATTGTATTTAACATTTCTTGTATACCTACACTCTACACCAAAAATTCTACTTACGCATATATCTATTCCATATATATTTAGATTGTTTAATTTTAAATTCATTTTTGATGAAGAAATTTTGTTCTCTTCTAATTTTTCGAAATGTTTCCAATTCTATTAATACATTAAGAAATAATATAATGTATGTACTTCCCAGAAAAAGTCTTCAGTAATGTCTTCGGATTTCTGACACTGACAATATCTGTCAGTTACAAACAAATTAAATTTTCAACTATTTTCCATGGCCATTCTTTTGGCTGTAAAATTTATTATAACAGATTATTTTACATACTATATTTCTTCTATCTCTAAATCTATAGAATATATTGTAAAATATTTAAATGTATCAGAAAGAGAATTTATTTTTCTTTAATATTATCAAGAAAAAATTTCAAAAAATATTATTTAAAAGATTTTTTTTCAAGAATCTTCTACTTCCGGTTGTCCAATTGTTACCAAAACCTTTTCAGATCTTCCCATGAATGTCCGATTGGGAAATACGTAGTTAAAAAAATTTAAAGTCTTATAGTTTTTGAGTAACCGTCCTTCCAACATCCCACACACACACACACACACATACACACACACATCCACACACGCACACACACACACACACACAGACATCATCGTAAAAATGATAAAATCGGATTGTAGGGACCTTAAAACGTGCTTATTCAATAAAATCTGGATATGCGATTTTTAGCATGAATGCAATACCTCTCTTAGCGAGAGGTAAAAAGGGGAGAGAAGGGAGATAGGAAGAGGAGAAAACAGGGTAGCAGCGCGGACACCGGCGACTATATTTCCCGCAAGCTCCCGGACTAAACCCTAGAAATCTTGGGTACTACAAGGGCCCTAACTACCGAAGCTGGCCAGTCGGTTCACAACAAAATGGCGGGAGTAATCGCGGAGAACCGTTGCGAAATACGGCGCAGGCGCAACACAAAAATACAAGAAATAACGGTAAAACAGAAAGGGAGAATAAAATTACTCTAATGGCGTCAACCCACAAACATCCACGTTCACACAACGTACTTATAAATAAAGGAAATTAAAGCTACTAAAGTAACGCAAGCGGAAGGTTTGGTTTTGCACAAAAGAAAAATCTTAGTGCGACAAAAACTAGTCCGAAGACTCAAAAATAATAATGAATTAAAGTCGTTAATACAAAAAAAAGGTTTTCGAAGAATAGATAACTTTTTAATCTTGAAAACATAAAACTCAACTACACCCACTTATCGCACAACACTTAGCTGTTTTCCCCCTCGCACGTGGCCTGCATGTGGACTCGTAAAAGCGCGGAGGACGTAGACAGCGGGGCCAGATGTACGGGCTCTCGATGGTACGAATCAGGATGGGCTCACGGGACGGTGTGGACAAGCCGGAAGTCTCAATTCCAACAACGTTTGATTGGTAGCGTTAAAATCCCCTCAGCGGGCTTTCCGGGTAAGTACGCAACGAAAAATCTCACTCACGGAAAATAAAAGCGCGAATAAATTTTATCCCAAAATTGGAATTAAAAAAAAATATCTTCGATATGAAAAATTTATCGCAACGCAACTCCAAAAAAAACTACGCCCAAAAAAAAACTATCAACCTGCCTTTGCAGAAATACACCCGTCTCTGACCCGTTACCCCCTGCCGGGTTTTGCAATTTTTTAAAATGTTTACTAAACAAAGTGCATTACGCATAAAAAGAGATATAGAAGAAGAAAGATAGAAAGTAGACAAAACAAATTACGAGAGAGGGAGAGAGATAAACGCAGACGAGACGAAGATGATCGGGAACACACGACCACGGCCGAAGAACACGCGCGCACAGCGCAACACGAACGCTTGTAACAACGAAAAACTATAAAAATTACTACGTTGGGCGAAATAAGAAGAAATAATAATAAGAAAAGTTACTAAAACAATAACAAGTGACACAAAAGATAACGTCACATTACGAAGAATAGCAACAATAAATTAAACAAATAGAGTAAGAACAAAGTATGAAATTATAAAATAGAAAAATAAATAGAAGGCAAGTAGCTAACAGTATATTTTTAGGTACGAAAGAAACGAGAATTAGAACATAATAAGGAAAGTAACAAAAGACATACATATAGGCACGTAACAACCATTATCTAAACCATTAACCATATGGTTAATGGTTAAAAGAGTTGTTAAAATGATTAGTGAGACCTTCATATTTTGGTTCGCTGTTACCATAAAATTCAAAGTATTAACTAAACTAACAATAAATTATAATTGAATATATACTTACACGGTTCATGTATTCTTAACTGTTAAGAAAATGCGTTATGTTTCGAGTATATATACAGAGTTTATTATCACTTAAATAGTTTAAAAGATTGATTAGGTATAGTTCTTAAATGATAAATTATTTCAAGTATTTGTTTAAAACTGATTCATATTCAAACGTAATGTTGGAAACTTTGAAGATAATTAATGTTTTTACCTTCCGTCACCTTTAGGTAAGGAAGGTATTGTCTTTGGTCAAAAAATTCAGTGATGAGTTTTTACTGAATAAGCATGTTTTAGGGTCCCTATAATACGATTTTACCATTTTTACGATGATGTCTGTATGTATGTATGTGTGTCTGTGTGTGTCTGTGTGTGTGTGACAAAAGTTCCGGATCCCATAACTTCAATACCACGATTCCAAAAATTATAATTTTTTCGTATTCCTCAAGTTTACATCCAGAAGAACAAGTGATTAGATTTTGGTTATAATTGGTGAACCGGAAGTTGCCACATTTGAAGATTTAACAGTTAAATTTGAGTTATTGACATTTAATATTATTATAACTTAAAGAATATAATATTCTCTATACGATTTGATTACATTTTATACTTCATGTTTAATAGATACAGAGTTAAAGAATTTTAAATAAATTAAATTTTATAATTCAGCCAGCTATGCTAAACATGGAAACTGCTAACATATTCATATAATTCAAATTGACAGATGTCAGTATGAGTAAAAAGTAAATTAATGTGGCAGAGATGAGGATGTTGAAGTAGAAGTTGGGGAAACACGGAAAGATACGGTAAGAAAATAACTCTAGTGTTACAATTTTGTAGAAAGATACAAGAAAGACGATTACATTGGTTTGAATTGAACATGTCATGAGGAGAAATGAAGAATTATATTTGAACAAGAATGAGTAGTTTAATAATGGGAGGTTGAAGAAGCAGAGAAAGACCAAAGATAAGATGAAAGGACTGTATTGCGGTTGCGGAAGACTTGAGAGAAAACGAACCGAATGAGAACGATACGCAAAAATATCGACTCCTAACGAATAAGAAAAGCTAAAGAGGAAGAAGATGTCAGTGTCAAGTGCAATTTGAATAGTTTGTTTATGAAATAATTTTACTGAAAATTTAGAATCTTTTGCAAGAAAAATTATGTATGGAATTTATACATTATACACAGGATTGACGGAAGGTATTGTGCTGGCCACAACAGATTTTTTTATAAAATGCACCTTCATACTTTGCCAAGTGCCGTTTAGAATTTTATTATCTGTCATCTTCTGCTAAAAGATTAATTAAGTATTATATTTTTTTCTACATCTTCTATATTTTGTTCAAGATTTTTTTTGCATGGCAACAATGAAACGAATAAAACTTCAAGTAACAGGAATATACACATTAAATTAATTTAACAGACCAGACAACATAAAATTAAAAATAAAAAATATATATTTTAAACAATTTTAACAGTAGCGTCTCTTACGATCAGTCATGTCAACTGGGGGGTTAGTTGCATCGTTCAAGGTCATCTGTATCATGAACGAATGAACAAATTGGCATACATTTATCTCTTTCCTTTGCAAAGGCTATAAGAGTGTGCGATAAGGATGGATATAACACGCTTGTCTTTCAAAAATTCATATTGTTTCGAAGTTAATACATTCCATTTTAAAACTATGCTCGTTGTTGATAATACTTTCGCTGTAACGTAAGTTTATTTATTAATTCAGATACATTGCCTTGATTCATAACCGTACGAATAACGTTATTTTCTGTCAGAGTCAATGACATTGTGTCATTTCATTATCTTATTTTTCACTGAATTTGTTATAATGCGCGGAGCAAAAATCTGAATTCATACAATTCGTAGATGACCTTGATCTGACATCTTTGAAAAAATTTACTGTATATATATCA